>JAABKJ010075445.1:39109145-39423278 GCA_011634705.1 Andricus grossulariae
ATTCTTGACAATCTTCAAAATTTTCAAAAAATTGTGAAAATTTACAAAACTTGCCATAAAAGCTTCCAACATAGTTTTTGTCACTTTTTTTGAAATGTTTTCAAATCTTTTTAAATATTCTATTAAATTTTTTTTTTAATAAAATATCTTTCAACGATTTTCGTGGAACATTAGGAAATTGTTATCATTCTCTTGGAACCCTAATAAGTTTTTAATTATTTTTGAATCATTTCAAGGCTTCAACGCTAATATTTTTTACTTAAACCTTTGACATATTTTTCGGAATTTCAGAAAGTCATTTAAAATCTTTTCAAATACAATTTTCTTCAAATCTTTCATGAATTTTCTAAATATCTTTAAATTAATTCGAATTTTTCCTAAAGCTTTCCAAGAAAATTTCGATAATTCAAAAAATTGCCATTAAATCTACGGATTATTTGTTGACAATTTTGGACATCTTTCGAAATATTTTAATGTTTTAATGTTAAATTTTTTATTTGGATCTATTTCTCGAAATTTGAAATAAATTTGTAATCTTCTTTGAATTTTTCCTAGAATTACGTTTCAAAAGAACAAAGTAATAAACTTACTTTTCGTGAATTTCATCTTGAGGAAAAAAAGCTAATAACCAGCCCCGAAATAAAATATCAAATCGTACAATCTCACGTTTCAAAACTAAAAAATAAGGCTGTTCCTCACAACTTGAATTCCGTGCAGTATTTACTTCATGGGCCAATAACAAATGTTTTAAAATATTTTTAAATGTGCTCTTAGAACTCATGTTTTAAAATGAAAAATGATAACAAAATTTTCAAAGAATTTTAAGAAAATTTTTGTTATCTTTTGCAACCTTTCAACATTTTTAAAACGCTTCCAAATTTTGTTTCGAAATCTTCCCGGATCCACATTATATATAACGAATAATGTAAATTTTTGAAGTTGTCGAAAACAATTTCAAAGCTTTTTAAGAAGTTTAAAAGGTTTCAATAAAAAAAATTCTTTCAGATTTATGGGAAAATTAAAACTGTTTCTTTAACTAAAAAAATTAAGTTTTCAAGAAAATATTTAGAAATATTTTTAAAAATTGCAAAAGTTTTCCAAAATCGGTACAAAGAAATTTCAAAGATTTTAGAGTATTTTTTTTTTAATTTTTCAGAACTTTAAACAAATTTAGGAAAAATTCAAATGACTTTAAAAGATATTAAAAAAGTTCAGGAGCTTATGAAATAATAAAAAATAATGTGAAATTTAAAACGATTAAAAAATATATAATGAATAATGTACATTTTTGAAGATGTCGAAACAAATTTCAAAGCTTTTTAAATAGTTTGAAAGGTTTCAACAAAAAATTTTCTTAGATTTATGGGAAAAATAAAAATTATTTTTTTAAATTAAAAAAATAATTTTTCAAGAAAATATATATAAATATTTTTAAAAATTGAAAAATTTTCAAAAATCGGTAAAAAGGAATCTGAAAGATTTTAGAGTATTTTTTTTTTATTTTTCAGAACTTTAAACAAATTTAGGAAAAATTCAAATTACTTTAAAAGATATTTAAAAAGTTCAGGAGTTAAAAAAAAAAAAAATAATAATTTAAAATTTAAAAAGATTTTAAAAAATATGTAACAAATAATATAAATTTTTGCAGATGTCGATAAAAATTTCAAAGCTTTCTAATTGTTTGAAAGGTTTCAACAACAAAATTTTTTGGATTTCTGGGAGAATTAAAACTGATTTTTTCAATGAGAAAAAAATTAATTTTTCAAGAGTATATTTACAAATATTTAAAAAAAAAAATTTAATTCTCAAAAATCGGTAAAAAGGAATCTGGAAGATTTTAAAGTATTTTTTTTTAAATTTTTCAGAACTTTCAACAAATTTAGGAAAAATTCAAATTACTTTAAAAGATATTTAAAAAGTTCAGGAGTTTATGGAATGATAAAAAATAATGTGAAATTTAAAACGATTAAAAAATATATAACAAATAATGGAAATTTTTTAAGATGTCGAAAAAAATGTCAAAGCTTTTTAAATAGTTTGAAAGGTTTCAACAACAAAAATTTCTTTTAGATTTCTGGGAAAATTAAAACTGATTTTTTGATTTAAAAAATTAATTTTCTAAGAAAAAGTTTAGAAATATTTTTAAAAATTGCAAAAGATTTCCAATACCGGTAAAAAGGAATCTGAAAGATTTTAAAGTATTTCTTTTTAATTTTTCAGAACTTTAAACAAATTTAGGTAAAATTGTAATTATTCTAAAAGATATTTCAAAAGTTCAGCAGTTTTCAGAATAATAAAAAATTATTTAAAATTTAAAACGATTGAAAAAAATAGGTTACGAATAATGTAAATTTTTGAAGATGTCGAAAAAAATTGTGAAGCTTTTTAAGAATTTTGAAAGGTTTATAAGAAATAACAAACTTTGCTTAAAATTCCTTCAAAAATTTAAACTGTTTTTTCATTTAAAAACAATAATTTCAAGAGAATATTGCAAAAGATTTAAAAAAATTTCCGAAAGTTTTCCAAAATGGGTGAAAAAGAATCTGAATGATTTTAAGGTTTTATTTTTAATTTTGAAAACATTAAAATTTCATTTAGAAAAATTTGCATTATTTAAAAATATATTTAGAAGGTTTAGGATTTTTTTAATAATCAAAAATAATTTTAAATTTAAAACGATTTCAAAAAATACAGAACGAAAAATTCAAATTTTTGAAGATTTCGGAACAAAAATTTCGAAGCTTTATAAGAATAATTTTGAAAGGTTTAAAAAAAAAAAAACTTTTTTTAGTATTCATGGGAAAATTCGTAATGACTTTTTATTTAAAAAAAAAAAAAATTTAATAGAAAATTTAAAAACTTATCAAAACATTTCTAAACACTTCTAAAAAGGCCAAAAAAATATGGAAGATTTTAAGCCAATATTTTTTTATTGTCCAACTAAAAAAAGATTTTTCAAAATTTCAGGAATGAATGGAGTCTGTTAAAAGGATATTTAAGAATTTTAAAATTTTTTTAATATATTAAAAATATTTTCAAATTTTGCAAGATTACCGAAAATGTATCAATTTTTTAAAAATTTCTTCTCAATAAATCACCTAAAAAAATAAATATTTGTTCAACATTTTGATCTTGTAATCATTATTATTTTTTAAAACTATTTCATTATTATTTTATAATTATAATTTGCTTGATTTTTTTTGTTTCTTGACTAAAAAATAGGCTTTGCTTAAAAATTGAACTATTTTGCTGAAAATTCGTCTTTTTGGTTTGAAAATTGATCTCCTCTGGAAAAAATTTAATTTTTTGTTGTTTCCAAATGAAACTGGTTGAAAATGAATCTCTGTTGGTGCAGAATTGAATAATTTTGTTGAAAATTCTTCTTTTTTAATAGAAAATTAGTTTTTTACGTCGAAAATGAATCTTTTTGGTGAAAAATTAAACTAATTTGAATTAGAATTCCACTATTTTGATGAAAATTGGTCTTTTTTTGTATAAAAAAAAATCTTCTTATCAGAAAATTTACCTATTTTTTTGAAAATTCATTTATTTCGTTAAAAAGTAACTTTTTTGTTGAAAATTCGTATTTCTGGATTAAAAATTTAACTGTTCTGTTACGTTTTTTTCCGTACCTTGGTACTTTATTTTAGTAACTTTAAAGTTACTTTCTGTTTTTGTATATTTTCTCCTATTAGAAGCGGTTTATGGGGCAGTTATGGGTAGAAAATTAATCTTTTTTGGTTGAAAATGCATGTATTTTCGTAGAAAGTTCAACTGTTTGGTTCAAAAATAACTTTGTTGTTGAAAATTCTTATTTTCATTTTGAAAATGAAACTATTTTGTAGAAAATTTGTTTTTCGATTTGGAAATTCAACAATTTGGTGGAAATTGTGTTTTCCTTCTTGGTTCAAAATTCGGCTTTTTCCTTTCAAAATTTGTCTCTTTGGGTAAAAAAATCTAATTTTTGGGAAATAAGAATTCCACTATTTGGGTAGAAAATTAATCTCATTTGGGTGAGGATTCAGCTATTTTGTTGAAAATTCGTCTCTTTTGGTTTGAATTCAACTATCTTTAATTTTGAATAAAAATCTTTTTTGGTTGAAATAATATAAACTGCGCATGCGTGATTCCTGTCGAATCTGCGAACGTGTCTAGTCAGTGATTCACCATTTTGTAACAGCTGTTATCAACGCTACACAGCACATCGCTTTTTCAAGTTATCATCATAGAATATAAATCCGATCATAAAAGATCGAATTATTAGTGAAATTCGAGATGCAGATTTCGAAAAATCAAATATTATGAGTACACAACTTGGATTTGAGAAAATGTATCAACATCTGCATATAAATATTGCAGAAATATCGTGCATTAATTGCCTATTTCATTAGATAAAGAGGTAGATTTCGAAAAAGAGTTTTCTGAGGACGAGGAAAATATATATATATAATTTTTTACAGAAGAACACTATATTTGTTTAAGCAGCCTTTTCAAATTGTTAAACAATTTATGAAGCCAAGGTTCTATAATTTCTCGGGTGGAATTATCAAGTCGGACAAATTGTTCTTTGCGGAAAGCTTATCAATATTTTTTAATACTATTATATTCACCAATAGAATTAAAGATGATTGCCAAAGTGAAGACAAGAGTATCAACGACCCTCATTTTTTCCAAGTAGAGGAAAAACTGCCTAATTCGTTAATGAAGAATTGCGTTAGTAGTCTAATGAAGGAATATTCTAGTGCTTCACTATAGATAACATAATGTATTCTATAGTTGGCATTTCGCACATTAGAAGCCGCACGTATTCTAATGATATATTTACGTTTCATTAAAGTCAGTTGTAAGGATAAATATTTAATTACTAGATTTGTCAGATTTGAGGTACAAAATTAAATAAATTCCTGATTTATCCTAAAAAGATTTTTCACGTTATATATTATTATATCATCAAGCCAAATTCCTTTCAGGCTAATAGGGGAATAAGGGGGAGGGGGTAAATATTTTTTTATTAGTCCTGAATTCACGTGTTGTTTATTCAAATAAAACGTCCGTTCCGTGCGACTGCTCCGACCCAGGTCGCTAATCAACATCTCTAACAATCACCCCTGGCGAGAAGGTGCACAAAGTCATTATATAAATCTTTCCGCTTGGGCTATTATAGTAGGCAAGGTTCTTCGTCTTAGGCGTCTATCACACCACTGACTCTCTTCATCATGCATTACTTATGAACTATTTTTCGCCACTCTTTTCTGTCGTGACATACCTCTCCAGCTTCTTTCACGTCCATGCATTTTTTCCTGTATACTTCTTTCATCAGTCATTCCTCATTCATTTTTTCAACATGCAATACATGTGCAGTAGGGTGGTCCAAAAATAAATCCATCTTTTTTTAATGATGTTTAGAGGTGGTGTAAGCCCCGTGAAGTTTAACACGTATTTCCCATAAGAAAAAAAGACGTTTTTGTAAACTTTATTCAGAATTCTCAATATTAGCTGAATCGAGTTGAAACTCAACATTTCTCTTCAAAATTAGCCAGAAAATATCAATAAAATATTAATTTTCAAATATCACCCCCATAAGTCTTTTTTATAGGGTCCCAAAAAAACCCCATAAGTGAAAAAATGGGGTTTGCTAGTTTTAGACGATAATTATAATTTTTGGGTTTTTTTTTCTTGAATGCAAATTGTTTTTGATACATAATATACTACTTTATACTGATAATTAGATGCATAAATAAATTATTTAATTAATTCACTATTCTTTTTAGCAATTTTCTCTTAGAATGGAGATAGAAAGTCACGGTTTTTTCACAAATTTTCCAATTTCTGTCTAATTTTCAATTAGAAAGAGTTCATTAATGTGAACAAGCATAATTTTTTCAACAATTCATTATTATTGTTAATAATATTCTTTCAGAATAATGCTAGAAAATTGCAGTTTTTTCTGAAATTCTTAACATTTTGTTCACTTTTCATTTGGAGAGAGTTACATAATTAATGAAGGTTAACAAAATCATTTGTTTAAACAATTTATTATGAATCATAAAACTCAATTCAAATAATGCTAGAATGCTGCATTTTTTCTGAATTTTACAACTATTTGTCTACTTTTCACATAGGGTCAGTCAGTAATTATTTCAACTTGGCAAAAATGTTCATTTAAACAAATTGTTTTTGTTTATAACTATCTTCTTCTTTATTAATGCAATATATTTGCGTTTTTTTCTGGAATTTTTAATTTTTTACCCACTTTTTACTTGGCATAGTAAAAAATAATGCAAGTTAACAAACATTGTTGTTTAAGCAATTAAGTACTGTTTGTAACTACCTTCTCTTAGATAAGTGCTAAAAAGATGCAGTTTTGTCTGAACTCTTAAACTTTTGCTCCACTTTTCACTTAGTGAGGTAATAATTAATGCAAGTTAACAAATATGCTTATTTAAACAATGGATTATTGTGTATAACTATATATTTTATTCGTAAAAAACAACATTAACCATTAAAAAATTAAATGTTGGACAAACGACGCATGCTATGGAAAACATGAATGGATAAAAGTTGCTCCTCCGAAAAAGATGAAAAACTCATCTAAATTTGTCATCAATAATTTTTAGATATGACGTGTAGTTTTAGTTTTAATCGTAAAAGATAACATTCGAAGTAAAAAAATTAAATTTTCTTGAAAAGCGACACAAGGTACGAAAAAAAATTAATCGATAAAAGTCTTAACCCAAAAAGGATCTACAGGTTTGTTATTAGTAATTGTTAGATAGGACGAGTAGACTTTCTTTTAATCGTAAAATATGAGATTAAATATAAAAAAAAATCATTTTTGGAAAAACGTCACAAGAGACACAAAAATTTATTTTACCAAAAAATATCTTTAAATAGTTTCTAAACTTTTGTTATAAAAATATATAAAAAATAACAAAATTACCTTTTTGGGAAAAAGGACACAAGCTACAATAACATTTTATTTAATAAAATTTTTCGCCTAAATTATATCTACAAATTTGCTTAGAACCACCTTACGCTATGATGCATATTTTTAGTTCAAATCGTGAAAAAGAACATTAAAAATTAATTCAAAATAAATTGAAATTATGGAAAAACGACACAAGTTGCAATAAAATGTTTAGTAACCATTTTTTTTAAGGATATCCTTTTTCAACTTATAAGAACAAGAGAATGAAAATACTTTTGTTTCAATGCCAATGCATGTTATGAATTGTAATAAGATAAATTTATTGAAATGATACATTTTTCAGGGTAGCTGAGAATAAAATTTAATGCAAAATAAGAAATAAATTATATTGGAAATAGCAGCTTTTAAACAAACATGAAATGAGTGATTCTCGAACGAAGCGTCTCTGCGTGAATGATTTGTGAAAATAGCGTTCCGTTCATGCGAAACTACGCTTAGAACAACGCCAAAATTGCATTTTTATTTATTAAATAATAAATATCGTTACAATTCTCAAGGCGGGCCCTTTTCAGAAAATATATTATATTGGAAACAGCAGATTTTTTACCAAACATGAAATAAGTGATCCTCGATCGAACCATCTCTACCTGAATGATTCATGTAAAAGGCGTTTCGTTTATGCAAAAATACGCTTAGAATAACGCAAAAATAGCACTTTTATTTATTAAATAATAAATATCATAACAATTCTCAAGGCGGGCCCCTCTCGGACAATGTATTATATAGGATATAGCAGATTTTTTAACAAACATGAAATGAGTGATTCTCGATCGAAGCGTCTCTGCGTGAATGATTCGTGAAAGTAGCGTTTCGTTCATGCAAAACTAAGCTTAGAACAACGCGAAAATTGAATTTTTATTTATTAAATAATGAATATCATAACGATTCTCAAGGCGGGCCCCTCTTAGAAGACATATTATATTGGAAATAGCAGCTTTTAAACAAACATGAAATGAGTGATTCTCGAACGAAGCGTCTCTGCGTGAATGATTCGTGAAAATAGCGTTTCGTTCATGCAAAACTACGCTTAGAACAACGCCAAAATTGCATTTTTATTTATTAAATAATAAATATCATTACAATTCTCAAGGCGGGCCCTTTTCAGAAAATATATTATATTAGATACAGCAGATTTTTTACCAAACATGAAATAATTGATTATCGATCGGAGCATCTCTACGTGGATGATTCGTGAAAAAGGCGTTTCGTTTATGCAAAACTACGATTACAATAACGAGAAAATTGCATTTTTATTCATTAAATATTAAATATCATAACAATTCTCAAGGCGGGCCCCTCCCAGACAATATATTATATTGGATATTGCAGATTTTTCAACAAACATGAAATAAGTGATTCCCGATTGAAGCATCTCTACGTGAATGATTCGTGAAAAAGGCGTTTCTTTTATGCAAAATTCTGCTCAGAACAACGCGAAAATTGCATTTTTATTTATTAAATATTAAATATCAGAACCATTCTCAAGGCGGGCCCCTCTCAGAAAATAAATTATATTCGAAACAGCAGATTTTTTACCAAACATGAAGTAAGTGATTCTCGATCGAACTATCTCTACGTGAATGATTCGTGGAAAAGGCGTTATGTTCATGCAAAACTACGCTAAGTACATCGTGAAATTTGCATTTTAATTTAGTAAAAATTAAACATCAGATCCATTCTCACGCCGGGCCCCTCTTAGAAAATAATTTATATTGGAAACAGCAAATTTTTTGACGAACATGAAATAAGTGATTCTCGATCGACTCATCTCTACGTGAATGATTCGTGAAAAAGGCGTTTCGTTCATGCAAAACTACGCATAGAACATCGCGAAAATTGCCTTTTTATTTATTATATATTAAATATCACAACAATTATTAGGGCAGGCCCCTTTCAGAAAATATATTATATTGGAAACAGCAGATTTTTTACCAAGCATGAAATAAGTGATTCTCGATCGAATCATCTCTACGTGAATGATTCGTGAAAAAGGCGTTTCGTTCATGCAAAACTACGCTTATAACAACGCAAAAATTGAGTTTTTATTCAGTAAAAATTGAACATTAGAACCATTCTCAAGGCGGGCCCCTCTTAGAAAATAATTTATATTGGACACAGCAGATTATTTACCAAACATGAAATAAGTGATTATCGATCGGAGCATCTCTACGTGGATGATTCGTGAAAAAGGCTTTTCATTCATGCAAAACTACGCTTAGAATAACGCGAAAATTGCATCTTTATTTATTGAATATTGAATATCAGAACAATTCTCAAGGCGGGCCAATCTCCGAAAATATATTATATGGGAAATAGCAGATTTTTTAACAAACATGAAATAAGTGATTCTCAATCGAATCATCTCTATGTGATTGATTCGTGAAAAAGGCGTTTCGTTCATGCAAAACTACGCTTAGAACAACGCAAAAATTGCGTTTTTATTTAGTAAAAATTGAACATTAGAACCATTCTCAAGGCGGGCCCCTCTTAGAAAATAATTTATATTGGACACAGCAGATTCTTTCCCAAACATGAAATAAGTGGTTATCGATCGGAGCATCTCTACGTGGATTATTCGTGAAAAAAGCGTTTCGTTTATGCAAAACTACGATTAGAATAACGAGAAAATTGCATTTTTATTTATTAAATATTAAATATCATGACACTTCTCAAGGCGGGCCCCTCTCAGAAAATATATATATATTGGAAATAGCAGACTTTTTATCAAACATGAAATAAGTTATTCTCGATCGAACCATCTCTACGTGTATGATACGTGAAAAAGACGTTTCGTTTATGCAAAACCACGGACAGAACGAGGCGAAAATTGCATTTTTATTTATTATATATCAAATATCAAAACAATTCTCCAGGCGGGCCCCTCTCAAGAAATATATTATATTCGAAACAGCATATTGTTTACCAAACATGAAATAAGTGATCCTCGATCAAACCATCTCTACGTGAATGATTCGTGAAAAAGCGTTTAGTTCATGCAAAACTACGCTTAGTACAACGCGAAATTTGCACTTTATTTATTGAAAATTGAACATTAGAACCATTCTCAAGGCGGTTCCCTCTTAGAAAGTAATTTATATTGGAAACAGCAGATTTTTTACCTAACATGAAATAAGTGATTCTCGATCGAACCATCTCTACGTGAATGCTTAGCGAAAAAGGCGTTTGGTTTATGCAAAACTACGCTCAGAAAAAAGCGAAAATTACATCTTTATTTATTAAATATTAAATATCAGAACAATTCTCAACGCGGGCCCCTCTCAGAAAATATATTATATTGGAAATTGCAGATTTTTTAACAAACATGAAATAAGTGATTCTCGAACGAATCATCTCTACGTGAATAATTCGTGAAAATGGCGTTTCGTTTATGCAAACCTACGCTTAGAACAACGCGAAAATTGCCTTTTTATTTATTAAATATTAAATATCACAACAATTATTAAGGCGGGCCCCTTTCAGAAAATATATTATATTGGAAACAGCAGATTTTTTACCAAACATAGTGCCCTAACTTTTGGAGTGAATTTTTTATTTGATGTTATGTAGCTAATCACGCACTGAATATTTGATGCATGCCGCCTCGCCGTTTCAATTCTAAATTGAAGCTGTGCAATGTGCTCGCAAGTCTTGCACAGGCGTACTGAAGTATGGTTACTTCTATCTTCGCTAAGCAGGGAGACCGCCTTCTCGTAAACTACACAATTCAGATTCCAGAGATTAACATCTTCGGGGAGCAAATCGGGGAGAGCAGTATTAGCTTCAACTAATTTGTCCATCCTGAGAAAGACTTTTCGGTGGATAGATCTCCTACTTCTCATGTTGGCATTATCGGCTATCTGCAAAGCTGGTCTTGCTGGAGCGGGTGGTATGTTCGCTGGTGGATGTTGCTCTTCTCCTTGCTGATAAAGAGCTTCATATCCGGTTTTTCGCAAAAAGGATACCTGATCTCTTAAGTACTGTGGCGTTGTATGAGCATATTCCGAGTGCACATTGACTCAACGGTCATGTAACCTCTGCATGAATCCTCTTCGCGCCGGTGAGCTTATTTGCCTACAGGTAAGGATGTCCCTTCTGAGTTGGCCGGACCATTTGAATCGATGTTCTCGCGTTTGTCCGGGGCCATTGCCTTGTATTCTCCTCAGTTCGGTCCTATTGCCACTCTAAACTGAACCGTAGCCTCTTGGTTGCGCAGAAAACACGATTTCGTAACATCGCTGGTAACGTGACCTAAAAATACACAAGGAATAACTAGTGCACAAATTCCGCCTGCATTTGTTCCAGTTTAATCGTAACCAATCAAAAGAGTGCGGAGTCGTTTCTCAATTTTCCCTAGAGGATCTATAATCTAACCCTGACGTGAGTTCAATATAAACTTCTAATTCTACTTCTACTGCATCACATGTTATAAGCACTTTGTAATATGCGTCCTGGAAGTTTAACTTCGGTACGACGAAAACCCGCACAGCTGGCTTTGGATTTTTCCTTCTTCAGCCCTCCTCGCTTCTGTGGTCACTAGGGTGTTAGCAGTTTCTCTTGTTTGTAGAATGGGATTTCGATGCTTTTGTCGCATCTCCAACCTTTTGACAGTAATCATTGATAAAAGAATGCCTTCATGGTGTCCGAGAAAAGAATTCATCTGTATTGGCTTATCTACATATCTAGACATAGGAAAAGTCACAAAGCCTTAGTCATGGCACATTTATCAACAAACAAGCTGCAACTTAACGTTTAGCAGCAATGTGTGTTTAGAATTCCACATTTAATCACACGTTTGTGAGCATAACTATGAGGTATGATGTACATTTAATGTCATTATTGGTCAATGGATGTCAGGTGATTATCTTCTTCCTATAATGCCTATTCACACGTGAGACTTATCTGTCTTATATTCGTAGTCACTTTAATTCAATACAAAATTACAGGTTCATCTTCATTGTGTCTCATTACTCGCTTCCAATCCACTAAGCTAAGTTATTTTCAGAGCTAGCCGAAACAAGGCGAACTATCAATTAGTTTGCACAAGTTTCCATGTAATTCAAAAGCGGTACAAAGGGCTGTCAAACTTGCCACTGAAGCTAGCTAGCTTGCTGGCTTAGCTCTCACGGCTAATCTGGCATCGAGAAAGATAAGGTCGTGGACGGGGCTAGACTACACTTTTCTGTGGTTGGATGGATCAGACTGGTATAGATTGGGATTCTAAATGCAGTAACCTTCTCACGGTGGGTCCTGGGTAGTTTAGTATATGAAACAAAATTAGCGAAGAGCTGCATGAACGTTCGAGATTATTACACATTGCACAACCGCGAAAATGATCTATTCTGCTAGCAGCTATTTTATACAAGATTTTATGCCCTCGTGACCAAATAAATTTATGTTGGCTTTACTGTTTATTTATGCGCTTATTGGGCATTTTAAGAAATTGATATATAGAAATTATAGAAAAAAATAATTTAATCTAGAAAATTCTATACACTAACCAAAAACTGATTATTCTAATTTTTAAGGGGTCGAAATATTTTTGTAATATATTTTCAGAGGATTTTAATCACAAGATTGATTAAAAATACATGCCTATTACATTTATTTAAATCACCTTTTTCATTCATTTCTTTGTTATCTTCTCGAAAATGGTTGGTTCTGTCAAAAAATTCCTTCAACATGAAAGATGTATTTTCTCATACTCGATCTTTTCAATAATTTTTATAATTAATTTTACCTACTAATCCCTATTAATTAATTTTTTAATAAATTTTAGAGACGACCTACATTTGTGGAGAAAATTGAAATAAGTTACAATTAGTAGTAATTAAAATACTAATCTCAGCTACGAATATAATTAATTTTAACTAATATCCCTAATAATTAATTTTTCAATATTTTTCGTGACGAGCACCAAAAAGTTTTTTGATCGTAATGAAACTCTACCTTTTTCTTTCTTAGGCAGAAAGGAAAAAAGTCACCCCAAGCATGTTCCATTTCAAAAAATTTTATTCTATGCTATACCCTGCTTTTACAGCAGCTTGCCTATAAGATATTGTCTTCGTTTGGCGACATTGAGAAGTCCAGCCCTCTCTATATACTGGGTAATATATTCACTCTTGGAGATATTATAGATTAACAGGATGCAAACATTAGGCAAACTCTTGAGCTTGACATTCAGCTCATCAGTGACAACGTCGTATACCACGCAGCCGTAGTCAAAGAAAGGGAGAATGGAGCTTCTAACTAGGAGGATACGATTTGGAGTAGGAAGCGATTCTTTATTCCTGATAAGCTGTTGGAGGACTCTAACGGTTTTCCTCGAAATGTCGGAAACTTGTATATTCCAAAGGGGATTATGTATCAGTCACCATATCAATATCCTCCTGTATCTTTTGGAGTGAGCTCTTAAGAGTGGCAACGGGCCCGAAGAAGTAAAACCTAAAATCGTCAGTATATTTATGGTAGTAGCAGTGTGAAAGTTTGCTACCAAAATCAGAGATATAAACGTATAATAAAGCAGGAGCATGAGTGGACCCCTGAGTCACACCACTCTTGACCTTCCGACATTTCATTTCTCTCTTTCCACCTCTCGTACTTTTTGAGAACTCTTACTAAGATACAAAGTATTTAACCACCATATCAGATATGGGGCATAATTTCTCAAGTGTACCCACCTCCAAAATGAAAGTTGTCCGATCGGGCTAAAAATTGGCCTAATTTTAATTATAACTTTTCACTTGATATCAAGTATATTGCGAAACTATCCCAATGAAATGTTTTGATTAGACAAACATTCTTGTAGAGTATTATCAACATTTAAAACTTTATTTCCACTTCTTGGGGCTATTTCATGTATACCCATTATTAACAATTATAACGTACGTGGTATGCCGGGATACGCAAATAAATAAGCTGAAACGAATATTTCTCAAATTGTAATGAATATTGATGAAATTAAAAAAATGCTTGGTCAAAGTCACCCTACTTTTGAAGACTAACTTCTCGGTTTGTATCTATTATTTGAGAACAAAAAAGTAAACTTTCAATACAAAACCCTTTTTTCTAGTATATTGAGAAATTTAATTCCAAATTTTCCCTGCATATCGAATATATTTCGAAACCATCTCAATGAAATGTTTTGATTAGAAGAAAATTCAAGTAGAGTATTTTCAACATTTTCAACTGACAGAATCATCAGGAGACACTACAAAACTGTAAGGTAATGCGATCCGCTGACTAGGTTTTTGGAAATCCTTCCATACCTGACATTGAAGTTCCTCATTAAAAGTTCGATTACGACTATTAACTTTTGTCTGGGAGACGTTGGGTTCGAATGTAGAAGTCGGAGGCTGATCTTGAAAAAGAACAGACACTGTATCGTGCGCCCCGTCCATTCCAGACATAGTATCTGGTTCGTGATCAAAGTTATCAACGCAGAATACACACACACACACACACACACACACATATATATATATATATATATATAGCATATATAGTATATATATAGTATATATAGTATATGTACAGTATATATATATACACATATATAGCATATGTGAAACTTTCTTTGTGCAACCCAATAATAAAAATTTCTTTTAATTCTTAGACTATTTAAAAATTTTCATTCATGAAAATTATTTGAATTAAAAAAAAAAAGGTGTCTGAGGTGTGCCAATGTTTCGAAGTTATATTATGTGATTACTTAGTGTCGTTCGAACCAAGCCTCCATTTAAGCAGATGTAACCAGAATAATATGTGACCGTCCGCGAAGAAAGGGACCTAATGCGGAAAAAATCGATTTTCATTTTCTTACGCCAATCGATAGTTTCTGAGTTAATCTTTCATTTCCAATAATCAGAAATTGTTTAATTTAATTACTTTTTTTGTTATGAAGCTACAAACATAGGCATGATAAGCGTACGCGGAGACCGAACTTACCACATAGCTGTACGTAGGGTTGTGAAGTGTGTAAAGTTTCATGAAACTTTGACCAAATGAAAAGTTTCATGAAACTTTGAAAACGTTTAAAACATTAGGGCGGGAAAATTCAAAATATAAAAAATACTATGAAGTATTAAATATAAACATTTAATAGTATCCTTTGTGTTTCAAAGCGAATCGTTTCAACTAATTTAAATAAATAAATCACGTGTTAATTGGTTATAACATGTAATGTTTGAAAAATTTTATTCAAAAAATTTGAAAATTGATTTCAATAAAATGAAAATAAATGTCGTATTTAATACATATTTAGATTTTAGAATGTTTCATTTTTGAAAAGATTTAAATAGAAAAGTAGGAACTTCAATCAATATTTTAAATAATTATTTCATACAGAAATACATATTTGCATAAGAAAGATCAGCTGAATCAGAATTAGGAGTACACGTTTCTGAACTCATTTCTTGTTTAAATACTGCTGGGTACTTTTTGCATGAATCTTTTGTATGAAGAATGATTCTCGTCGTATTTCTTAGATTCGTCCGCGTGTAAAAATTACATTTAACATTTACAACACATCCTCCACTAACGTACACAGTGCTTGTGAAGAACCATCTTTCAAATCTTACCCGGTAACCCGGTGGTCCTGTACTCGGTAATCACGCCTGTACTCGTATTTGTTCGTATTATCAAGCTTTCAAGTTTCAGCACGATTATTCCATTGAACGACGCCATTATATTACCTAACCTCAACCAGACATGAGAGCGCAAGCGCATACGTGTTTGTGAAACTTTCGAACGTTTCAGAAACTTTGGTCCCATGAAACGTGTCATTGTTTCATGAAACTTTCAATGTTTCAATAAGACGTTTCATGGACTTACAACCCTATCCTCACGCCAAGAAAACTAACCTCCCAGCCTACCGAAAACAGTCTCAAGCTTATAAATTACCACCAACCTCTTCACTTCTATTATATTTTACCTGCAATCTCACACTAACAAAACCCTCAAACGCACTTCTGCACTCAACTTAACTCAAATTCCACTTCAAATTCGCTAAAATCTGCACCACACTATCACCGCCACTTAACACTTTCATGCCGAAAACGGAAGTCTTGTGTAGTTGTACACTTCAATTTTTTTTGGTTTATAATAATCTAGAATAGTTTTTCACGTACATAGCTCGAAATCTTTTAAGGTGAGAAGTAACGTCACACGAGAAGATGACCTTTTACTCCTGAACAAACAGGCGGACACCAAAAGTATAGGGCTAATTTTATAATCTGATTATATTTCCATGAGAAACAGCATTTTTTTAA
The DNA here is from genome assembly GCA_011634705.1 of Andricus grossulariae. NCBI lineage: Eukaryota > Metazoa > Arthropoda > Insecta > Hymenoptera > Cynipidae > Andricus > Andricus grossulariae. Next base: position 39,125,400 of record JAABKJ010075445.1, read on the forward strand.
CACAATTTTTAATTGACACCCATTCAAACCAATTGCAACAATTAGTGAACTGATAACAAGAATTTCGAATGTGATCAATCTAATCTCTGAGTAATAAAGTTTATTCTAAAAATTTACATGTGTTTATTCAAGGGTAAATGGTCATGTGATATCGCCTTTCGTCTAGAGGATTTCCAGGGCTACAGCAGGGCCTTAACAGAGGACTTAAGAGGACCTCTACAAGCCCTCCTAAGTCCTATTAAGTCCTACAATTTAGAGGTCTAAAAGAGGGCTAAAACATCGACTCGGGTCACTCTACCCAGCATATGATGCTCAAGCTCGCCGAACCCATTAGCTTAAATTTCAATCGAAGAAAGCATACTGGAGTTGTTTTTCTCGACGTGGAAAATGTTTCGACAGTGTCTGGCATACAGGTCTGCTCCAAAAGGGTTTATACGCTTTATACACTCGTATCTTACCAACAGAAAATTCTCAGTTAACCAGACACTCTCAAAGGAAAAACCACACTTCTTAACAAAGCTCTTGAAATCATTGAAGCTTGGGCTAAGCTTTGGAGAATAAATGTCAACACAGCAAAGACAGAATCAATTCTTTTCTCAGTCAGAAAGCCTGTCAAAGTAGATCCACCCAAAATGTTTAATGAACCAATAGAATGGGCTAGAGTGGAAATGACACTGTCTTGACATGCCAAAATGAAGCCCTCTGTGCCCGACTTCAATCCGGGTGATTTAAGGAAAGCAAATGTTAGCTCATACGACATCGACTAATCCTCGACATTTATGTGGAAGATGCCGTGCATCCTCTTGTCAAGAAGCTGTTCGCGGAAGTTTTCCCCTTGTGCTTTCTTAATCCGAGCCTTCAGGAGTGAATACACGAGATGGATCAGTTTTGATGCATTTTCTCACCCCTGATATTGAATTCAAGGCGGAGTGTTTCAGCACCCTCCTCCGCTGCTTTGTACAGAGACGCCCCTTTGCCCACTTCTTTGTGTTTCCTGACCATTTTAAGAAGAGAGTCCTGTCCATTTGCGACAATATGTGCTGTACCAAGAATAATTATGTTGTGAAGACATTCAAGATTCAGTATTCCACGACCACCTTGATGGCATGAGATGTAAAGTCACGAAACAGAACACTTAAGGTGCATGTTATTTTTCATGTGCATAACCTTTCGGGACCCGATAACGAGGGATCTGAGCTCGTCCTTCGTCCATGGAACCACTCCAAATGAATAGAGTACTACGCGGACGGCAAGCATGTTCGTCGCAGATACTTTGTTCCTTGCTGACAGTTCGGAAGACCATATTCATCGGACGTGACGTTTATATCTGCATCGGAGAGTATCTTTTATAGATGTATGCGGCTCTGTGGCACGCCCAGGTATGTATAGGTTTCTTCAGCGCCAAGGTGTCATATAGCGCTTCTGTCGACGAGCTCAGGGCCTTCGGGGATGCCATTAGGTTTTCCTTTCTCCATTCCTTTCTCCCTTCCAATCTTTTAAGTGTACTCTTTGACAATGACTAAAGCTAGATGTAGTTTCTCTTTATTTTTAGCATAGATCTTAAGATGATCCACGTAAAATACATGAGTGACCTTACGCTTTCGATTTCCAGGTTTGCCACAGAGGTACTCTTCGGAACAGCGAAGTGCGAGAGATAGTGGGAATAATGTAAGTCAAAAGAGGAGAGGGCTCATGGTGTCGCCCTAAAACACACCTCTCTGAAAGGTGACACTGTTAGTGATCACACGATATTTCCAGATGAGATAGTAAATCTGGATTTCCAAAGTGGCGTTAATCTCTCTATGCACCTCACGATGTGTAGATGAATCTTTAAGCTTTCCAACAGATAGATGATAAGTCTATGGGAAATTGAATCCAAAGCTTTCCAGTAATCAATCAAGGCCATCGATAGGTAGCGCTGGTAGGATGCTGCGTCTTTGCAGACACATCTATCGATGAGCAGGTTCTCCCGACATCCTACTAAGCCTTTCTTTTAGCCGCGTTCTTGGTACATCTTTCGCCACATAGGTCCGATTGACCAAACAATCATATCATTTAGGATAGTTGTGAAGTTCTTACAGTGTAAGATTACAGTGTCAGCTAAGTATCCGTCTTCGGCAGGAGCACTGTGCTCCCTTCCACCAACCACTCTGGAATAGGCTCTTCTGACTTTAGATATGAGGTGAAAATTCGGGCCTGATGCTGGTGGGTTAAAGGAAACTTCTTCCACCAGAAGGTCTTGATACCATCTGGTCCCGGAGCGGAATAGTCCTTCATGCCTCTTAATACTTTTTTTCACCTCTTCGGTAGTGATAGGTGGGAATTCCTTCTCAGGTGTTATGAGGGCCTTGGACAGCTCCTTGAAGCTATTTATATTCTTTGAGTTTTCTTTCAGTGGATGCTGGACTTCGTAGACTTCTCCCCAAAATGTCTTCACCTCCTCTGGTGTGGGCGGGTGGACAGCAGTAACTGGAGAGTCTTGGAAGAGTCGAGATATATATATATAATCCAAAGAGAGGGTAAAACAAGCACCACAGGGTTCCACTGTCAGCAACTGCCATTCAAAAATGACACGTCCGGCTCCCAGTAGAACCGCGGTATATCACACCTGCGGTCATGTCTCAAGACCGTGAGATGAAATGAAATAATTATTTTAAAAATATGTTTTTTGATTGAATAAATACACTGAAAAATTAATCTAGCTCAATGTTTGTCCATTAATGAGCAAAGATGTTCAAGTATAGAATGATTAATTCTACAAAAATTGCATAATGCGTGGTTGACTAGAAAAGCGTATGGGCTGTTTTTGGACTGTTTTTTGAAAATGATGTTATTTGCTTGTGAAAATAAGCAATCAAAAATGTTTAAAAAATTGTCGATTAATTCATCAACCGAAATTTTCGGAAACATAAAATATTAAAATTAATCTACATTTGGAGAAAATGACAAATAAAAACTGTGAGTGGTTTTTATCTTTCATCTTCTCAAAAAATGATAAAAAATTTCTTTTAAGTTGACTATTTACGGGTAAATTGATTTGAAGCTTTTTGAGTTCTCATTGTAACAAAGTTTTTTTTTCTGATTCTAGGACAAAAAATGGTCGGGATTAAACCTTTTTCTTTGATATCATATTTAACTTTACACAAGTGAAGTTATGACTCTTACTGGTTCAATATAAGAGAGCGAGAAATCAAATTTAAATTTAATTTAATTATATTGCTGTGAATTTAGTATAGGTAAATTTTTTAAAACGTCAAATGTTGTGCATAACATTAAATGTTGTTAGACTCGCTGGAAGCTGTGATGTAACTTAGTTGACGTTCACGACTGTAAGAAAATTAACAGAGAAATACAAGAACTAAAAATGGAATGGCTGTTAATATTAAAAAATTTAATTTGTTTTTTAGCTGTACAACTGAATAACTGAATCACTGAAATGTTCTTGCAAAATTGACCTCTTCTTTTTTATGAATAATGTAAAATAGCTGACAACGAAGAAACTGATGAAAATAATCTAGTATTCTTGATCCGCAAACATGATTTTCAGTATAAACGTTGAAAAATTCCCAATCTTCACCAAAGTCGTCAGTTTCATAATTTAAAAAATTGCGACATCGCAGTTCTGTGCAAATTGTACCTATATACCCTATATAGGTACCCTATATACCCTATTGACTACCCTACTATATACCCTATATAGGTCACATGTTTTTCACATTGAATTTTTCAAAAACTTAGTCACAATCTCGATCTAAATTACACCGGCACACAAAAAAAATCACTTTTCTGTTCTACAGATGCGACACATATATTCCCATGTATTTTGACCCGCTGAGCATGAATCCGTGGTCCGTTTGATGGACTTTGGATTGGATAAATGTGCCAAAATTCATCTGAAGAAAGGAAAGATTGTTAGCGTTCCCAAGGACCCTGGGCTTGTGGATCTAAGTGTTATTAGACATCTTAATACTGGAGGGAACTATACATATCTGGGCGTGCCTTAAAGCCGTATTCACGACGTAACATCAGCTAAAGAGTCCCACCGCAGCACATACAAGCATCTTCTTCGCCAGATTTGGTCTTCAAACCTGTCGGCATTGAACAAGGTATCTGCGACTAGTATACTTGCCGTCCCCGTTCTAATCTACTCGTTTGGGGTGGTACACTGAACGAAGAACGAGCTTACGGCGCTTGATATCACCACTTGTAAAATCATGCATATTCATAAAAGCTTGCATATTAATTGGTCTGTTCCGTGATTATATATCTCACGCCGCCAAGGCGGACGCAGATTTCTGAATTTCCAATGTCTTCATAACCGAATTGTTCTAAGTACAGCTTACTTCTCTCTTCCCTTTTCTCTTCTAAGCTCTTCGTCCACTTTTCCTCTTGTCTACAACTGCTTAGTATCCACCTAACTTCATCTACCACGCTCTTTCCGCCTTCCTTTTCCCATGTACATCTCTCCACTCATTCATGCCTTCTCCCATTCTATACCATTTATTATATTTTGACTCCATAATCTTTTCTCACCTTTTCTCTTCCTGCTTCTTACTCATTTCACCCTCTACTACCTGCCACTCCCTCCCCTCTTCACACATTATCCATTCCCTTTCTAGCTTGCCATCTCTCCTCCTCCCATCTTGAATGTCCTGTGTTACCTTTCCCCTCTCTCTATTTATTATTTCCTGCAGGCATACTTGTGCAACTTTCCTACCCTTACCACTCTTCAGTTTCTCTTAGAAATTCCAAATCCTTTCCCTCTGCCTTATCACCAATTTCTCTCTCCCTGTTTCTTGTCTCAACATATAACCTGGACAGTTCCAGCCCACTCCCATAACCCATCTCAGAAGTCTCTCTTGCTTGTTTTCTACCATTTCATACTCCTTCCACCCCCAAATGTCCACTCCATAACACATCACTGACCATACCAGTGAATCAAAGAGCCATACTCTCATCTTCCAGCCCTCTTTAAATCTTCTTTTTCCAATCCCACACACTTGACCCATCACCTTAAACGCACTTTCCATCCTTTTTTTCACCTGAAGATCATTTCCACCACCCGCTTCGAACCACAATCCTAAATAACAAAATTCCTCCACGCTTTCCATCGTTTCCCCATTTATCTTCCACCCATACTTTACTTAATTCTTTCTCTTCCTGAAAAAAACTATCTTTGCCTTCGTCACATTAATTGTCAGGTCTTGCTCTCTCACATACTCCTCGAATCCTTTTATTAACAAGCTCATTCCACTTTCATCCTCTGCCAGAAGCACCACATCATCCGCGTACGCTAACGAGTATACTATTTTATTTCCTAGAACTGTACCCCCTTTACCTTTCTTTTCCATTTTCTCCTCTAGGTCTGCTAACAATATGCTAAACAACAACGGACTTAGCGGGCACCCTTATCTGAGACCCTTCCCTGTCCAGAACTCCTCTTCTTTCTGTTCCTCGATCCTCACCCTTGTCTTCGTCTCCGTCAAGACCTCTTTTATCCTCTCAATGAGCTCTTCGTTCACCTCCCTCTCTTTCATTGCCTTCCACAAAACTTTCCTATTCACTGAGTCGAAAGCTGCCTTAAAGTCTACGAGTACGACCAGTTTTCCTTTCTTCTGTCCCAGGTTCCTGTTGACTAGATAATTCAGAACGGAAATGTTGTCTACTGTTCCCATCCCGTTCCTAAATCCTGTTTGATTTTGTGGAATACTTCCTTTCTGTTCTACCTGTTCTTCTAAACCCTTTCTAAGCACCTCCGCGTAAATTTTATATAGTACTGGCATGAGAGTGATTCCTCTATAATCTTTCACTTTTCCACCCCCTCCTTTCTTTTATAAAGGAACTACCAAACCTGTTCTCCACTCCTTCGACCATCCTTCCCCTCTCCATACTCTATTACATACTTTCCTAATCTCTTCTCTAAACCCTTCGTCCGCCAAATTTCAACGCTTCATTCTCCATCCCATCCTCTCTTGTCGCCTTGTTTCTTTTCAACTTCTCAATTGCTTGATTCACATTTTCACTGGTCACCTCATTCTCACCTTTCATTCCTCCCTCCTTCATCTTTTTACCTACACCCGTCACCTTGTTATCCACCCCTCCTAGCAATTTCTTAAAATATACCGTCAAATCATCTATACTTATCTCTTCATTGATTCCTTTCCATCCACTCCTTTCTCTGTTGATCACCTTCTCCTCCTGTCGTTTTACATCCAGCAATTTCTCGTGTTCCCTTTTTCTTTTATTATACTCCTTTCTGCCTATCTCTCCTCTTCTCCAACTCTTTAACGATAAACTCATACGCTCTTTACTCTTCACACATTCCACATCCCATCATCCTTCCTTCTCCCTTCTCTCTTCCTCACTTGGCCTAATTTCTTCCACTATCTTTTCTACCCTTATCTTACACATCTCATCCACGCCTCCCTTATCTCCAATCAAAACATTCTCTTCATCCATTCTTTCCGTATATTCTCTCAGCTCATCAACTCCCCATTCGCCCGTCTTTGCTTTTTCCCCTGTCGCTCCCTCCTACTTCCTTCCCTCTCTTCTCGAATTCTCGCATTTCAACGTTGCAATGACCGGGAAGTGTTTTGACCCTATTTCGTTCCCTACTTCCACTCTTTCCAACAGCCTTCTTATCCTTCCCTTGGCCAGAATGTAGTCTATTAATGTTTCCCATTTTCCTGCAAACGTAATCTCGTTTTCCTCATCCGCTTCCGAGTTCCCATTAAAAATGACCATTCCTGTTTCTCCCAGGATTTACAACAGGATCCTATCCTTCTGGTCCAGCTGTTTGTGTTTCGATTTTCTCCTGCAAGTTTCACTATCTTTAACCCATATTTCCTTTCCCTGTTCCCCTGTCCAGGCATTCAGATCACCTCCTATCAACACCAATTCATCATCCTTTTTCGCCACCCATTTCCTAATCACACTCCAAACTTCTTCTCCTTCCCCTCTCCTGTAAATGCAAACTATTCTCACCTTTCTTCTTCCTATCTTCACCATTCTCGTCATTACTCCATCTGTTTCCTCAAATCCCATTTCTATTCTCTTTCCTGTGACCACCCATCTCACGGTTGTGAGACGTGGCCATGAATGGGATTTACCGCGGTCCTACTGGGAGCCGATGTGATTTTTTTTTTTTTTTTTTTTTAGATGACAGTTTCTCCCAGTGGGACCCTGCGGTGGTTGTTACCCTTTAGTTTTTAATTATATATATACATTAGGGACAAATTCATAGTAGTTATATACATAAATGCGAAAGAGATGCTCTTATGCGACATCTACTACTAGTTCGGATTTAATCGACTGTACGTTCTGTGGAGTCGAATCGGACCGACTTACCTTAAATGTTTCCAATAAGCGTTTTCTAATTAATTGCACGGGCATATGAATCGGTTGAAATCTCTCTGAAACAGAGTATGGTGGATGTTGTATCCAATAGGAAACTTACGGTTGGCAATTTCTGTCAATAAAACGTCGAAGTCTATTTTTATTCAGTGAATACCAAAAGGCAGATTAGATTTATAATCATTTGAATGGAAGTGAATCGGTAGTGGTAGCGAGTAGTGGATTTAAATAAGAAAATGTTGTCGATTTAAATTATTAAGATATAAGTATCATTATAAAAATATAAGGAAGTGTTTTTGATATTAAATACGTACATTATAAATGAATATTCAATATCAATTTATAATAAAGTCTTCAATATCAGCTGAGATATTTAAAACAGTGCACGAAGAGGCAATGGCGTTTGGTCGTTGGTGTCAGTTGATGTGGTGCTGCAAGAGCCAAGAGATCCTGACGGCTGCTTTGTGTTTCTTTGTCGATATCTCGAGCATTCATTTCGTGTGATGTGATTTTTAACATTGCATTGAGACAAACTTTCTGGTGGAGAATTGATTAAGTTTTCTTCGACGTGAAATCGTGGGCTTCTATGAAAATGAGGACACTATATGCTCAGTTCGGCTTCACTCAGCGATCTCGAAAGAAAAGCGTCGTGTTCCTGGCCCTTCATGAAATTGCATAATTATCAAAATGAATGAATGCTCGAGTATCTGACAGAATAACACAGTGGATTGTGGTATAAAATCCGAAAGGATTTTATACAAATTTCATTTTTCACAGGTATAACCTAGAATGTGTTTCGTCTGATTCACGCGGCCTTTTTCCAATCGGTCACATCCTTCAGATATTTATATTTAGAATGAACGTAGAAAATTGAAAAGTAATCGTTTGAAAACTTTTTGAGAAATCGTGCGCGCAGACCGCAAGCACATTGTTTCGAGAAAAACGTGTTTAAAGTTTTCGGAACATACAAATTGTAATAAAAAGTTACTTACGCCTAAGAAATATAAACTTTTGACGATAAATGGAATAGTTGAATTTTCATTAAAAAAATTTAATTTCGACAAAAAACAGAATTTTTAGCATAATACTCAGATTTACAGCCAATCAGATGATTTCTCAACTACAATAATACATCTTGAAGTGGGAGAGTCAATTTTAAAGGTGAGAAAAAAATTTCCAACAAAAAGATTGATTTCTTAACAAAATAATTAGACTTTCAACCAAACATATTAATTTTCAAGTAAAGTGAAGGATCCTCATAAAAAAATGACTGTTCAACCAAATTGTTAAATTTTCTACAAAGTAGAATATTTTTAAACAGAAGAGATGAATTTATGCTCAACGAAACAGTTGACTTGTCAAACAAAAAGGATACTTTAAAAAGAAATTGTTCACCTTTTTAAATAAAGTAGATTAAGTTTTGACAAAACAGTAAAATTTTCAATACAAAATATTAATTATCAAAGAATAAGAATTATTTTATACCTAAAAACCAAAAGGATTAATTTTGCAGTGAAGAAGACGAATTTTTAACAAAATAAATGATTTTTCAACTGAATATATTTCAATTTTTATACAAAAAACACGAATTTGCAACAAAATAAATGAATTTTAAACCAAATTGTTGAATTTTTTAGCAAGAAGATTAGAATTCACCCACTCATTTGGGTAGGGGCCCCTAGTTTTCGTATACGGTGTGTTCGCCCTCGAATTCATCAGTGTTGGTCATAGTGGGCGTTTCATTACCTGCAGACTTGAGTGATAATGGATGGTAGTTTTTCCTCTTCTCGCTAGGGGCGCCCAAAGGAAAATCCGAGCTCGTAAACTGCCTTACTTGCTTCCTGCTTCACTGAATAGTAGAACACTTTACTACAACGATGATATCGAGGCAAATTTCCTTCTTTTAATTTTTACATAAAAAATATTTTTTTCATCGTAAAAAGCGGCCTTTACCGAGAGTCTTTATACTCTTTAGAGTATGCACACCAAAAATCAGACAAAATGGCTTCACCGTTTGGACTGAATCTCATATTTGCGATTTACACTCGATTTCCATGGCCCTTATACCATTGATGAGGGAAGTGGGACATCAGAGGTAAAGTTTAGTTCTGATCCCAGCTACGCGTTGACGCTGTTTCGAAAATCTTGGAGCCTCACATATAGGGAGTGTGCTCAACAGGGTCAGTGTGTGCGAGGCAAGGAAGCATGTGTTTAAGAATATGTACTTTTTTCTGGTTTCAGTATTTTCTTCTGGCTTACCTATCTAATCATTAAAATAATAATTATAGATAAATGTCCTAATTTAAATTATGGCCTATGTACATGTAGCACATGGGAAAAATTCTTGTGGATTTTATTTGCAAATGATGACGCATTGAAGTGAATTAGTTAACCTTAGACGTTTGTACCGGATTTGTACGTATTTAAAGATTCAAAATTAAAATACCGTCTTCTCGAATTTACACGCATTGATACACTGGTCCAATGCGTCATTGTCGCAAAGCGGGATTTACGGGGTGCCTCAGTTTTTTCAATTCAATTCGTATCAATACTTTCTTTTTTGCTGAGCTCATATCGAAAGAGGTTTATGGGTCATGGGATAAAAATAAATTCAAAAATGGTTTTAAAAAATTTCGTGTAATGAATCCGAATTGCTAGAATTAAATTCTTGAATCGTGATTCTGTAGTTAGGAAGTGTGGTGTTTCCACACCCCACTTCCTAATTCTCACTTTTCACTTCCTACTTTTCACTTTTCACCTGTCATGATTTTTCGCAATGAGTGATATTTCAAAAATCAACAATGGCAGAATGCCCAGAGGTAGACTGCCGAAAGAATGGTTAGAATCTGTGAATGAGACATTAATTCAAAGAGACATAAGAAGCCATAGGAACACGAGAGCTTTAGAAAACAGGTAAAATACCTAGTAAATTACGTGACAAGATGGCGGACCTGCAGAAATGTGCATAACCTCACTTTTTAGAAATTCTGTTATCGGCATTCGTAAGGGTTTTTTTTCAATGCCTATATTGTTAAATAAAAAATAATAATGTCAACTAAAGCGAAACAACAGCAAAAAACACTCCGTGCTTCCATACATTCTATCAAGGATGTGCAGTTACGCGTAACTGGAAGTCTTTTACGTACAATACCTAAAGTAAGTATTTCACGTAAAATACTTTGAATATGTAAAATACACGTAGAAAACCTCTGATTGTCTGTCTGATTCATATTTTTTAATTTCCCGCCTCAGAGGTGGCGCCCTCATAGATAGAATAAGATGTAATTTACATCGTGTAGAAAACTGATAACGTAAAATACCAGTTAAATTACCGTAGAAAACCAAGTAAATTACCACGAGTATTTTACTTTCTCATCCCTGCCCATCACTCCAAGTTTTCTACTTTCTACGGATATTAAATAAATGGCGTAATTTACGTTGAAAACTGTAGACAACCGGTAAATTACATAGCGAACGATAAATGGGAGTAATCAACTTTCTACTAGTAGGGTATGATACATGCTTAGCGTGCTCAGTAAAAGAAAGGTAGGTTAGACTGCCGGTAACTTTCATCATGTGGAAAACTTTCGGCTTTAATTTTCTGGTAAATTAATGTAGAAAATTTCGTCAATTACCTAGACTTAGTTACGTTTTCAACCCTGAAAGTAAAGAGGTGAAATACATATTGAACAAATGATATTAAGAACCTAGATGCGACACGACTCACTACCGAACCTATAATAAGTTACAAGAACTAAGGTAATTTCTTTGTCAAGGAAAGAGATATATATCTCTTTTTAACCAGTATCATTCTTTTAGTTCGTGGAACTTATTATAGGTTCGCTGGTGAAATGCCGCATCTACAGAGGGTCCAGAGAATAGACCTTTACATTTTAGAAAACGATGCTGCGCAAGCGCGAAAAATATATAGCACTTCCGTGAGTTTCGTACAATTTTTCCCTGAAACGTATGTGATAATACTAAATAATAACGAAAAAAAAAATATTTCTCGCAAATGAGAAGTTAAAACACTTCCGACAAAAAAATGTCTGATTTACCAGGATAAAATACATTGAAAAGAAAAAAGGTTAGTGCGACAAAGAAGTGCTGTTTTGGAAATTGCAAAAGTGACTGTCGCAGCGCAAGTCGTACTTGAAATATAACTATTATTTTCTATCATTTCCAAAACCCTGTTTATTATTTCGAAAGGGTAACATTCCCGATGATGTACTTACAATGCATATTCAAAATTGCGCGGAATGTAGTAAAAGTAATATGTTGGTGAGGTTATGTGCGCACAGAGAAGTTTCTTTTTTTACATTCTTTATGCAGGAAAAATGCTTGTCGACATGTATTTTTCCAGCATAAAGAAAGTAAACAAAGACACTTATATTTGCTCATTGCATTTCCTGGGAGAAAGTTGTCAATCTGAAAAGATTCCCAAACCCCGTTAAAAGTAATAGCCAGCAAGAAAATTTTAAGTTGAAAATAAAAAATTAATTATATATTCAAGGACTGTGGAAAAAGGAATTTTGAATGTGACATATCAAAAGCATGCCTAGTGTATTTTAGTTTTTAGAAAAAATGCCACTTTTTGTGATAGAATATTTTGTATTTTTATTTAGTATTTTTCAAGCTACATAAATTTCAAAACTGCCAACCCACTTATTATAATGACAGCTATTGATTGATTTTCAACTGCATTTCTTTGAAAATGCTTCATCAACCTTTTTTTATATATTTTTTTCATTACAGATAATTTCACTTTTATGTTCATCACAATGTAAATTTTAACAAAGATGTGTCCGAAATCTTTAAATGCCCGCTCAGTATCATGGCGGCACCTGAGCTTCCGCTCTTAAATGAAAGGGTCTATTCCGTCTATGGCTCATACGGCTGTACCTTAGAGCATATATTACATGTAGTGCTAACTAGGGGTAATTTCGCGTCCAAGAGATAGGTAGCACTGTTCAAAATCTGGTGCTTGTCACGTATAACGTCGCCAGACGTCGCTTGTCATATTTTACACTTTTTTTTATAAATATCTTAAAAATTCCCTGCAAATATCAAAATGAGATCTCCCTCTGTTTTCGAGAAATTATTAAGAACATACACCGTGGCATGGTGTATTGGTGTGCCCAGCGTCCGAGAGTCTGAACACTGAAGTTCGTATATACGATTATAATAGTCTTCTATTGTTCGTATATTATTTATGTCGTTATTCACATCATGTGCATGGTTTTGACGTACGTATTTAAATGCATATTTCTCGAGAACTAAGGAAGATTCCATTTTGATATTTACAGGGCTTGTAGAGGACATTGTAAGCTATCTATATAGAAAAAAAGAAAATAAAAAGTGAGTTTCTTCCAGAAATGGTGTTCAAATATTATTTTTAGAAATATTAAGAAGTTTTTTTAAATTTTTCGTTCAAAAAATATTTTTTCAAAATTGTGTCTTAATACAAATAATTAGACAAAACAGACCTTAATATCATTCAAATCACCAAAGTTATGAAAGGTCAAGAAAAAAAGGACCCAAATTTTCAATTTTCAATATCTCCCAAGTTTTTTGATTTTTTCAAAAATTAATTTAGGGTTTTTCTTTCATTAACATAAGGAAAAAATACTACAATTTTCATCAAAATTACTGATAATATCTGAAATTCTTTAGATGATTTGACATGGAATTGCTCTAAACTGACTGAACATAATTTTTAAATAATTATAGTACTTTGGCATGTGTGATTTATTTTGAAATTTGGTAAAATAATCAATAACAATTTTATCAACAATGATTTCTTGTTTTTTCAACTCAAAATCAAGAATGTATCATATTATTTACAAAAATTCAACACTTACTTATTTAAACAAGCGCGCGCAAAATTGCACTTTCACCGTTTGAGATTTGAATTTGCGACATTTATCATAAGGACGCGTACTACAATGCTTCAGGAATAGGGACGAGCACTTCATGTAATATATCCTCTAAGGGCTGTACTTGGCTCATAACCAGCCCTATGCATTGCCCCCACTCTTTCTGTTCTCTTAGCATCCGGAGGGGTATCGCAGTTCAAGTAAATCCAACAGATAGCGCTTCGATCACTCTGCTCACATTCTTTTTATAAACTATTTGTCACCAAACTTTTCTGTCCTGGCATACTACTCTAGCTTCCTGCACATCCATAATTATGAAAAATAAAAATTAGTTAATACGGTATTTGAAAAATACGAGTGATGTTAAATGAAATTTGAACGAATAAAAAATAGGACAAATGATTCAAAACAAAAATATTCCCGCAGCGCGTGTACATTCTCATTGCACGCTACGCGCACGACTGTTGGTTCTCGCGCTTCGCGCTCGAGAATATGTTCATCTCACGCTTCGCGCTCGATAATGTATTTACCTCGGGCTACGCGCTCGGGCTTTCTGTTTTCCACAGATTTGTGCACAGACCTTTTTAAATTAAAAGTCAAAGCGTTAACAACTCTAATTTGATGATTGTGAATTCTCTTTTGTTACAACTCCTTCGGTTTTAACGAATACATTTTTATCACGTATCTCCTGCTTCGCCCTTGATTTTGTCCAAAATGTGAACTTTTCTACATTATGTTCAACACTATTATATCTAATGTACATTATATTTATTTCTGTACCTCGATATGATAGTTCTTATTCAGATATTGCAAAATAATGTACAATTTTTATTTTTCATGGTGACTTTAATATTTTCTCCTTACTTTGCACTAAGTTTTATTCTCAGATAACCTGAAAATGCGCCCAGTTTGAGCGCGAAAATCAAAAACTGTGATTCAAACCCCTCATAAATTACAATCAGAAAGTGAACTCAAACATGTTTTTTTCCATTTGTCTTTGAAGAGGGTTCTAAAAGCACCTACGGCCTTGACGATTACATTCTCATTGCGACACTCGCGCTTTGCGCTCAACAGCTAGGTTATACAGACGATTTCTTTTGAAAAATAAAACCATGTAAACAAAATGAAACGGAACATTTTGTTTCCAAATTTGAAAATGCATGAAAATACATGAACAATAAGCAAGTTTCCGATATGAAAATGAAAATTTATAATCAAATTTGGTATTTTACATTCTGAAATCTGCAAAAAGGACAATTTGGACAGTAAGCGTTAGTATACACACTACACTCGTCATTGTTAGTATCACATGAATCCACACTAAACAAGCACAGACATTCACACACACACACACACACACACACACACACACACACACACACACACACACACACACACACAAGTGCATGAATACATGAACCCATTTTTTAACATTCAGGAAGCTGAAAAATGTCTAACTGTGATTTTCTGGTCCGAACCCATGGTATATCAAATTAGAGCCACCTGGTACAAAATGTTCATGTTTAAAAAGCATAACCTCTAAACAGAAGCATCTCAATATCTACCGAGCAATACGATTCTACTAACCCTACTTCACTACTACATACAACATTTATTTGAAAAACTACATTCCCGAAATAATTAAAAGACATTTAAGACTTACCTGGAATAAACTCAGGATAACCGATTTTTTATTTTTCTGTCTAACCCGTTTTGTGAAGTGAATGAAACAGTGAAACTGTCACTATTTTCCACTACTCTGAAGTACATGTTTTAGTCTTCTAGAAATCCAGGTGACTCAAATTCAAGCCCTATATCAAATTCAAGCCATCTCCTCTACTTAATTAAATTTCCTTTGACAATTGAATAACAAATTATGGGTGGCTTAATCGGTAAGTCGCAATTATAAGCTACACATTTTTTCTGCATTCAATTAATAACTGTAATTAAAATTGCATAATAATACATTTGATTGCTTTAGTATAATCAAAATTAGGAAAAAATAATTAATATATACTTCCGTGTTTTAAATTATGAGATTTATGTAACTATGAAAATGTAAGTATAGGTCTGAAGGAAATTATTGTAAGTACTTTTATTGTGAATTTTCTGTGCACGAAAGACCTGGATATGAACCTGGAACAGACAGGCATGGGAATTGGATTTCTTTCTTTGCTCATCAACGAGTATGGCGCTAATGATTATAAGCAATATCGTTACGTATCTTTCTTCACTTCATAAATTGATTAATTAAAACCTTCATACCTGTTACTTTATTTCTTGCTGTGCTTCATATTTAAGCTAGAAGCGATTTTTGAAAAAAATAGAATCAATCAACCGCAACAGCATTGACATACCTTTTTTATATAGCCATCACAAATTAATACCTAAAAGCTGTTACTTTCACCTATTTGAAACGCCAGAAATTTCTCAGACGCCACCAATTTATTTTACGTGTACTGAGAACACACATAAAAATCGTCACACTAAAGTACGGCATGCGAGCGTAATTAAAATAATAATTCAGATATTATAATCGTGATCAGTCAGTAAACAGGTCGTGTTACATTTACTCGCCACTTTCTTACAAAACTACTAAAAACAGCCTATATTTTAAACTATAAACTCATTATTTTATTCTGGGAGGTGCTCTTTAACATAGATTGCGGAGTCGTTCAGAAAATTGTAAATGGGAAATTAGCAGTAACATGTAGCACGATTCCTGGCAATAAACTGATTATAATTTATCCCATTGAAGATGCAAAATTGTTTTGACTTTCTTTTCAAGAAAGATTCTACGAGTGAAAATGTTCCACTTTTTACGATAAATTAATTATTTCCTTTCTTGAAATCATTAGACCATCGTTTTTATTCATATCTTTAATCCCCCTAAGAATATCTTCGATGCAAAAAATTTGCCTAGTATAAATACATGAATTTGTGAAATCAAAGGTGGCTAAGTGATTTGGCAAAAGATATGCACAATAAAATATATTGTCAAACTCGTTTCATAAATTACTCTATGTGAATTTTCAAAATGAAATTTGAAAAGCCATTTTAGATTTTATACAACTTGGCGGAATTATATAATATGCCATGAATCTCCCATACCTAAAAACAAGTTTCCTTATGAATTATATTATAAATATTTCTTCGAAAACTACTGGACTAACTTCAAATTCACCAATTTATGTTGCTGTACTGGGCAGATTTTTTGACTCGTAGAAGTTTTTAATGGGATTTCATGTTTTTTTGTAATTAAAAAAAATGAGCTAGGTACACTCAGTGAATTTGATTTTTATTAAATTGCTAATTTACTAAATTAGAAAAACTAAATAATTCTTGCTTGGATTATTATATCATTAAGCCGTTTCCCTTTCGGGGTAGGCGTGTATTGCTCGGTGGTAAAGTAGTGATGTGTGGATGGATATTAATAATATTATTTATTATATTATTTTATTATTTATTGTATTAATTAATATTAATATTAATATGTTAACAATCAGTGAAAAATAAGGAAAATGCAGTAAAAATATTCAGCTTTTATTATTTTGTTAAAAGAACACACTTTAAGTTCAATTTATTCATAAAAATATAACCTATTTCGATTAATTATTCATAAATATCAAGTAAAGATGTTTATCCGGATTAAATATTTATAAAAATTGCTTTGCGGAGAATTAAAAAAATTCAACGAATAGCATTGATTTCTTTTTTATACTAATTTGAAATTCAGTTTGGCTAGCAGGGCCAGTTAGAGCGCAGGACTTCGAGTCTGCGCATTTTGGGCTCCCCATCTGACAGCAGTGGTGTCAAGGGCTGAATGGCACCAGGACTAACAAATCCTTCAACACCCCGACGTACCACCATCGGTCGAGGCCGACATATTAGTCACAAAGGAGGTGTCTTAACGGAGACTTTGGGATATCAGATCGAATCCCATAGTATGTAGACCCGCCCCCTGCAAGCTCGGCTCTGCAGGGAGTGTTCTTTATTTCCCTAGCTTCTCGTGGGACCAAAATGGGCGACACACAGAAAATTAATGAAAATAACGAGGGCTCCGATGCGGGCCCCGAATCTAACCCACCGCCAAAGATGGGCGGCTCCTCAAGAGCCATCCCATCAGGAGCAGTGCAGACTTCTAACACCGATGACAATAATCAATTTGCCACGGTGGAAGAACAGTTAACGGGGCTGTCTGTGAGGAGGAAAAACCGTAGCGGTGCCCAGAGAAGGACAGCCCGCTTAGCGAGGCTTTCAAATAGCAGCCAAGGCACCACACAAGAGGCCATGGCTGCGGAAACATCATCTGGAACAACTTCTTAGGCTCGCTCTACGGGCAACAGGAGGAAGGACTCCAAAGATACTCCCCGGGACAGAGAATCGAAACGGAGGAAGGATCTGGAAACACAGGGCCTTACTTTCGCGCAGATGGATAACAACGCCCTGGTGAGTTGTCGTTGCGTCGGGTTATCCTGAAGCTTGTCTGACTCCCCAAGGAGCTGGACAGGCTGAGGGAGAAAATCTCTGAGGAGATTAACGCGCTACCCCGCGAGGGCCGCGCCCCCAGATTCTATGACGTCTTCATCAGGTAGGGGGCCATCGTAGTGGAGACCGCAGATATCTGGTCGCGGGACTGGCCAGCGGATAGACCTCCAGCGTTTAGGCTCAAGGAGGGACTGAACCTGGAGATCAAGGGGAATGAGTGTCGCCAAAGGTACTGCAGAGCGACCGTACTGATTCTCGGCACCCCCGAGGATCCGCCGGCCGTTCTGGGGCACCTGAGCTTCCAGAACCCCACTCTATGAACCGATTCTTGGAGGGTATAATTGAACAAACAGAGAACCAGACCGAAGCAGACGGGTTGAAATCTAGGTGAAGGTCTAACCGAAATCTCAATCAGGGCCCTCGCAACTCTGGATTACTAACCCTATCTAGGGCAGGTAAGAGGACCAGAAGCGTCCAGAGACGCCCCGAATTAGACTATCAATATCTGAGAAACGGGAAACTCCATGATGGAGATTAATTTGCATCACAGCAAAGGCACCTCGGCGGTTTTAACTAGGCATATGGCAGTGGTGCAGATAGAACTTGACCTAATCCAAGAAACCTGATTATACAGGAAAAGGATTAGTGGCCTAGGAGAGTGTGGCTACATATATAAGAAACCACGCGAAGAAGCACCAAGGGCATGCATAGCCGTCAAGGGTAAGGATGCGATCTTCGTTCCTAAGTTCTGCTCTCGGGACCTCACTGTTATTAAGGTGAGACTCAGGGGTAGAAGCTAAGAATGACTAGAGCGTTGTACAACAGGGCAAACAGAACTAAATTGCCTTCAGACTGGGACATCTATAAGACGGCTCATTATGCATACAATGAAAACATAAGTATTTACAAACAGGAAGATTAGAGGGTCTTCTGCGATGAATCCAAGAACATTCCGGACACAGGGAGGCTCCACCTGATCCTGGCAAAAAATCCAAAAGTTCGCCTCGGGCTCATAAGGCTCGATGATGGTTAATTTTTCAAAGACGAAGAAGCAAGGCTGGGGCCAAGAGAGGGAGAAGGCCGACTAGAATTTCGCCGCCAAGGTCGTTGACATCAAGAAGGTGGAATGGGCCGTTGGGTCCTTCTGCCCCTTTAAATCGCCAGAGGATAGAGAAGGTGGTCGACTGTTCTGTAGAAACTGCGCTGCATACTGCCGTCGCAAAATTGGAGCAGCTGCTGGAACTCGGAGGGACGCTGTCAGAACCTTCTTGGACATAGAGGCTGCCTTTAGGAATACTCCTCCATAGGTCATCTCTCGAGAGTCTTCAAGGTGTTGCGTGCCAGACCAGCTAGTAAGCTGAATAAAAAGTAATTTTACGAGAAAGTACAAAGTGCCGAAAGTTGACGCCCATGCATTCCGTGGTGAAAAGCTGATAATCTTAGACTTAGTTAAATGCCTGGGAGCAATCCTAAATAGCAAATTGAACTGGGCCAAGCATCTTGAGACCCAATGCAGGAAGTTTGTCATGACAATTTAGACGTGCAGAGAAGCCTTCCGGTTGACGTGGGGTCTAAGGACAAAAACGATTGCATTACTCTACTCCGCTGTATTTAAACCAAGGCCACGGGTGAAACTTAAAACAAAACAGGACAGGCTGCGACGATTACAAACGCTAGCGTTCAGGCGCGTGACGGAAGCAATGACGACTACGCCCACATCGACGATAGGATACATGCTCTTTGAAGAGCCAATACACGATGCGATAACCGCTGAATATGGTTACAATAATTAATAAGCAGTCGCGGACAATTTTCCAGGGATGGTCCCCAAGGAATAACCCCTAAGCGGAGGCGTAGCAACCGTGCCGAAAGCTGAATGGCACCTTGGTGAGGTGTCTAAACGGTGACTCTGGGATACCGGGCGAGCTCTCAGAGTATGCAGCCTTATCCTTGCACGCGGGGCTCTACAACGATGGACGAACCCTTTCCCTAGCTGCTCGTGGGAACAACAATGGCATCACCAAAACACCAAAAAGTTGTAGATGCAATTCAAAACGATCGGACGCGCAGAGCACCCGACAATGGGTCGGCAAACAATGCCGATCATCCTAGAGTTCGGGGTGCTGAAAATAATTTAGAGTGGGGTGATCGCTAGAGAGATTGATCAGCAGCCTGGGTCGGAGCAGTGTTGCGGAATGAACGTGTTATTTAAATAGATAACACGAGAATTCTCGATCAATCTAAAATATCTATACCTTACACCTATATACCTATCTACCCTTAACCTATATACCCATCCACACATCACTACTTTACAACCGAGCAATTCATACCTACCCCGAAAGGGAAATGGCTTTATCATATAATAATAATAATAATAACTTAGCTCTATCAAATCGAGAAAGGAACGCCTAAAAAAAGCAACAGCCTGCAAAAAAACCATTGTCAAAGAACGGCCCACGGCACGAAGCGCCGGACCCATTTCTAAATCGAACTGGACCATAATCATCCACAGGAAGATGAATTAGGTTAAAACAATTATTTTAAGCCAATCAAACGGAATTCCGAAATTTGGCCCTTTTGCCCTAGGATTCGTCAAATTACTCTATAAATTAAAAAATGTAAAATAAACAAATTTAAATTTAAATTAATGGAAATGTAAAAAAATAATTTCTAATTCAAGAACATACTATGTGAATACAATGGGCTTTTGTAAAATTGTCAACATTCAAAATTATATAATTTCAGGTTGACATATTTGAAAAATTTCGATTTCAAATTTAACTCGTTCAAAGTCGAATCATCTTAGATTAAAACCCGCAAAATTTATTTTCATAGAAATACCATAATTCAAAAATGTTGCCAGTGCGATTTTGAACCAGAATAATGTTTAAGGATTAAAAATTAGGACTGTGGAATTTCGAAGAATTAGATTTTTTGAATCAGGTGTCAAGTCACGTACATTCTTTTTTATATTAAAATCCACTGTTATTAAAAAAAAGTTTCCAATCAGGTATTGAAATAAATATTTCCTAGTTCTATATGTATGCAGTGGAAAATGAAATGAACTTTCCCGCCTTTGACCCGCAAATATCTCACCTATTTTATGAAAGTTTTCCCATAAATCCAATTTGCAGTAAATTCTTATATATTCAAAAGCAATATTCATACTCGCAACCCTATTCACACCATCGTCTATTCCAGACAGAACAACCTGATTTATAATACCTGGTGCACCGTTACAGATGTAACATATAAGGTCTCAAAAATAGTACATACAAGAATCTGGTCTATAGATAGTAAAGTGGTATTCAAATTGCCCCGCTATGGGAGGTGACTTGACTATTAATGAATCAATTAAAAAGTTCACGCTCCAGATACGTGTTTTTTATGGTTACCTACATATGAAATCATATTCTGCTCCAGGCAGCCAAGTATTGCAGCAATTCAGATCTATTCGCGATGAACTGACGAGTTTATGGATACTATGTTAGTTAACAAGAACTATACACCGTATAAATGTAGATGATGGAACGAGCGGGAGAGTGATCCTGATAACAAAACTTGTCTGGCAATTAAAAATGCTAGGAATTCTTATTATAGATAATATATACGATAAACTATTATCCCATTTAAAAATAAAAAATTAGCAATATATTTCTTTAAAGAACCCAGTTTACAGCCCAGATGTATAGACTCTGGTGATTAAAAATGAAAATTGCAGCCAAATTCGTTGTTTTTCGTCTTTTTTTACCTTGAAAAGCCAATTTTTCATAATCTTCTATCCTCAGACGTAGAGCATTCCCATTATTTTATACAATATATATGTATTATATGTATCTATTTATAAAAGATGTTGACAGCAATTTTTTCTGTTCAGGTCAGCAGTAAAGGTCTGAAGATTATTCAAACAGTTCATCCTGCTGCTTCTTCAAGATCGGCTGTGAAGCATTTGGTGCCAGGACATGCAGTTTTGGCTGCAGTTCAAAGAGAAGATGTTGTTGCAGCAACTCTTCTTCTTCCCAATCCTGCAACAAACAATCCAGTTCATGTCCATGCATACAGGTTCGGTTTTACATTTTTTATAATCAAAAACTATTTGTGAAATATTTTTTTAATTACAAATTTCCCTGGTGTACTTTACATACAGTAGGGTGTCCCTTATTTTTCGAACTCGAAATTATTTTGCTCCCAAAGGCGGGTTTCGTTTCAATGGCCAACACAATTATGTGCTCTAAATTTTAGCCATATCGGTTAATATTTACCCCTAGCACACATTCCTTGAAATTTGCCATATATGATTAACATGGGGAAAAATGTGTAGAAATGAAAGATCCACATATCTTTTTAGTTTTCGTCAAATTCTTCTATAAATTGAGGATTGCAGCCTTTATTCAAACCTAAGAAAGTAGTTAAGAGTAACCAAATTTTCGAAATTTTTAAAATAGTGTCAGTGTCTGCTTAAATTTTGAAATAATTCAAGATAGCGGCTGGTCCAATTTGAAAAAAAATGTTTAATTTCTTCATTTTTCGAAACTTTTTCTGTAAAACTTCACTCTGATTGAGAACATTTGGCAGCAGTATGTGTTATTACCCATACGAATATAATATAAGCCATATTGGATTTTTTGAGAATTTCGGCTGTCCCGACTACTAGACAGTTTCTGAAAATAAATTTGTTTAACTTTCTAAATTTGACTGACTATTGCATAGTTTCTGCAAATAAACTTGCTCACATATCGAGTTGAAGAGGCCTCTGTATTAAAAAATGGTAAAATTAATCATTTATATTAAATTAGAATTACTTACCATGATGAATTTTTTCAACATTTCGACTGTCACTGACTATTACATAGCTTCTGCAATTAAAATTGCTCACCTTTTAAGTTTGCGAGGCTTTTTTTGAAAAATGGGACAATTAATCATTTTTTGCAATCTGAACAACCGCTCTTTTGGATTTTTTCAAAATGCATAATTTTTAAAGTCAGAACTTGCTTTGTAGCTATTAACATGGATTTTTCACGAAATTTGTGTCCCTTTTGTTAAAAATGATAGAAAATAGTAAAATATCATTGTTGGTAATCATGTATGGGTCCGCCATTTTGAAAATGTCGCAAATTATTATTTTGACTTGTCGCTACATTTTTCGGGTTGGAAAGGAAGTTTCATTCCTCGGTATAGAAAGGTTCGACGAAAACTGAAAAAGTTATATTGATTTTTCATTTTTCCACAGTAAAGTGGATTTATGCCAGGAAGATCATCTACAGATCAGATATTCAGCTTAAGACAGATCACAGAAAAAAGCTTGAGAGTAGGAAAGAAAGTTTTCTGTGCATTTGGCCCATAATTAGCCCGAAATTCTGGCATAAAAGAAATATTGATATTCCGTTGTGGAGGTGCCAGCTGATCGGACCTAGGTTCCTTCGGCACTCCAATTGTTTCAAAGTACAAATCTGCGACGAAAGACATATCTAAGCCCGGGATAATCTGCTAACGCCTGAGTTCCATTATTTATAAGTGCTTCGAATTCGCCTTTAATTGCACTTTTTCACACTTTGGCTTGGTTTCCGGTGAGTTTCAGCTTCTTCAAATCCTAAGAAATCTTCATCTTCGCTATCAGGGCGAACATTTTCTTGTTGTACTTCGTTGACTCCAATTTCTGATGTTCGTTAAATTGGTGTGAATTATATTTCCACCCAAGTTTTCTCCTCTGTTGAATTATTTGATCCTTCCTGCATAAATTCTTCTTATTTCTCCGTCGGCAGAAACTCGTTAAGAAGAGTTACATTTTTGGTAGTTTCTACTGTTCCAGTTTCGATCGATAGATCTGGTAGTTCTCCTTACCATCGTTCGTATGATTTTTTAGCATTGTGGTATCTTGAAGGACATCTGCTTCGTAAATAATTAGCTCTTGCTACAGCATCTGATAAAGGAGATTTAGGGAGATTCGATTCTAGAAATAAACATCTTACCATATCCACTAATGTGCGGTTTCTACGTTCCTCCATTCCATTCTGTGGAGGCTTGTAGACAATATTTAATCTTCCAGTGATGCCATTCTTGTCTAAATAATCGTGAAATTCCTTGTTCAGATATTCTTTCCCATTATCAGATAGGAGACATTTCATCCGTTGTCCGGTTTGATTTTATATTATACTCTGATAGCTATTGAAAGCTTATAATGCTTTGTCCTTCGATTTTAAAAACTTCACAGTGCACATTTTAGAAAAGTCATCAAGAAAAGTCATAATATACTTCACGCCACGTTTAGAGTACGTGCGCATAGGAACACACAAGTCTGAGTACTCGATTTCTAATAATCTTGTCTTACGAGAAGAAACCTTGGGAAAAGGCCTTTGCAAAAACTTTCTCTTGATGCACGTTTCACAAACGCAAACTTCTTCCCCTTTTTCAACATTTATTTCAATATCCTTTAAAAGCTGATTCGGAAAATACCTTCGCGTTTTCTACACTTCCCCGAATATAAAATAGTTTCTCGACTTTCTGAGCACACAACTTTTTACACCATTATCGTCTCGAATCACAGCTGCGTCTTTCTTAAAGCTTACTTCATAACCTTTATCGGCGATCTTACCCAAAGAGATTAAAAACACTCTTAAACCTAGAACGATAAGTGTATATACTGTGTACATTGTTGACTACTCACGAACTTCTTTTTATCACTGCACATGTGTGATGTACAAACACTATAGAGACGCCATTTTCCTTCCGGGTAGGGATTTTAGTTTTTAGTGCTGATTCTTCGTTGGCAGTAAAGGGTAAACCATATTCATCTCCTTTACTGGCCTTCTCTGGCGAATTTCCATGCAAAACCGTACATTCAGCAATTTTGAAGTCCTCCTTTCCACATCAGTGACACTTGAACGGAAATCACTGCTTCTCTTCATTCAAATCTTGCTTCTTCCACTTTTTCCTGGAGTTCTGATTTTTAATGCTTCTTGCGTCGAAAGATCGTCGCGTGATTCTATCACACACCGAAAGTTGTCAAATCTGGGTGGGAAGTCGTGCAACAACATCATTGTCAACAAATCTTCATTGATATCCACTTCCATTTCTTGGAGCTTGTACGCTGCTTCTAACAACTCTCGAATGTGTTTACTCACATCTCCACCGTCAGCCATTTTGTGCAAAGTAGACTTCTTCAGGAGCGTTGCTTTCCTTAATGGCCCTTTAGACTGATAGATTGTGTGCAATGTTACCAAATCAGAATGAGCCTTCTTATCCGCGATATCCCAGGCCTGCGCTAATGCTTCTGATGTCCCATTTCCTTCGATTACCCTCGGTTTAGTCTTTTCTCGACTAACATATTCCCTTGCGTCATTTTTCACTAAAAGAGCCTTCACTAAAAGAGCCTTCACTTGGAGCTTCCACGTATCAAAGTCCTCCTTGTATGTTGCTTCGATGTGTGCTGAGTAGGAGGAACTCATTTTGAAGAAAAAAAATTTTCCAACCTCACTCTTCCCGAACACACTTCAGATATACTTATTAATATTGACAATATTAAATAACATTAATAACTAACAAAAGAGCGTGATTTATTATATCTTCAAGATGACTTGATGATAGAGCAAAAATAGACAAGTGACAAGTTCACAGAATTAACTATAACGCAGATGTTGTTATAAACAAATCAGGGCTGTAGCATGCTTTTGTATGGAACTCATGTCCAATAATTGTTAAAAAAAATGTATAAGTTGTGTATAGGTATGTAAGTCAAAGAATAGAATAATCATTTGTGACGTGCCACGAAGAAAGAGATCTTAGAATTAGCAGGCGGCCGAAGTCAGACACTCAGAGAGTGGGGGAAAATCTTTGGATTCCATCCCCTCCGTGCACGACTACATCTTCTCGCTCCGTGTTCAGCGAATCAGATGATCTCTCGAGTCACACGGACACAGAACGGCAAGATGTGTGGAAAGGGGTGGGAATGAATTTCTGGGGTCGTCCGCACGCGTAAAAATAGGCAATTCACGCCTCACTTTGCAGCTTAATAACAATTACAATTTTGCAGGTAAAAATTTAATTATTTTTCAATGTGAAAGAGCGATTCAAAAACTATCGATAGCATCAAAAACCTGAAAATTGATTTTTTCACCCTAAGGTCCCTTTCCTTGTAGCGCGTCACATTTACTTGCTCGTTCTTTCTAGACTTGGATGAGTGTGCCTCCTCTGAGCTGAACGACTGCAATTCATCGGCGATGTGTACAAATACTTGGGGTAGTTTTACGTGTAGTTGTAATTCAGGATTCAAGGATCCGCACAAAAACGATCCCGGCGAAGCTGGCCGAATATGTTTATCTTGTTCATCGACGCACTGCAATAACAGAGGCACCTGCTCTTATCAAGGAGACCAAGCACAATGTTCGTAAGTAAAAATTTGGTAAAAAATTTACAATTATTCCTCACAGAATTTTAGAGACTATACATATATTAAAAAGTCGAGACTTGCATGTTGGTGGCGGAAGTGAGAACGTGTTCAGTGTCAGGTGGTGAGAGGATTTTACAGAATTTGTGTGGAGATACTGGTGACGTAACCGCATAATTCGTTGCGTTGGGGAGTTAGCCCAATGCAACGTGGCTGACTGCAAGAGCCGTTGCTCTCGGGCGATGGGGTCGCCACATCCTTAATAATCTTTTTTTTTCAAACTTGTTCTCGGGTTAAGAAGAACCCGGTTTTCCATCATAGCCACGGTCTAAGTCAAGTGACTGATGCGATTAGAATATAGATAGTTAAATTAATACGATGTATGAAATCATTTGCGATGGTTTTTAAGATACAAAATTAGGAGCATGGTGTAGTTTGCAGGTGGTTTTTTACCGCTGCTATGCTTACACAGGGGCCTTGAGTGTTGGAGGTGACAGAAGTCGCCTCTGGATGCTATTTAGAGCTACCATGGGTCACTCTATAGGTTGTTAGTTGCTTTCTTTCTGATCGTCCAGAAAGTACCTTACAATGCGACAGGTGTTTAATAAAACCGCCTTTTGAGCTGCTGCCAGTACCCTACTGACTCCTAAATGCTCAAGATGTTCAGTGCATCTTGCGTGCCTATTGCCTGTAGCCGAAATCACAATAGGATGAATAGATGCATGTTTTACATTCCCTCATATTGTCTTTACTTCATGCCATAGCTCGCTATACTTGTGGATCTTGGTTGTATAGGTTTCCTGCAAATTTTGGTTAAGTGGACAAGCAATGTCGATGATGTAGACTCTTCCACCTTTTTTTCCTCGCATTACGATGTCCAGTCGATTAGCTCGGATTTAATGATTCGTCTGAATAGTAACATCCCAATATAATATGTAATCTTCGTTCTCTAAAACATGCATTGGAATGTATCTGTAGAAAGGCATCCATTCTTTTAAGAGTCCAAGGTTTAGGGCAAGCTATTGATGTATAATTCCCGCCATATCATTATGCGTGTGCGTATATTCTCTTTGAGCCATTACGCGACAACCATCAATAATGTGCTCGATAGATTCTTTGGTATCTGCACATAATCGGCACCGGTCAACCACGTCTTGATGTAGCACGTGTTTGCGATAATTTCTGGTGCTGACGACCCTGTCCTGTATCGCAATAACAAATCCTTCCGTTTCTGGATAAAGGACGCCCTTTCTCAGCCAAATATTGGATGCCTCACTATTCACTTTATGTTGATCTAACGTTTCGGGATGCTCGCCGTGTATGGCTTTCTGTCTCCATTGAGTTTCTAATTCCTCTATGGTTTCTGCCCTGGTACTCAAGGCCTCCTCTGAAGACAAATTCAAGGGCGTGAAATCATGATCAGCTTCACAGATGGTGTTGTAAAGCGTAACATCTCGCTTTCTGTTAAATAGTCTCGCAACTGTATAACTTGTGACTCACACAGTTTCCTGACACCTACAGTGCCCCTACCCCCTCTATGTCGTGGTAGAACTACCCTTTCAATCGCCGAATTACTGTGGTGCATTCGGTACTTTGTCATTTCTACGCGGATGATCCTGTTTAATCGTTCGAGGTCGGTGTTTGACGATTTGATGAGCCCAAAGGAATACGTGAGGACAGGGATGGCATAGGTATTGATTGCCCTGATCTTGTTTGCCGAGTTAAGAGAACTCTTCAGAATCAATCTGAGTCTTGTAGTGAAGGCCTTCGTTAGGTTTTTCTTAACTAGCGTATGCTGAATACCCTTAAGATATGAGAATACCCAGGTATTTTTACGACACCCCTCAGTCACTGCCTCCATGTCATTCTCGAAATCGTTCTCTAGCTCTGCGGTCCCTAATTCTCCTCTGGTTAAATGTACTGTTCTGCATTTATTTAGTCCGAACTCCATTTGGATATCATTGGAAAACTGCTTTGTAACATCGATCACTTGTTGCAGTTTCTGGTCCGAACTAGCGTGTAGCCTCAGGTCATCCATGGATACAAGGTGGGTCACTTGCTGACCATCCTCGTTTTCACGTACTAGGAGACCCATGAGACATGCTATTTAGTGTTCTGCTTAGTGGATTCAACTCTAAACAGAACCATAATGCACTGAAGGAGTCTCCTTAAAATATACACTCGTAATGCGTATTGATCTAGTTATCCTTGATTGTCCGTGATCAAAATACTTGATTCTTGTACCCCAAGTCATCATCGCACGACTCAGAAAGTCAATAATGCATGGACAAATTTTGTATATTTTTAAGACTTCAAGCAAATAGTCATGTGGTACGGAAGGAAGAGCTTGCTTGTAGCCAATGTATGCCATGTGCAAGTTTCTTTGATGTTTACGAGCTTGCGTCATGGCAACAGCGTCTATGGTGACTAGATCTTTACTGTCTCGCGAGTTTTTACAACATCCTTCTTGTTTTTCTGTAAGAATGTCATTCTCGTCGCAGTGAGAATATACCTTATCTGCTATGATAGCGGTAAGACATTCACATATTGTTGGAAGATAGGCTCTCGGTCGAAAATCAGATGAATTTTGAGCATCTGCTTTTTAGGCAACATCTACGTAGTACCCTGGAGCATAAAGCCTGGCATCACATCTGGTTGTTCGATGATCTTCTGAAAACACCGTGCCAACGCAGGATTCACACTAGTAAGGTACTTGTACTAGAAGTTGTGCTCCATGTTAGTTTTCCCCCAAACACCCGACCAATGGATAGTCATGTCTACAATTTGGTGTCTTGCTGGTTTTTTTGCTTTACACTCAATTCACGATAGAACCTTCTTTCATCTGCTTGGATGGTTAAATTTTGTTGCCTTCTTGCACTACTTTTCTGGTAACGACGCAGTCTAGCAGTAAGAACATAAAGTCTCTGCCGTTGGGCGTCTATAATCTCATTCAATATTGCTGGTGTTAATGTCTCGATGTACCGAGGGTGGATGATTTTAGTGACCTGGTGTGTCAGCTTTCTGATTCTATTTCCTTTTTTATATTGAATCAGTCGACCCAATTTGTACCTTACTTTGCTGACATCCATATCCAACCTGATCTTCTATGGTGGATCTCGCTCCCTTCCTGGAGCAAAGACTGCATTTGTAGGCCTAGTTCCGCGGCCAAACGTTCTACCGGTTGCCACAGCTGCACAGTATACCAGAGTTCACACCTCTAACGCAGTTTGTGTGATATTCAAACGCATAGGTAAAACCTTGCTGTTCAGGTGTTCCATTAGTGCACGCAGATCATTTGTGATGTTCACCTTGGGCAGAGAATGCCTTTGTGTTGGTTCTACATGTCTGAACTCAAAATAGACGATCTGTCTAGAAACTAGTCGATCCGAGCGTTACATCCCAGTCTAGCCACTGGACAGTCAGCCTGTGGTGTCCCAGTCTCGACTCAAGGCGGACTAGACTTTTTAGAGTTCCTTTTATTATTGTAATTGCGTCACGAAATTTTTCCACACGGGCCCTTGAGTATCTGTAGCTACGGCCTTGACAAAATTTTGGACGCACAATTATAAAAACTTGTGTTCTTAATTTCAAGATATTTAATTATTAAAGGTAGCTTCAATTTAAATAAACTTAAAGTTACTATTCAAATATTTAATTGAAGATTGAACTCAATTTACATAACTATCACAAAATGGTATTGTGCCTGTATTACTACACACGATTTACGAATTTGATATAATGCTTAATATTATATTTAAATGGTAGAAAAAGAAAAAAGTGACAAATAAAATATTACAGGAGAATTTGTTGAGCACGAGAAGAGCGCATAAACAGTAATTACGTAAGCAGGTGGACCGGTCCCTGTAAGCCATGACGAAACACCTCGTTTCTTTTTAGAGTTCCTTTTATTGTAATTACAAGGATGGCGGATGAAAGGAACCATAAGTTGTGATCAGCTTGTTAATACCATTCTAACTCCTGAAAATAAAACCAGAATTTTGCATTATTGTACAATTATTGCATATTATTGTACATTACTAGTGTGCAATAAGATGAAATAAACAATATAATAATAATTTTTAATGCCCTATTTTGAATTTATGGAGTTTTGATTATAAAGAATCGATTGTAAATTAAAAAATAATATCAGCTACTAAAAAATATAAATAAAGGGTATTCCATGAGAAAAATAATAAAGATTTAAACGTTAAACGATTGAGTGATTTTTTAACGTCCGTAGAGATTCGTTGCTTGTTTCTATATAATTCCAAACCGGGGTCGGTTTGTCTTCGTAATTTTTACAGGCAAAAAATCCACTTACTGAATCTACAGGGGTTGGTGCACCTGTCCTCAATTCTACCTTCATCCTCTTCACACTGCCGCCTTCCCCTTTTAAAGCTTATCCCTTTGTCCTCTGGCCAGGTATCTGTAACTCTATATCTATAAGTCTATTCTCTATAGTCTATAGCCCCCAATTTCCCATCGAATAACACCGAAGCCACAAACAAGAAGAAGACGGATAATGAGCCTCAACGTAAATTTAAGTGCAGTGCACTAAATCTTACTATACACCTATTCTTGGGCCGAATTAAAATTTCAAGCGATCCCTACCGTAAATTTTAGGGTCGAATCATGTAAAATGTAAATGGGACTGAAATTTATTTGTGACTTGAGAATCTTTAGATTTTAGACCGCTTTTATTTTGGCTGTAAAACATTTTCTACATTTTTTCTACGACTATAAGACAAAATTAATAAAGTTAGCTTATCTATTTATATTATCTGGTTGTTCAATTCATATTTATACCATGTTTCCCTTACTACTGCAATTTGAAATAATTAAACAAGGCATTCTAAGTGAGAGTGTTACCCGCGACTAGCAGTAATAAATCAAAATGTTGAGAAGTATGAAAAATAATATAAATATATATAAATAATTACTTGAAAAATGTAGATTATTGAACGGTTAAAGGAGGATGGTTCAAAAATGCCGATTTTTACCTACTTCGCGGGAGGATTTTTTCCTCGATTAACCCATAATTTCTGACCTGCTCGTTCTGAAACTAACGGCTTCAATAAAACCACAATACATGGAATGGTACCAGTTTTAGTCGTCTTAAGTTGTCAATAAGTTACATATTCTTGTAGATTTTGATCCGCTGAATGAACTGGTAATAATGTATTTAATGCAATTCGAATATGCGAGAATACATGTAAGTCTGATATGCTGTATAAATTGGTAACAAACAACAGAATTAAAAAAAAAGGTTAACCAGAAAATTGCTACACGCCGGTTTCTAAGATGGAAAAAGTTTCGAGAAAATGGATCTAAAATCGGGCTTTTTATTGTATAATAATATTTTAGTTGTATTTAAACAAACGCAGCTCACGCACATTGCGACGAAATACGAAATTAGGGTTCAAAAAGTTACAAAGCCTACATTTCTTTGCCGATTTTGCTATTCAAAAAAATATTAAGCCTCATTAAATTCTAAAGAACTTTGTCGAGCCGATTTTTGAATAAAGCATCTCATTTATTGATATATTTTCAAAAAGAGATATAATTTGTCAATTCGAATTCTCTAAACAGATTTTAATATCGTGGATGAAGTTCATTTACTCCCTTAATTCTTATAAACAAATTGATGAACAAAATTGATGTTTGTTGTATTTTGAAGCCTGGAGGCATTTTCTATCTCGATATTCTTGTGGAGTTTTATGAAATCAATATCCTATTACAACTTAACACTAGAAGATTATAATTATGGTTGCTATAAACAATTATCATAAACAAATTCATTAAATATGTGTTTCTGGATACAAAAAATTATTTTTTTCCCAGTAAAAATGTTTATTTTGAACTCAAAAATAATAATATAATTGGATGCATTGACACTTGGAAACATTTTTCATTGTTATAAACAATTCTGGCAAACAAATTCATGAAATAGGTGATTTCAGATACACAAAATGCGTTTTCAAGCAGGATAGTTCATTTAACTCTCAATAATAATATTTTAAGGGGATATATCATATATCATATATGATATATACACTGATAAAAAAACTTATTTGAATTGAAGAAATTTTCTTTGATTCAAAGAAATGGTAGAGCAGAATGTGGCCGAAGAAATATTGATCTACTTTAAAGAAATGCAATATTTATCTACTTTAAAGAAATGCTTTGTTTGCATCTAAGGAACGCTATGCTTAAGACATCGAAAAATTTACTTGACACTGTGAAATATTCGTTGAGTGAAATAGATTTGTTCTTGACTGTGATAATAAGTATTTCATATGATTAGGTGAGTTCCGTTACGTAAAGAAGTATGGCCTGAGTTCAAGAAGATAATAATAATATTTATTATTATTATATCATCAGGCAGTTTGCCTTTCGGGGTAGGCGTTAATTGCTCGGTTGGAAAGTAGTGATGAGTGGATGGGTATATAGGTGAATGGTAGATAGGTATATAGGTTTAAGGTATAGATATTTTAGATTGATTTAGAATTCTCGTGTTACTTGTTTAAATAACACGTTCATTCCGCAACACTGCTCGAGTGCGAAGCACGAGACACGTGATGAGAATGTGTTCGTTAAAGCCGAAGGAGCTTTAACAAAAGAGAATTCACATTCACCAACAGTCACGCGCCCTAGGCACGCTCAAACTTGCAAGCGAAGCGAGCCGCACGCATAGAGCGCGATGAGAATATGCCCGCACGGCGGGCAGATATTTTTATAAAAAAATGAAGTAATCTGCTGGAATCGATAGACAGTCTAGATTATTTTTTTTCGTGTAATATTCTAATGTGAGACGGTATTAAAACTTTTATACAGTAGGACCTCTCGGATCGGCCCTTGATTTTTTCGTTTTCGTATTTAAAGTTTAGTATAAATGATGATTTCAATTTGTAATTTTTAGACGAGGATAAAAAATGGTTACAAAAATTATAATTATTACCACATATGTATATTTTTAAACTAATAAATATTGAAATTTCGAGGTCTGCTCCATTTTATTTTGCGCGTCCGCTAGAACATATGGAATTCTTTAAAGCTTCTCGTTCAATCACCGAAATTAAGTAGAAGTTGGATTGGTTATACTCGGATAGGGTATATTTATCAGCTTTTCAATTAATCTACAAGTAACTTAAATGTGAAAATAAAAAATTAATTTTATTCAACAGTCCCTCGAGCGAGCTATCACTGAAACGTTTTCAGAAAGAAAAAACAAGAAACCTTTTGGTTTTAACTTAAAATCCACGCCCACTGTGCGTGTTTCAGTATTACTGTTTCTGAAAAAAAGTTACTTATCCATTCCTTCTTTTTACAAAGATTTACTTCATTTTTAAGTACGAGTAATAACAATGGTCACACGTTCATTATATGGCAGACACAGATGGTTTTTGCTCGTAAAGTATTCCTTACTTTTCTGGACGCTTGGAGTTACTTTTTCTGTAAGTATAAAAATGACGCACATGCGTGTTTACGCATAATATGCACTGAGAGTAAGAACAAGGAGTCGTCCAACACCTGACTAATATTTTATAACTCATGGTAAGTTAGTAAGTCCTTTTTGACATCCTAGAAACGTATTTTTCAAAGGAGCATAATAAAGAGTAAGAAAATTTCCAGTGCAGGAATTTCCCAATTTGGTCCTGATTTCCGATGTGGCCCCGTTCGGGTTTGCCATATTGTGGCTGTAGCAATGTAGCATGGCTACTTTTGCAAAAAGTTCTAGTTAAAATTACTAGACGCGTCTGGTTGAAAATTTCTAGTTAGTTTAATCCGAAATTATGGTTAATATGACTAGAAAATTCTTAGTTAATTAACTCTTGTTGATTTGTTCTGCTTAAAACTAATCTGGTTAATATTTCTGCTAACAGAAGTGTCGCGATCTTGTGTCGGTTTCCTGAAATCTGTATTTTGTCTCATGTCGTTTTGCTGGATGGGTCAAGTGACGCTTTGTCGTAAATGTCCAATTCTCCAACAATCGCGATTATTTAATTGTATCTTCAGCTATATTAAGTATAAATAATTATAGTGAACCGTGAATTTAGTTGTGTTATAAAAAAAACTGCGCGTTATCTGTCTAAACACCACTGGTACAGGGATACTTCCAAACCAAGCACATATTTACTTATAAACGAAGTGAATGTTCGAGAATTTTGGTATTGACCAGCAAGTGATCTAAGTACGTATTATGTAAAATCTCAAACAGAATAATCTTAAGGAATAGTTTCAGAGACAGAATGCATCAACAATATACTGATTTTGCTTTGAGTCTTTGTACCTATCGCCATTTACTTGCCACTGTGAGGTGGATTACACCCCAGGCTTTTTTTCTTAATTTTAAGTACCTAAACAGGAAGGAAATCGCTTTACATCAATATTCCTCAATAATTCCGGACTGCCACTACCTATTCAGGGCATTGGCAAAGCGCTGCACTAGTTTACGTGTCTGTGTTAACTGTTCGGAGTTGCGTCGGGTGTCAAACACTCCAGTGTGGTAAGTATGATCGAAATTGACTTTCGGGTTGATTTTTTTTTTTGCTGGGATTTTGAAACTTAATGTTCAATCCAAAAATATGCAGAGAGTTGTATTCGAAACTAAACGTCGATGTGAAATCTGCACAAGAAAAGAAGATAGGAAAAGCAAATCAGGCTTGTACATCCTGTCATCGTGCAGTGTGTCAACTGCACAGCGTACCTATGTGCAATGACTGTGTTGATTTTGATATTTAAAATAATACTTCAAATTGATTAGTTTTTCTTCAGGATAATGTTTTTCATCATTTCCAGTAAAAATAATGTAAGATTTTCTTTTTTCTTCATAAAAAAATATCATTTTTTAAGAAAAATGCATAACTAATTTTTCCGTAAAATTCCGTCCTTCATTCCTCAGAATAAATACCTTTTTTTGAAAGATCCTGAAAACTAATATTTTCTTCTTTTAGTGACACAACAGTAGAAGACTCAGGTGAAATTTTAGCCCTTAATATTGAAAAATAAAAAAAATATTAATTTTTATGTAAAAATGGTCATTTTTTTCATTTTTTTGTTTGCTTCTGCATATTTTTTAGTGTACTTGAATTAAATTTTTGGCTATACAACCTATATTATCTTTTAAAGTAAACTTTTGAGAAGTTCCGCACCAATTTTCAAAGAAAAATATCCAATAGTTAATTTCTTATTACAGTTTTTATGGCTGGGGTGGCCGACACCCCAGTGTGGCAAGGATGTTACTCCGCGGAGTTGTGACAAGCAAGGGTTAATATATCCACATATAGATTATAGAGAAATGAAATTTTAGCGAAGCGGAACATAGTTGCTGCACTCTGTTATCGGAAACTTTTGTTAGATTATTTTCGTTGGGATACAGTCAATGTAATTTCAGAGGGGATTAAGAAGAGTCCATGAAGGTAGAAAAGTATCGAAATTCGATAGTCGAAAATCGATGGGTACCCGAATATCTGGATGAGCTTACCAGAACATCTGGTTAAGTTTACCAGAATATCTGGCTATGTTGACCAGAACGTTGTATTCTTAAGCTACCAGAAACCTGTCTAGTAAAGATTTCTGGTTAATCTTACCAGAAATTCTGGTTAACTTTACCCGAATTTCTGGTAACATTTACCAGAAAATTGCCAACCAGAAAATCTGGATACTTTTAACCATGATTTATAGTAAGGGCATATTTAACATTCTATTCTAGTTGAATTAACCAGAATTCTGGTTGGTTCAACTAGAATTTTTTCAAAACTTACAAAACGCGCGAATTATGAAATACGGGAAATCTCCCGGTGTGATATTTTTCTCCTGGCTTTATCCCGGTTCTCCCGGATGAGTGGCCACCCTGTTATATATAATTAATGATTATCTACTGTAGGATCCATTATCTACTGAAGGGTGGTCTCCGCTACACCACTTTTTTTTAATTTTCGAAAATCTGCGCTCGTAGGGCAAGAAAAGTTCCTTAAGAGGTCAATTGATGCCTTTCAAAACGCAAACAAGTATATTATATGCAGTACTGTGTATTCCCAAAATAAACAAAGTTTTCTTGACATAAACAAGGTGAACAACATGATTAATTAATTTGGTTTAATACTTGCCACATTGCAGTCCCAATTCCAGAACCAAAATCAAGTACCGTCTCTGGTTTGAAATTCTTATCACGAGTGCGAATTTCATCAAAAATCGAATACAATATTGCATAGTCTTGGGAACTTCTTGCAATCATGTATAACAAACTTTTGTGCGCGTCAAAATGTATCGCTTTCCACATACTAGTGTACTTTTTTAACATTTTTAAAGCCTTTGGGCGACTTTTCTTAGCCAAAGCCTCAATTTCCGTATCTGATAAATTGTCTACCCTTACATTTCTCATAAGATTCTGCTGTATTGTTTCATACTTCTCCCTTGATTCATTTTCTTCTACAGGTACATGGCGACTATGCAGATGATTTTTAAATTGGACACACTCCTCAAATATTGAAGGTTTATTTGGAACATCTACAACATAAAACATCTAATTAAATTTCAAACCATCTGAATCGCCTTATCTGATAATATTCATTTTAGATTTAAAACGTAGGTACAAGATTACGAATAATTTGAAAGTAAAAGCGCTTTTATCTTAAAATTTGTCATTAAAAGCGTTTAAAACTGAATCTTTTCGACCAAAAGAATCGAAAGTTTTCTGAATCGAATAATTTTACATCGAAACATTTCAAATTAAAAAGCATAATAGTTTAAATTTCAAATTAAAAGTAATTGTAAATTTTAAACATTCAAAGTTGAATTTTTCATCTTTGCGCACGGATGCAGCCAAATCTATTGGTCTGGTTGACAAAAAATTGTAACTGCAAGTGTGTAGTACAATTTTCTACTACACTCAACTCCCGATATAAGCACCCTCCGTTTACGCTATTCCGAAAATTTAAGTCCTCCTCATTTTGGCGATGCGGGGGCCGCGGGACAGATAGAGGCGGTGCTCAGTCAAGCGTGACAAACACCATGAAGTCAGTACTCTCATCGCGTTACTTACGTCAGCTGTTAGCATGCGTCCAAATACAAGAAACATGGTTCATGCGATCCTGACTGTCTACGTTTGGATTACTCTGATTTAGGCTGAAGGCTACTGCCAGCCATGCCCGAAACCATCCTTAGATCGGGAGTTGAATGTATTATGTTTCAAGCATTTATAATATTACCACATATGAAAGTGAATTTATTAATGTAAATGTCTACTCGTGCCATAAAGTTCTGGCTATTCGCATATTGAAATTTCGGTACGAATAGCCTCCTTTTCCAGTTTCCGTCAATCTTACCGATATTTTAGAAATTAACGATAAATGTCGGAGGGAAAAATCGGACGGGGATATTTTCGTTTGTATCTCAGGACATCACTGAATTTTTATCAGGTCTTTATCAGCTGTTTTCTCTTATCAGTAGCATTGTAACCATGGAACTTCCCCTGACTAGCGTGCCCGATTGTGAAGTGCGATCTGTAATCTAATTTTTAGTTTCAGAAGGTGTTGGTGTTTCCGAAATTCACCGTAGGGGCACTTCAGTGTATGAAGAAGTTATGAGTATCGAAATGATTCGCAGGTGGAAGAAGTTTCCTGGAAGGACGAACAAGTGGACATGACGAGGCGCGTAGTGGGCGATCTTCCACCTCCCGTGGGGACGACGCGACGCTGTTGCTGTAGTTCGTGCGCTTTTAGATGAAGATTCTCGGTACACCCTGAGTTATATTTCTGATAAACTTCATCCAAGTGTTCAACAGATCTGATCCTCGGTTTACTGAATTAGGAACACCAAAACCTTCTGAGACTTAAAATTTGATTACAACTGATAACGACCTGATAAAAAGTCAGTGATGTCCTGAGATACAAACGAAAATATCCCCGTCCAATTCTTCCCTCCCCGACCTTTTCCCACCAATTTATAAAATATCGGAACTTACTTTTGGAACGACTCTCGTATAATTGAAAATAAAAATGTACCATATTGCATCATTGTTGTGTAACAATAACTCGTTTTATTAAAAAAAAAACATATTCAAAATTTAAGTATTAGAAATTAGACAATCTGTAAATGAGAAATATGTTTAAAATTTTGCCCTTCCAAAATAATAACTGTGAATCTTACTAAACTGAACAGTTTGGCAACAAAAATTGTGAATGAAGTATACAAAAGTATCAATTTTACTCTATAAAACATTCCAAATTAAACTTTGAACTACTAGCAGTATAAATATTAAGAAAAAAGATTTTATATCGAGAAATCATTCTATAAATTGGACTAAAATAAATTTCTAAGAAATAATAAACTTTCTTACCTTCCAAAACAATTTTCATAGCTTTTAAAATATGTTCAGGTAAATGGATTACATTTCTTGCAACGATTCCTGGATGTTTTCTGTGTCTTACTTCATTGCTTTCAAGCAGAGCATTGAACGAATCGTTTAGCTTAACTGTTGCTTTACTCGAGAACTAAAATTTGAAAAACAATAAAAGCACTAGATCAAAAATAAAGGAAATTATTGTTAATATATCATTTTACCCATTTGAGCTGGCAGAGCGTAAATTT
Source organism: Andricus grossulariae (assembly GCA_011634705.1). Taxonomy (NCBI): domain Eukaryota; kingdom Metazoa; phylum Arthropoda; class Insecta; order Hymenoptera; family Cynipidae; genus Andricus; species Andricus grossulariae. Next base: position 39,164,094 of record JAABKJ010075445.1, read on the forward strand.
CGTTTTTAATAACATGATAGCGAAGTGCGAATACTTAAATAACACGATGTCAATAGAAAATAATTATTTTCCAATAAAAGACCCTGACAACAAGTTTACATAATACTTATAATATTTGAACCACGACCTCTAAAATTGAAATTATTTGTCACCGATAGAACTGTGTCCATATTAATTATTAATAAGTTGCAAAAAACGTTTGCCAACAACACACGTTAACCCACGTTAACCACACGCCACCAATTGAACATAACCTTTCAATTTTCATCCATAATCTCAATAATACTTCTTCTTCTTAATATTAACGTTGGCTTAATACTGGCTGTTGCCTTGTATATCCTGCCATGACCAAGTGAGGGGAGCAACCGTGAGATGGGTGGTCACAGGACACGACGAAATCACAACGACAGGCCGGCGAAACCCTCGTGTGTTTTGAGGATATATATATATATATATATATAATGTAATTGGTCTCTTTCTTTTTTTAATATATTTTTGTGAGAGTTTTTAACACATTTGCAGTAAAATGTATACTACGTGAAGCTATATAAGAAAAGATTTTTAGAATTTTATGATTCACGAAATAAGTTTAGAAACTTGAAAAATGTCCAATTTAACAGTTTAGATTTAAAATCCTAGATAATATTACAATTACTTTCAAGGTTTAAAACAATTAGGTGCTTTATACATTAGTGGAAGGCTTGAGCAATGAATTTCTACCTAAATGAATTGTATAGTTCAAAATTAAACGATTTCGAATTTTAAGCCTCAATATATGAACAGTTTTTTCAGTTATCAATGCTTAAAATTATTTAGTTTCTGATTTTTTAATTGTTCAATCAAAATCGAAATGGTCGAATTTCGACATATATTTGAAAATAATTAAAATTAAGATAGTTAAACTTTAAAGAGCTTCAGTATCAAAAACCTTTTAATTTCATGATTTTAATTAAAAAATTGTCCGATTTTAATCGTAATTTGACATTTTTCATTTTCAACGCTTCAAGGTTTAACTATTTAAATTGTTCAATTTAAGCGCCTAATTCTAAAAGAGATTTGATTGAAAATTTTTTAATTCTGAAAATGTGCAATTAGTTATGCTTAATTCCGGAATCATTACGTAATTTTGTCGGTACATATTAAAATTAAAATTGTTAAATTTTATGGGTTCCCAATTTTAAATTGCACAACCTATTGAATGTTCCTGATTTGATAGGTTTTTAACATTTTTGAGTGAAGCACAAACTATTGAACAATTGCAAATTTGAAACCTATTGAATTTTCCTGATTATGAATGTTCCTGGTTATGAATTTTCAATGAAATATAAACTTTCTATTTTCAACAAGCTTGAGTTTCTAGAATAAAATCAATTTTTAGTATTTAAATATGAAGTTATTTTTTTCTTATATTTCAGTTAAAAATACCTTGTACCAGTAACTCGTTTTTTATCAGGATACGTCGAATTTATAGAATATTTTCTGTCAATATCAGTTAAGTTTGAAAAATAAATCCAAACGTTTTTTTACAGAAAGTAACGTCGAAGGTGAAGTCGTTCTTTCAATTGACGTAAATACTGTCGCAAATGAAGTCTACAAGTACAACTTCCAAAAAACTTTAATCATCAGCAGAAACATTCAGTCGCTAAGCATAGAAGAAATAAGAAAACTTAACATCGACACAATTCTTATGAGTCCGCCATGCCAACCATTCACAAGAGTAGGCCTAAAAAAAGATGCCTTGGATAATAGATCCGCATCTTTATTCCACATTCTGAAGCTCATACCTCAAATCGAAACCTTGAAGTTCATTTTAGTGGAGAACGTAAAAGGATTTGATACATCTGAAACAAGAAATGAGCTCCTTACGTGCCTTCAGAATAGATTTAATTACAAGGAATTTTTACTTAGTCCATGTCAATTCGGTGTTCCTAATTCGAGGCATAGATACTATCTTTTAGCCAAGAGAAAAGATCTTAACTTTTGCTTCGAAGATTCCACTCTTGTCAGTTCTCTCCCAGAAAACATTTTTAGAATTTTTCCTAACAGCCGGCATAGGTTATTGGCTTCTAAAGATGGTTTCTTAAATCCAAAAACTGATTCAAAGTGTTATAAACTACGACACATTATACAGGAAGGGGTCGAACAGCAATATCTAATTTCAGAAAAGATACTTCAGAAGTATGTATCGATTTTGGACATAAGAAACGAAGATGCAAACGGTTCCTGTTGTTTTACTAAAGCCTATGGTCACTACGTGGAAGGAACTGGTTCTGTATTTTGTCCATATCCAAACGATGTAATGAAAGAACACTTTTCTAAGTTGAAGAGTTACAAGGAAGTGTCTTTGGAAGAGTTAAAGTCTCTGATTGGTTTGAAATTAAGATATTTCACGCCCAAAGAAGTGTCCAGGCTTATGTGCTTTCCGGAAGAATTTTCGTTTCCGAATACCGTGACTAATAAGCAGAGATACAGACTCTTGGGTAATTCAATTAATGTTCATGTAGTTAGTCAACTGATAATTATCTTGAATCACGACAATATAAAAAGCTGACCAATTTTTCTACTGTCCTATATATTATGTTGCGTCTTTCTTTCCTAGAAATTATGATGTACATTATTTTGCTTTTTAAGCTTTATTTTTATGCATTAATTTGTCACCCTTTAAATTATTCCTTTCCATAAGAAAATAACCCCTGATTTTTGTCAGAATTAAACAAAAAAAAAACATTTAGCGGTCGCTCAAGGTCAATTTTATTTAAAATATGATTAAATTGACTCTATTTGTTTCTAATTTTGTTCTGGCGCTCGTAGATCATGGATTGATCGAGGTCATTTTCTTAAAAACAATTTGATTTATAAAGAATATTTGTCAAACTACTGAACGGATTTTTTCATCAAAATGTATAAATCTCGTGTGTATTATAATGAAAAAACTAAAGAAAAGTAGATGAAATCAACATTTTTTAAAGAAAAAGACCTAAAGTGACCTTCGCAGTTACTCTTTAAGTTCATTATTTTTATACTCTAATTGTTATAATAAATTTCAATTCTTCACGAGTATTTCTTTTGCTCTATTTATTATAATTAATTAATAATTAATCATGAATATTGATAAATAACAGAAGTCATTTCAAATTGTGCAGGCAGTCCACAGTCAGATCGCAGAATCATTTGCCTTTCAAATATGCTATTTCTCAAAGAGAATAAGACGACACATATCTTACCGATTTGTCGAAAAATTTGTTTCGACAAAGTTATGAGTATTTGAATGTAAAAAAATCTGCCCGATTGGCGGGCTAATATATGTGCTAAAAGTTGAAGTTGAGGTAGAAAATTTAAGAAAATGTTGAATTTTGTATTTAAACTTCTCACGTGTTGTATTATTTTCCAATTGTCAACAAAATATTTGTTGGGTATCACTAGACGTGGAATTTCATAAGCTTTCCAACTGTTTTTTAAAGAATGCCCTATCTCTTATTTTCACCGAAATATCGTGGTTCGAAGTCAGCAGTGATTTTTAATAGCGCTCACAAGAGTCGTGCGCACAATTTCCGACGATAGTTCCTTGAAAGTCGTTTTGTAATTTCTTTTCTTCTTCTGTTCTGATTTTATCTTTATTTTCCTTGACTAGTCGTTTAATTTTCCTCTTTTTGTGTCTGTAATCATTCTGAACTCTATTTCTGTCTTCATCGCTACGACCTGCGACTTTCAACGTTCTGTCGTACGCTTCTTTCTTTTCTTGTCGGGCTGGCTGAATTTCATCATTCCACCACGCATCACCAGACTTTCTGACTGCAGGCGCCGTACCACACACTTTGGTCGCAGTTTTAACAATGATATCCCGTAACCTAAGTTTATTTTTGAGACTAGAAGGTAATTATCAGTATTGCATTCAGAACCCCTTATGACTCTTGGATCTTTTACTAGCTCTCTTAGTCTTTCATCCGCAATAACGAAGTCAATTATACTGGGGCTATTTCCTCTACACCAGGTGTATATGTGGATCATTTTAGTTCTAAACCAAGTATCTTCCTATATTATAACAAGATTTCGCCTTCAACGCCGCTGTGTCAAGAATCCATGTCATGTGACATACGCCCTTCTTGACCCCCATGTGACATACGCCCTTCTTAAACCGCCCTCGCACATGTGATATAAGCTCTTATTTAGCCCCTCTCGAGCACGTGACATACGCATATATTGACCCCTCGAACACGTGAGATATGCCCTTATTGACCCCTCCATTGATCAGGTAATTGTTCTTTAGCCAATTTCAATTAAATTTAGATCATTCATTACATGTATTTTGCTTCTAATTTTTTAGTTTATTTTAAAAGAAAAATTTAATAAATCTGTAATGAAACACTTGCAATGAAATTGTTTCCAAGATGCACTACGTAGAAGTAACCAATATAGCATCTCAAACTGTAAACAAACAGTATTAATTGGTTCATGCATGTACCTAAAAAGTAGTATATTATTATTTTATTATTAAAATATTAAATAAAAGACTGGAATTTGGACTATGGCGACAAATAAGCTGTCCTCCTAAAACTAAAAGACTTAAATCTATTGATTCTTCATTAATGACAGTAGTATGACTTGAATTTTGAACTTTTATACCAATGTTGAAATTGTCTAAAATATTTCAAAATATATGTAAAATATATTCAAAATAAAGATTCAAGATTTTTTCAAGCATAATATTGAAACTATTTATACCATTATTATATAGACCAAAGAACTTCAATTTTTTGTCCTTGAGTTACATTAAAGTTTGGTGCCATATTTAAAATTTTAATAATTAATTTGTATTTCCTATTTGTGATACATCCTGAATATTGATTTGCGTTTATATGCTGAGGATTTAATTTATCACTTGAAAATCCTTTAATTTCTGTATGTAAAAATATAAAGTCAATTTTTAAGAATAATTTGTTTTTCAAATTCAATTTTTCGAATTTCTCCTTGATTTTGCTCGATATCAAACAATCCAATTCTTATTATTTTTGTGTTATTTGTTAAAAGTAATTCATAATGAAGATTTCCGTCATTATAATTCGAGCTTTGTTTCTCTGTCATGTTTTGAATTAAGAGTTTTAAAAATATTAGTGAACAATATTATTAATTCGATATATTATAGGGTTATATACAATATTATAAAGGGTTCAATATCCCAGTGGACAAAAGAATTAAGGATGTCTTAGAGATGTCTTCGGGACAACTCTAAGACGTCTTTTAGAACATGTCTTTTAGACATCCTGGGGATTCTATTAAGACGTCTAGTGTCAGTACGAAAGATGTCCCGAGAACGTCTTATGTCTTCAAGACGTCTTTAGGACATCTTTAGCATATTAGATTGATGGTTGTTAAGGGCCGTTCATCAATTACGTGAGAGCGATTTTGACCATTTTTGCCCCCCCCCCCCACGTAAGGATACATAAGATTTCTTGAACCCACTATCTCCCCCCTTTCTTACGTAATATTTAACTTAAAATTTTTCTAAATAGCGTGGAATAGATACATATCATTAGAAAAACTAAAACACGCGATTTTTAAAATTGTTAAATGGGTAGTTTGAATAGAATTAATGTAGCTGCTGCGATCGTTCAAATTGAAATAATAATTGACGTAGTAAGATATTACGTAAGAATGGTTTGACCGCCCCCCCCCACCTCCCCCGAGGAAAGGTCATGTAGAGATTTAAAAAAAAACCCTCACCCTCGGTACCCTTACGTAATTAATGAATGGCCCCTTACACATCCCTCAGTTTGAAAAACTCAGCGAGATAAAAATATTTGTACTGCAAAATTTTGAAGAGTTTTGTGATTTAAAAAAATGGTTTTCGTAAATATAGTATGAATATAGTTCAAAAATTAAGAAAGCTTACTTGATTTTCTGTAATTTTGGTTAAAAATTAAGAGGCATTCTTATTCCACGCTAGACAAGATGCTCTACATTCAACATTATTATTTAACATAAATTTGAACAATTCGAACTCCTTTCCTGAACTGTCTTTGGCTAAAAAGGTTTTAAGTTTTTGCATGTAAATCGGAGAAAGAATTTTTTTGAATATTGGCTATTTTCACTTTAGATTTATGCACTTGAGGATCATGTAAAATAAGATAAAAAATTGTTTTAAATATGTAAAATAGTCACTATAAAATTTGACAAATCAAAACTAACAAATTTAAATGTAGTAAAGTTCAGATTGTAGAGAAATTCAGATCATAACACAAGCGTATGTTATGATTTTTCAAAAATTTGAAACGTAATGTCTAGTGATGGGCACTGCTTGGCCTGACTGTGGTAATACCTGGCCTGACTGGTAATGTCCGGTCATTACGGTAAAAGTTGTTAAAACGCGGTCAGACCCAAATATCTCCGTCAGGAAAGTTTTTTTTTTTATGGAGAAAAGTGGTTTAGTTGTTAGGACATACCCTATGCTATAATTTTACAAAATGTTTCTCGGTTCTAAGCGTTCCAGTTATTTTCAAAATAATAAAAATGCCAAAAAGCTGAACATAGCAGATGACACTTTTGACAGTTTCGCGCGAGTTTCGAGGGGAATTTGAAAATGACACTTTACAAATTGAAAACTTACATTGAAAGTCTGTTGCATTTATTAAGTAATATTTTAAAAATAATAGTAGTGCGCTAAGTTATATTGAATAACGTTTCGATGAAAGTAGATAAGGTGCACTATGGAGAATTTGGAGTGGGGGGTCCGCCATGTTGTGTACTATGGAGAATTTGGAGTGGCGTTAAGGTGTCTTTACGATATCGTAAAGACGTCGTACAATCTGACGATGTCTTTACGATATCGTAAAGACACCTTAAAGACATGGACATAGGATGTCGTAAAGTTTTCGTAAAGATGTCGTAACGATGTCGACCTCCATGGGACTGCTCCCTGATACATGACGCGTAACGTAACACTACGTAACAGCTTCTTACAATAGTAACAATATAGATAATTTCATACTTTTTTATGCGCACGTAATATGAATTTTAAAGGTTATAATATTTTTTTAATTTTTTCCCCCAAAAAAGTAGTAAATTCGGAACATGCGGGACACCACCCTATTTTTGCGGGACATTTTGCGGGACAAATTCTAAGGCGGGACACGAGCTGCTAATGCGGGACGGTTGACTACCTTGAGTATTGTATACTCATTTTTTTTATGAATAGACGTTAAAACTAAGAGGAACTCATTTTTTCGCTAACTTAGGTATAATCAAACTGATGACATTCTAAACATACAGGGTATATTCTAAAGAAATTTTAATACTGCCTGAAAGGAGATCCGCCTTCCTGGCATGCTAAAAAACAGGTAATTGAAGTTATCATTTTCAAATAGGCCGCGATTTAGAAGAATATTTTTCGTGGTAATTCAGTTTCACAATTTAATCTTTTTTTTTTAATGTAACTCTAAAAGAAAGGCCATTAAAGTTATCATTTTCGAATAGGCTACGAATCGCGGTATAATCAGTATTATTTACAGAGATGTTTTGACAACATTTTGCGTAATGATTCAGTTTAACAATTAATATAAATACTTGTATAAATATACCTTTTATTTAATACATATTTTATTATTCATTAATTATTATTTTCATTTAAAATTTTAACTCTGCCTGAAATCGATGTTTAATACTGCCCGGTTTTCGTTCAACACTGTCTTTTTGGTTAACATTGCCCCTTATAATATACACTGTAAACACGGGAAAAATTATTATTGAATCAAGAAAACGCGTTTACTTGTCCGTAATTAAAAGCGCTATTTACTTGAATCAAGAACATTTATCTTGCGTCAAGTAAATGTTCTTGGATCAAGTAAATGGTGATTCTAAATACGGACAAGTAAATGCGTTTTCTTGATTCAATGATTTTTTTTCCATGTACAGAAAAATTCATTATCTCAATTTTTTCAAAAGATTGATTTATCACTTTTTCTTTGCTTTCTACTCAATTACTAAACAATCATCTGTTATAGCAAGTACAGTGTTCATGAAAATAATGATCACAATTAAAGATACAAACTACTAAACAAAATTAAAATAAAAAAACTACTTTGTAACGGGTTTTAGGAATTATTGGATGTCATTACATGTCGATATTTCGCACCATCATTATAAAATTTTGTTGTGTAAAATTGATATATCTTTTTTTTATTCTTGACATTAATTTTTATTTAAAAAAATATATATTTTACACAATAGGCCCATTTTATTAGAACATGGAAGAACATGAAGAACGTGATTTATGGAAAAATGTTCTTGGATTTAGCTCCTTCTCGAGTACATTCTACTTATTATGAGAGCAGTTCAGATCGGATGCTCAGCGTCAGCCTTGTCCCTCTCCATTTTATACTGAGGTAATAGTCCGACTGTAACAAAGTGGCTCAGTCTGGTCGTGTGGTAACAACTAACCCGGGAATGCTCCGCCTGGCTCTACTCCCGAAGCATCAGGTGTGCAATTATCTGTGAGTACATCTCAATCTATATAAACAATTTACATTTATAAGCTATCAAAACTCATTAATGAGTGAGAAAGAATGTCTCTTTGAGTAATAATTTGAGTAATAGCAAATGTCTAATCATCCAAAATATATGCAAACTTGGAAAATTATTTGCTTCACCTATTCAGATATTTTGTACAAATAAATTAACAGTTTAATTTTTTTTTCACTTTTATTCATGTTATTAATTATTTGTGTCCATAATATATATATATATATATATATATATTTCGTTTGCTCAATACTTAATATTGATATTTACTCAGTTTTAGATGATCTTTATTTTCCAATATCAAAGCAACAATAATCATGCTTATTATTCTAAATATTGTTATAAGAATTTGGATCCTGCCCAGTGGGCACAAAATTTGGCGACGTCTTTACGTCATCGGTACAACATCTTTACCACAACTTTACGACATCCTATGTCATTGCCGTTGAGGTGTCTTTACGATATCGTGAAGACGTCGCACAATCTGACGATGTCTTTACGATATCGTAAACACACATTAACGACATGGACACAGGATTTCGTAAAGTTGTCGTAAAGATGTCGTCACGATGTCGTAAAGACGTCGTCAAATTTGGTGCCCACTGGGTGAAAATAATGAAAAACAAAGAGTAAAAGTAGTTGGACGGAAGATTCATTTTATTTTAAAAACCTTGAGTTTATGAGTGAGAAATACTTCAGTGTTTGGAAGTATTGTTCACTTTTGTACGATTTATTAAGTTTAAATTAAAGTAAATTACCGGAAGTGAATTGATAGTCTGACCAGAGCGTCGATTGTGAAAGTCGAAAATGTTTATTCAACGATGGCGACCTGTGTTGACCTGTTGGTATTTGATACGTATTAGGAATTAAAAGTTGAAGTATTATGGACGCAAGTGGTATTATGATAATTGTTATGGCTGTGAAGTCTCAAGATGAGATCACCGGGTACAGACTACAGAGTGCGTTAAGGCACCTACGCTTTCTTCGTAGTGGGTTTAAATCGATTCTCATGATGACGGGATTTATAAAGATAAAAAAATTGCATGATCAATAAAATAGACAAAAATACACTCTGCGATTAAATTGAAAGTAATCTCACTTATAAAAAAAATCGATTATTTTTTGTTGATCTTAAAAACAATATCATAAATATATGCATTTCATATACACAAGGCTACATGTTATAACATTATAATCTAACTGCAAGAATGATAGATTCCGCTAAAACTGAATTGATTACATGGAGTAAACTGTTTCATTCTGAATAGAGAATGAATATTTCTTAACGTTATTCTATTATGAGTTTTTATACTACCCAGTGGACGCTGTTACATAACTGTGATGTAACAGTTATGGAACACAAAAGAACAGGTTCTGTAACAGGATTAGAACATACTTAGACCATGGTCTAAGTAATGTCGTCCCCAAATGGACGTAGCAGTTCTGTATAAAAATTGGGATGCAGCGAAACATGATATGTGCACTGTAATCACGTCGTTTCAGCACCAAACACAACTTCGACAAAACATTACACACCGTAACCACTGCTGTTTGCACATTTTTTCACATTGAAAGGGTTCATGAGTTAGAATATTTTATTATTTATTTAAATAAATATTATTCATTAATATTATTATATATTATAATCAATACTATTTATTTCATCCTATCATTTATCCTGTTGAAAATTATTCGTAGGACGTGTACGAAACGAGCTACTTTGAAAAACTGTTTTGATTGAAGAATTTAAAATAAAACAGAGTTTTTTAAAGGTGACTCGTGACTACATGGGGGCTAGAAGATTAACTTTTTTAAGATGTACGCATAAATTTAGTCTCTAAAAATTTAAATTTTGCGACAATACCGTAACTTTATCCAGAAACGACCTATTTCGAAAAAAAGAACTCTTGTGTATATACATTAAAAATGGTCAATTTTAGTTGTTCATAATTCATAAACTATTGAGGCTTATTTATTTTTCGTTTTTGTTTTGAATAACTGAAAATTGTATCTACTTCAATTAATATTTAGAAATTTTGTTCGTGAAATTAATAAGTTACAAAATACAGATGCAAATTTCAGAATTTTTTTTTCTGCCACTTTTTTAAAGATCGGGTTACATTCAAGGGTCATAGATCGGCACATATTAAAGGTAGAAGGTTCTTTTTTTTTAATTTGCTTAAAATTTTGAATAGCTTAATTGTACCGTACATAACAAGAAAAAAGTAACTACATGTGAGATTTGGCCCTTCTATTCGCATTTGTTTCCAATATATTTAAATGGAAAACAATTGCGAATCAGGTGACAAATCCCAAATGTAGTTCTCGCTTCCTTGTTTTGCACAACAGTGCCAGCACAGAAAGAAATGGCAATATGAAATGTTGCAGGTAATGTGCAAATTGGGGTAATCGTCAGCAGGGTAACTGCAACTGGGGTAATCTCACTGTGGTGATTCGCAGATATCTCCGGCGGACTCCACTAGAGCCAGCACGTTACAGACTTGTAACCACGACTAGTTCACCTCAGTTGGAAGTAATCAGCTAACTATTATCCTGCTTGAACAATTACCTGAAACACTTCGCATCCCAAGTTTTTTCTATAATTTCCAGAAAGTTTGGAATTTGTATCATAAGAACTCGAACAAAAACTTTATCAAAAAATCACGCTTTACTTAGTCTTAGTTAAAACGGTTAAAAAACTACCAAATACCTCGACTGCAAGACTAAAGTCTCTAAACTCGTGACCTTAGAACCTGGAAGGTGCAAAAAGTCAGTCCGTGAAATATCGAATCTTAAAAGAGAGTCGAGGTACTTAACATTAGGAGTCTCTTTGGGTCACGGAGAGTTATAAGACTAGAAGTCGTTAAATAGCAGTGTCATACTGTCATGAGCCAGTCGTTGGATCCAGTAGTTCGGTGAGTGGCAGCGAAGACTGGTCACTATGTCAAGCATCTCAGCAGCATCTCTGCATCTGACCCCTGACCACACGTACCTATCTGGATTTTAGAATCAACTTAGAATGACCAAGGAAGACTGAAAGATCTAAAGACAAGACCTAACAGTCAAGAGCTAACAGTCAAGAATGACCACTTGACCAGAGCAGGGGGACGCTTCGTTGAATGCACACACCTTTCTGAAGCAAAAGAGCCAAAGGGAGGAGAGGGAGGAGCAGAGAAGGATGCTGGTAGGGGAGATAGATAATGCAGGTCGTATTTCAATCAGTTTATCTACTTGTCGACGCGTGTGGTCGGGCTGAGCCGCGTTGTCGCAAGACGTAGGATGCAGGATTGCAGGACGCATGGGCGAGGATGTCCCTCCTGGAGCCGTAAAACTATTCGCGGTTCTCCAAGGCGCGTTCTCCAGGTCGTCGCGTCGAGGTGACTCTCGCCAATGGCGATAATTCACCGACCATTGCGTTTCTCAATTAGGTAACGCGCGTTACCAGGGCCGCGCCGCGCCGTTGGGTAACGTAATTTCAAATAAATCAGGCCCCTTTACTCGAGACCCCCGACGGGAGGACCCACTTCCACAAATGACCTTCAGGACGCAAGGTGGACAAATCTCGAACAAAGAGCCCTGGAAAAAGTACCAATTTGATTTTTCAGAACTGATTGTGAGATTGTGATGTGTAGAGACATTTTCATTTATAGTCGAGAGTAGGGTCCTATTAGATGTAGATTGCACTATTATTATCAATGTGGTTTTTCATTTCCAAAACATGTGTTCAGGAACATCCACCTAGCTTTGGTTACATACTTTTCTAGGACGTATTATAACTTTTTCAAACTGTTACTTTTTAGATGATGGCTGACCTTGAGATATAAGTTTTTCTTACTTTTATAGTATGCAAGTATCTGGAAGCAGAGAAAAATAGTAGGTATACGAAATTTAGACTAATAAAAAAAATGATTTAAACATTGTTATGAATGCTCGTACAAGGTTGTCCATTAGGGTAGAGTGTATATGTTGAAATTAATCTTAGAATTTTAATGGGGCAAAAAAGTTGTAGTTTGACATACGACAGATGTGAAAAAAAAAATTAATTTTTTAGTGCCTTCTACTTAGCTTTTGAATGTGAAAATTAAAAATTATAGACATTTTAAAAATATTTTCTATTAGCAAAAAAAATTATGATGAAATTTTTGTTGCTACAGAATGTGACAAAAACTTTTTATATTCCCATCTCAATGAGAAGGTATTGGTTTTATGTAAAAAATGACTTTCGCGGATTCAATCGAATGTCGACGTTTCGAGGCCCCCTTAGTCAGAAAAAACGGTTTTGTCGAAAGTGTCTGTCTGTCTGTCCGTCTGCCTGTCTGTCTCGCTGTCTGTAGTCTGTAGTATAGTGTAGGCACGATAACTTTCGAAAGATTGATCAGATTAGATTATGCTTTGGCAGACTTTTTGAAGGCCTAAAAAGAAAGAACAAGTTTATTAATTAGCTATTTTGGATCAAAATTCAAAAATTAAGCACATTTTTAAAATTTTTGAGACCACTTCTTTTCAAAATTTAAAAATCCTATGTGCAGTTGTTAGTAGTACTCCAAGAGACAAACAATTTATCCCAGCGAAATTTTTTGATGAAATGAAAATTATCAGAGTTATAGCATTTTCAAAATCCCAAAAAACAAACGAAAATTAATATTTTATCACTACTTTACCACCGAGCAATTCACGCCTACCCCGAAAGGGAAACGGCTTAATGATATAATAATAATAAAATAACTCATGACGTACGTTTGCTACGATTTTTTCAGTAACATGGAACAATAATTTTAGTTAGTTTTGAAGTTACTTTGTGTTTTTTATGGGTCAGTAATGGGTAGAAAATTAATCTCTTTGGGTTGATGATTCAGCTGTTTTGTTGAAAATTCGTCTTTTTGGTTTGAAAATGGTAAAAATTTCAACTATTTGGTTGAAAATTCATGTATTTTGTTAAAAATTTAACTATTCAGGTAAAAAGTCCAACTATTTGATAGAAAATAAATTTTTTTTGGTTTGAAAATTAATTTCTTCCGGTTATTTATTTTATTTATTTTTTGTTAAAAATACACCTGTTTGGTTGAAAAATGTGACTGAGAAATCTTTTTTGGCTGGAAAATCAGCTCTTCTGTTGAAAATTCATATTTTTGGTTAAAAATTCAACTATTTTGTTGAAAAGCCATCTATTTTGTAGAAAATGCAATATTTTTACTTGAGATGTATGCATAGTACCGTGAAATGGGAAAATATAATTGCTAGAATTGAATACGTGGGTCGTGATTTTAAATTGAAATTCAAATATGAAAAATGATTTTTAATGGTTGATGAAAATAAATTCAACGAAACAAGTAATTCTGGTGATCCTGCGGAAAAACAAAATTGGTTCAGAATTTGATATCATGGGCAGGATATGCCGAGTGACATATCTATTACTCAATTTGAATTTTATTTTATACATACATTGTTGTTGACTTGCCGAAATATATTGTGTATTTTTTATTTACTTTAACTAATGCCTAATTCTTTTTAAATTAGATTTTTATGAATTATCGTCTTCGTTATTTTGATTTTAAAATTATAAGATTGAATTTTTGTTACCCAAAAAATAGTAACTTACCCAGCACTTCTAGGGAAGACATCAGTAAGACTCAGAATTGCATAATATGTCTTTTAAGAACATCTTATTATGATTAATATATAAAATCCCACATAACTTAGTAATTTTTGTCATTGCTTCTAATTCATGCTGGGATGAAATCTTATTCAATGCAAATTTTTATTTGATTTTTTTTACTATTTTTGGATATTTTTGGCTATGTTTCCTACTTATTTATGTTTTCTAGAGTTGTCTAAATTGAAAAATATGTTAAAATCAACCGCGAAAGAAAATGCGAATATCCGACAATTGAATTTTTTCATTTTGTAAGGAATATAATAGCATCCTTCAAAAATAACTCCTCGCTTATTCACCTATATTTTATATACTCTCTTAAACGACCCTTATTATAATTTCCAATTTCACACTCTCTAATAAGTAATAAGAAATAAAAGGAAAATAAACCAATCTAATTTGAAAGAGCATCTGGCAATCTAAAGTCTAAACAACCACGAAACAAGAAAGGTGAAGGCAAAACAATTAAAATCATCTTTCCAAAGTGGTCGATACTCGTTATCCCAAGAATTCGAGGGGTGCGGAAAAGGGAAAATTGTCCGTGTAAAATCGAGCCGCCAGCTTCAGTTTTCGAAACAGCTGCCCAGCTGGTTGAATTTGCTACAGTACATTTTATTTGGGAAACTAATGTGTGTTTGTGGCACGTGTAGGAACAGAAAACTTCTTTCTCGCCGTTCAAATTTCACACGCGATAGGCCTGGACCAGACCGGATCGAGGATTATTTCCTCCTGATCCTGGATCAGGAAACGCGTGGCTACAACTCCATCTGCGAGATTAAAGGACCCAAAGAAGTCACGCGGCTCCTAAGTAATGAATACGGCCATGTGAAATTTGAAATGGGTTTGATAGATTGCCGGGCCCAGGTATTCTGAAAAAAAAATCAAATGATGAATGAGAACACAAATGGGGCATTGTTTAATTATTTTAAAATTTCAATTTTAGTGCTTTTATATTCAAGTATGAAATGTACGTAAGGAGATTTAAAAGATCCCAAGGATAATTTGCGAGTTTTTACTGAATGTCAAAAGATCCCATGGGATTTCAACCAATTTAAAGGGATTTCAAGGCGTTTTCAAAGGATTTCTGAGTACTTCAAGGAATTTCACTGGTTTTCTCGCGATATCATGTTATTTCAGAGGTTTAGGGGTTTCACGGTGTTTGAAAGGATTTAAAGGCAGTTCACATGATTTTGAAATATTTTATGTGACATGGTGACTTTCTGAAGCTCTTCGCCCGGGGTGATTGCTAGAGTGATTAATCAGCGACCTGGGTCGTATCAGTGTTGCGGAACCGACGTGTTATTTAAATAAACAACACGGGAATTCCAGATTAATCTGAAAATCTATAACCTTCCTCACCGAGTGAGTTAAGCTTACCCCGAAAGATGTAGAGATCGCAAGGAATTTTAGAAGATTTGTATCGTTTTAAGAGATTTCTTGACATTTCGACAGTTTGTTCGCGCTCGATGATGTATTTACCTCGTGCTACGCGCTCGTTCGTTGCATTTCCCTCACATTTGCGCCCAGAACTTTTAAAATTAAAGGTTAAATCACCGACAACTGTAATTTGGTGATTGTGAATTCTCTTTTGTTAAAGCTCCTTTGCTTTGAGGAACACATTTTCATCACGTATCTCGTGCTTCGAACTCGATTTTGTCCGAAATTTGAACTTTACCTACATTATGTTCAACACTATTATATCAAATGTATATCATATTTATTTCTGTATCTCAAGCTGGTACTGCTCATTCAGACTTTGAAAAATAATGTACAAATTTTATTTTTCAAGATTACTTGAATATTTGCTCCTTATTTTGCACTAATTTTTATTCTCAGCTACTTTGAAAAATGTATCATTTCAATAAATTTATATTATCACAATTCATAATATGCATTGGTATTGAAATATACGTATTTTCATTGCCTTGTCTTTATAATTATGAAAAAGTGTGCATCCTATACAAACAATGTTTTTATTATACATTTTATTGCAACTTGTGTCATTTCTCCATAAATATAATTTGTTTATTTTCAACGTTATTTTTCACGATTGAAACAAAAACTAAGCTTCTTATCTAACAATTGTTGATGAAAAATTTGTCTTGCGTAGTTTGACCACAAAATGGAATTTTTCATTATTTTTTGTGCGATCAAAATTTGAATTTTCGATTTTTCGAAAAAATTCAAAAAGTTGTCAAGACCCCTAAATATATATTTTTAAGTTTATAAAAAGTCTGGGTGATGTATTTCGCTAAAAATAAAACAATGGATTCATTTCAAAATAAAATAATCAATTCACAACGGCAATTAGAATAAAAGAAACCATTTTTATGGGAGCCGTTTTAGAAAAAGTAAAATTGAATCCTTTTTTGGACCACCCTAAAAAGTTTATTGTTTAAAAAAAATCATACCACTATTTTGCTACTATTTTGCTACTATTTTGCAAAATATATGCCACTGTTGGAACTATTTTTTGTCTCTGAAGTGATTTCGAGCCCGGAAGATGTGAAATATTTTATAGATTTACTCGAAATTACAATTATTATGTTTGGAGTATATTTATAATTCATATGAAAAAGTATTTCTTTGTATCGCTGTGGCAATTAATACTATTTTCTCGACTCTATACTAGTACTAAATTGCGACTCTCGCCTCGAAATGGTCGCAGCGCGCAAGTACTCAGTCGAGTATATTGCGCAATATTATGCAATCCAATTGGAAACGGTTCAGACGGCCCTGGCTGTTTACGTTTCGATCCCCCCGATTTGTGGCAAAGGCTATTTGCAAGCAACCCTCAAAAATGGACCGAAACCGAGAGTCCGGTGTTATTAAATACGTCTTTAGTAATATTTTCTTCATAAACATTTGCAATCAATATATCTGAATTATAGTTTCCAGAGATCACCACGATGAGGTTGCAGTACAATTTTAAACTCCTTTCTCCAGAGTGCTTTATTATCGTGAGTTTCTTTACCTCTGAAAAATCGGGGTGCTTTATTATAGAGAGTCTCCCTCGCCTTTCAAAAACCGGGCTTTATTATCATGAGTCCCTTCGCCTCACAAATGGGAGCATTTCATTATCGTGACTGTGAGTCCCCTCGTCTCTCACTAAATCGGAATTTTCTGCTGGCTATGATATATTTTTTAAAACACCCTAATTATAATAAAGCAACCCGACTTGTGAGAGGCGAGGAGACTCACGACAATAAAGCACCCCGGAAGAAGGAGTTTAAAATCGTACTGCAACCTCCTCGTGATGAACTCTGGAAACTGCAATTTGGATAGGCTAACTGCAGACGTTCAAGAAGGAAATATTACTTATGATTTACTTAATTACATCTGTTACATCAATTACAAAGCTATCTTTCATTTCAACGGCTTTCATAACCATGAAAAAATGCAATAGAGTTATTTTCCAAAGTATGCGGTCGGTAGCAGTGCACCATAACGGTGTGCAGTGTTGCATGTCCGATTTTTATTTTTTTAGAGATTGTTTCACCCCTTTGAAAAATTCAACAATAATACATATCATGAAGTTACAGGATATAAATAATTATAAAATATATAATATTTTACAATATTTAGTTTTTCTCCTTTTTTCTTTATTATAATTTTATAAATATTAATATATTAATATATTCTTGAACCTATGTAGATATTCTAAATTTTATTATAGGATTACATTATTCAATTAAATTAACTTAATTTATTTAGAAGGCTGCCTGACAAACTTCACCTGTCTTTTGGGACCATAAAAGAACGTATTCAAGGAAATTCTGAATAGAAAATTCCATCGAAGTTTGACGTGCCGTTAGACTACAAAACGACAGATAGACATGTTTGTAAAAACCGTTTTTTCTGATCTATGGGGCATTAAAACGTCGAAAATTGATGAAAACTAATACTTTCTGTCATAAATGATGATAATGTAAAAAATCGAGGATGGAAAAAAGTAAATACCATTAGAGACCGTAAACAAAACAATTATTCCTTTTTCATGATTGAACATGTACAATTCACATAATTACTATGAAGTATGTTTTATGGATTAAATCTCTTATTTTCTCTACAATCTGCAAATATATTCTTATACAATTTATGCCATCAATTTGATAATAATTTCTCCTTAATGCAATTAATGATTCCGAAAACGTTAAGTGACTATTTACCTCCTTTTATGTCTTGAATCAGTAGCACTATTTTCAACTGTATGTTTTCATCTAACCTAAGGTATTCCTGGTATAAATCTACCCGAGATGGTGATTACTGCTTTTAATTATTAACAATATTGATTCTACGCGTTCTCTCTAACGTACAGACTCATAGCGTCCTTTCTTTAAAGATAAGTTCCAAGTTAGTTATTGGTTTAGACATGTCGTAGGCATTCATTCGACTGCCGCCGTTGAGAAGAATTTGGCACAAAATTTATACCTGGTGTCCAAATGTCTGGTTTATTGAGGCTTTCAGACGAATACTCAGCTCTTCTGAAGGCCTGACACGTTTTAGACAATTACAAGAAATCGACCATAGAGTATTAAAATACATTAAATTGCTATTTAAGATTTTAATTTTATTTTCATGCTTATATAATTAATGAAATACATTTTTACGAAATAATAAAAATAATGATTTTATGTCATATATTAAACAAGTCTTTTTATTTAAGTTCATTTTTTCATAGGCTACGAAGGTAAACATTTTTTTTAAATTTGCCTTATTTTAACTATGTCAATAATATTATTGATTATCAATAATAAAGAACAATTTAATTAATTAGGTAACCAATAACTTACAAAATCTTTACATTAATGAAATAATTGAATAATAAATTTATAATTAATGTGTTGATATAGTCTTCACAGTTTGCAGATCAATATTAAATTATAAATTAAAAATTTTTTTATTTTGAAACGTTTCGGCCAACAATTTGTGCCTATCTTCAGTCATAATTTATTGTCTAAAATTTTTTTTGAACACGAATAAATTTTACAAAATTTAAAAAAGAATCAAAAAGAAAACAATTAAGAATATAAAGGTACATACCAAATATTGTAGAAAAAACTTAGTCGATTTTAAAGTCAGATTTTACATAAAAAACAAAAATGCCGTATGGCATTTTTGGAGAAAGGTTTAAGACGAAGAACAGAAACCGACTTGGCAAAATGCAGCTTTTAAGAAGCGATGAAATTTTCATTATATGTTAACAAAGATTGTAGATAAGGCAGAGAACCACGTAAGTCCAGATTACACTGGTTTACAAAAAAAAAAAGGTGTGGACTATGTGACAAGACCACTTTATCCTTATGTATTTTGACGCACTGAATACGAATCCGAGGTCTATTTGCCTCCATCACGTCAGGTTCAAGGTCATTTCAAGGTCAAATACAGGAAAAGCTATATATATATATATTTATATATGTATTTATTTATAATATAATAAATATATTTTTTTTCAATTTTCTTTTTTTTCAATCCTTATATTTTTTTTAACTGATTTTATGTTACAGATAAATTTTTTATTAATGATGTTGAACACTTATTCCAAATTTCTTTTAGAACGCGTGCTCTTGTTTATGCGAAGGTTCGAACGTCGATCTGTTATTTTTTACTGTAGAGTCATCTTTGTCTAGTGGGGTCATACTAATTCGAACGCGGACTTGAACTGAGATTTTGTAACGTCCAATGAGAACTCAAACCTAAAGTATGTGAAAGGAGCACATAACCTATATGTTCTTACAAAACAATGCAATGCGATTTACTGCGGGCGGCCGGCGGCGATTTCCTTGAGGTTATTATGAGTCACTTTAATTATAAATTTAATTCGTGTATATAAATTCAAAGGTGTATATATATTTTTGATACATTGTCGGTGCTTGTCGGCTTTATCACTCCCAAAACTTTAAACTTAAAGTTGAAGTAACGCACAATGAAGACTCAAACCCGAACGCGTTCGAGTTCAGGTTTCGGGTTCTGTTCGCAGAGTTCAATGGTAGATATGACTGAGAAGTACATTTTCACGGCACTTGCAGCTGCGCAGTAGAGTTAGATGGCAATTACGTCTGCGCGCTACAATTAAATGGTACTCACGGATGCGCACCACAATTAAATTGCAATTACGGATGCGTAGTACAATAACACGGCACTTACGTCTGCTCAGTAAGGTTAGGGGTTCCTTTATGTGCACAGTTGTGTTACGTAGCACTAATAGATGCGCAGTACAGTAACATGACACAAACATCTGCGCAGTAAAGTCCCATGCTACTTATGGGTGTGCAGTTGTTACACGGAAATTATGGCGTGCAGTAATGTAATGGGGTTCTTATGGCTGCGCAGTAGAGTTACATATAACTCACATCTGCGCAGTAGAGTTACATTGGACAATATATATGGATGCGCAGTAATGTTAGGGGTACTTATAGATACGAAACGTTCTGAAGCAAAAACGCTACTGGAAACAAAACAGAAGCAAATCTGCTCCGGTTCTGGACAACGCTATATGTGTATACTGCACTACAATGACACAAGAAATGAAATGTTAAATTACTTCAGAATAACTCTATGACTTAATTGATTTATCGATTCTAGAATACAATTATGGGTTCGAAATTCAAAAAGCAGAAATCTGACATCAATTTTCGAAATTTCAATAATCTGGAAAATTTGTATGAAAGCAGTTAAATGACACTCACGGAGGCGCAGTGTAGTTGCATGGAACTTATGGATGCGCAGTATAGTTACATGGAATTTTCGGCTGCGCATCAGGGTTCAATGGCACATATGGCTGCTCAGAAAATTTAAAATTAAATTACAGCTACGCAGTACCATTAGATGGAAAATGCGGCTGCGTAGTACAGTTAAAGGGCTCTTACGGATGCGCAGTACCGTAACGCGGCACTCATGCGTGAGCAGCAAGGTTGGGGGTACTTATTGATGCGCAGTACAGTAACATATCGCTAAACTTTCCGCAGTGTAGTTCCATTGCACTTACGGATGCGCAGTAGAGGACCATAGAACAACACTTATGGCTGCGCAGTAATTTTAGGGGTACTTATAGATACGGAACGTTCCGAGGCCAAAACCCAAGCGGAAACAAAAGCAAAACAAATCCGCTCTGGTTCTGGACCACGCTATATGCGCTGGGTTTTGGGGGATTAGAATACAAACACAGAAGACAAATTTAGTGTCAAAAATCCAAAACTTTACTCAGTTTCTATGAAACTCAGTAAGAGGGGGGTGTTCGGAGATCAGAACACTCAAATGTTGAGAACCTTATTAAAGCAGTTAATAGGTAATTCATTAATGAATTGGAAAAAAATTAATTTCTTTTAATTAGATAATAGTTAACTTTCCACAAAAGTAAATACGAGGGCGTATTTCAAAGTACAAGACACAAGTTTAAAGTAAAAATTCTTAAGTTCGACTAAAATTTTGAAGACTTTATTAAATTGGTAAATTAGTATATCTCCATGATAGTCAGTTCGAGGGAGCTTTTCGAGTTTCAGAATACAAATTTGGGGGAAACATTCGTAATTTGAGACTCGAAAATCTTCCTCGGTATGGAATTCATGGAAATCTACCAATTTCATACAATTTTCAAAATTTCAAGTCAACTTTCTGTGTTCTGTAACTCGATAAAACACTCGTATTCGACTTTTATGTAAATCTACCAATTTAATAACATTTTCCGAAATTAAGTCCACTTTCAGAATTGAGACCCCAAATTTGTATGCTGTGACTCAAAAAACCTTCTCGTGCTGACTTCATAGAAATCAACTAATTTAAAAAAATGTTCCAAATTCAAGCCGCTTTTTTTGATTTTGGAATGTTCACCTCAAACTCGTATCCCGTGGCATAAAAATCCTTTCGTACTGACTTTCATAGAAATTCACTAATTTAATCAAAATAAAAAAATAAGGTGCTCTTTATGATATTTTGAATTTTGAACCCAAATTGATGTTCTGTGACTTGAATTCCCAAAATTTCGGTTACTTTTTTGAATTTCCGACTTTTCGCCTCAAATTCACATTCTGATATCTTAAAAACTCCTGGTACTAACTTTCATAGAAATCTTGCAGATTAATTAGCTTTCTACAATTGATGTCAACTTTTTGATTTTTGAATTTTGAACCCATAATTGTATTCTTCAATCGATAAATTCAACTAATTCATGAAGTAATTCCAAAGTAATTTACCATTGCATTTCTTGTGCAAGCGTAGTACAGTGTACACATATAGCGTGGTCCAGAACCGGAGCAGATTTTATTCTGTTTTGTTTTCGGTTGCGTTTTTATCTCGAAACGTTTCGTATCTATAAGTATCCCTAACATTACTGCGCATTCATGTGTACTATCCCATCTACCTCTACTGAACAGATGTAAGTTCTGTATAACTCTACTGCGCATCCATAATATCCCCTTACATTACTGTACGCTAGGGTTGTGAAGTTTTACGAAACTTTGACCAAATGAAAAGTTTCATGAAACTTTGGAAACGTTTCAAAGTTTCCAAAGTTTCAAACATTAGTTAGTTAGTTTTAGGACGGGCGAGGAGCCCATGAAAAGCTCCTCTGGCGCTCAAGCTATACAGCCTATTGTGCCAATGTCTAGCTGGTGAGACGGAGCCAGACATCACGGTCCTAGAGACATATTCGAGACATATCGAAGACACTCAAGACAAAAACGAGACCAGATATTTTTACCCGGGCCCTGGAGCCAACTTTCTATCATCAACGATTTCATACGCTTAAACATACAATATTTAAATTACGCAACAAATTCTCTGAAATTAGTAAATAAATGTAAGAACTATAAGAACAATATTGTTCGTTTTACATCTACAAAATTATTATATTCATAGTTCGAATCAAGACTCGAAAATGCTATTACGTGTAGCGAAAGTTTGATTTTTTAATTTTACAGAATTTTTTATTATAATTAATTTAACTTTTTCAAACCTTAATAAAAATGTTATTAATTAATTATTTTTAAAAAAGTTACATTTTGAATTACAACTGTAACATAGTGTAAGATAAGCTCTAGCTGCGTATATGAAAGTAATAAAATGCATCTGTATAATATTGAAACAATTAAATAAACTATTTATAAACAAATGAATAAAACAATATATTGTAACACTCTTTAAAAAAAAACGTCTTGCTGAAACATGTTGAAAATGTGAAAACCGGAATCAGACTTTGTTATCCAATTTGATATTGGAACAATTAAAAATATATATAGTAATTTTAAACAGAAGTATTAGAAGGTGATTTCATCTTAATTAAAATGTACAGAGTTAAATACCTGATTGAAAAATGGAATATTTGAAGTTAATCAACTGCAAAACTAAATATGCTATTTTGTATATATTATTTTTAGTTGAGTTTCAGGGCATTAAAGAGTGTAGTTCTAAATCGAGGGTTTCACAACTCGACCGATGGACTGTGCACTGACTTCAAGTGATTTCAGTGACTATACGTGAATTTAAGTGGTTTCACGCTAGTGACTTCAGCGAAGGTGTACACCTGACTTCACGAGCTGTTAACCCCTCTTTCTAAATTTACATTAAAAGTAGAAAACGATTTCAAACAGATCCAAATTATATATTTGAAAACATTTTATTTTTTGTCGGACCTTTTTATATTGCTATGAATGGATTTTCAATGTCCTAAGTATTTCCAAATTTCAAAAATAAATTATTTAATGGCAGAGATCATTAACAAATCATTCAACATTATTCAAAAATGTAACATTTCTTATTAAAAGATTGTTTCTTCTTTTCTACATGTAAAAATAAATGTTTAATCTCTCCCCTATTTTTCCTCTTTTTCGTGAAAAAATATCCTAGTTCCCCTTATTTGAGTCCCTTTTGCGCTGTGATTCCTGTACGCTAATTATATATAAAAAAATTAATTTGAATAAATTCAATGAAGATAATTTTGTTTTTAGCTTCATAAATTATTTTTCTTTAAGTAAGTAATTTTTTTAATGACTTATATATGCTAAGTTGACAAGTTCTTCCTTGCTTTACTCTCGCGCATTTAACTTTTTCTGTCTGACTTGCAGCGACCGCAAAGTAATACGTAAATTAAGGTCAACCCAGTAAGCGACCGCTGATTAAAAATTAAAGTAACGAAACTTATTCGAAAGTCTACTTGACGGTTAGTTAACTATGACTTGTGTCATCAAGTAATTACTATTATTGCGGAAATAACATTTCCTGATGGACTAGGAACATTTCACTGGAATATAATTACGAGCATATTTCTGTATCGAACTTTATTTCATGTCTTTGCTCCAGGTGATTTACGACAACATTTAATTACATGATTAGCAACTTCAGGTAACTCATGTGAAAAATATGGTTGTCTAAGTATCAATATAACGCATCCAGGATATC
This sequence comes from Andricus grossulariae, assembly GCA_011634705.1. Classification (NCBI taxonomy): domain Eukaryota; kingdom Metazoa; phylum Arthropoda; class Insecta; order Hymenoptera; family Cynipidae; genus Andricus; species Andricus grossulariae. Next base: position 39,188,656 of record JAABKJ010075445.1, read on the forward strand.
AAGTAACTAAATATGAAATTATTTATGAGATTTGATATCTAATTTCTTAAATCAGGATCTAGCTTTCTAATAGAAACAAAACACAAACTATATTCAATATAGCCACTTTTATTTTCAATAGAATTCATAAAATACTTTTGTGAAATGAATAAACAGACACAACAATTAGATGCACTGAGAAAAATTGATTATACTCGGTAATAAAAAGTATATTACCGGATATAATCTTAGACTATTAACTATGGGACAGCGATTTATATTATAAAAACTACAATCTCTAGATATGAAGAAATATATATCAGGGAATAATATCTTGGATTATAAAACTTTATAATCTGAGATAATAAAATCTATAATCCAAGATTTCTAAATCAATTATCCTTATAATCCTGGTCCATTAGGTGTCATCAAATATATATAATAATTTGTGCAAACTGTTCTATAAACTTAAACAAAATTTTGGTAGAGAACCCGTAAGGAGAAATGGAAACAAATTTCAATTTTTTAAATACGAAATAAGTAGGAAAGTGGCTATCCCAAGCGTACAAAACCGAAAGTGAAGACGAAAAGGAGGCTAAGTTTCTGTACTTGAATAAGTGACAGTGACGTGCAATAAAAAGAAACTAAAGAATGTAACAAAGAAATAAACAGACGCCTGGATATTTCAAAATATGAGGTGTTACAATTTAACGTCTGAAGATTATAAGAATGTAACATCTAGAGATTGTATTTTTTGGTAAGTAAAATTTGGTTGATTATACCATATATTTTGGTTGATCAAAGCAAATATTTTAGTTGATCCAAGTAAAACTTGTGGTTAATTTAGGCAAACATTTTACTCCATCCAAGAGAATATTTTAGTTATTTCAATTGATTATTTTTTCTTGTCAAGAAAATTTTTTAGTCGATTTAACCAAAACTTTTATTTCATCTAACCATAAAGAATCCATCACAATTTACATTGTAAATGGCTTATCATGGAATTGTGTCATCTTGTGTGAATTATTTAGTAGTTCATTTAACTACTAAAGATCATAAGACGAAACAATTCCACGACAAGACATTTGCAATATAAATTGTGCAGGATTCTTTGTTTATTTGATTCACAAAATCATTCTCCTGTTCTATAAAAAACTTAATCACGCAATCTTATCACTTATTTTGATAAGCACACGGAAAAAATAAGTTGTCCAAACTTTACTTGACTAGTCATCCATTCTAGGATAGGCCACTTTTTTTTAGAATCTTATATAATTTTTATTGAAGAACCGCAAACTTGATAGAGAAAGGGAAAAAAGTCATAGAATTAATGGAATACAATGTAGGAACATCAGTTCTCGAATTTGTATTCAGCAGGTTTTGATAAAGCTCTAGACAAGCATTCAATATTCTATAAAAAGAGTCCTGCTCGCTTGTGCTCGGTCATGACCGAGCAAAAGCGAGCATGCTCGAGCATGACGGTAAATGCACATCACTATCCATTACATGAGCAATCTCCCACCTCATCTCTGGTAAAACCTGTAATATGACGAATACGACCCCGTTATTTTAGTACTACATTTGACCACCAGTCGGCGCATCGTTGTATTTCAGATCCCAATATGGTGTTCTAACGACAAGTCGTACGTATCGTTTCAAACGATGAGACCCTCTCTGTCCACCATATACGATAGAAAGAGAGCTTTCGAAACCACCGTTTCGTTTTCGATCGCGCCTCGTTGTCTATCTCACATGGTAGAAAGAGAGGTGCGTTCGGCTTAAGGCATCGGAGTCCCACCCAAGTATAACCGTAGAGACGGTCTTACGAATTTGATGTTTTTTGGGCATAACCACTAACTAAACTGCAAAATGCTCTAGAAGTACAAGTTCAAATTTTCGCTTAGGGAGCATTATTTACAAAGCTTACAACTAAGAATTGGATTTGTAAAAGATCAAATTCATAAATACTCCCCGGCAAAGATTTCAGCAACTTTGCGATATAAAAAAAAAAAAAAAAATAGCGTCGAGCCTGCTTACTCCGTACGTTCTGAATTCTGCCGATCAGTTTTTAGAACACCTAGGGACATTTCTCTCATCGCGTAAATGACTGGACAGTTGGCCAATTTACAAAACGGTCGCGTTTTACGATATCAGAGTAGCAAAGGAAATTTTATATTTATTTTTCAAATTTTAATATAGCCATATAAGTCCGGACTCTTGAGTCTAAGACACACTGTTGTACTCCCGATTTGTCTCCCAAAACGCACTGCGCATGCGTCGCACCAGCAGCCTCATTAGATGTTGATCATGCGCTTATTTGAAATGATTAAATATGCAAATAAATTTTCAACAATATATAATAATCTTAAAGTACAACAAAATATTATGAATGATTTAAAATTTCCATTGGTGAAAAAATGTATTTTTTCCTTCGAATTTAAAATCAATAATTTATTTCCAAAAGTACAATCAAATAATTATTTCACCTTGCACTCTATAAAACTATTTTGTGATATCAAAGTAAATTGTTATTATTTTCACAATTATGATTTATTATAAAATATTGATTTACACATGTAATAGTTTCAAAAAAGTGCGCCATTTACAGCTAATGAGACTGCTGATGCAACGCATGCGCACTGCAGTTGGGGAGCTTAATTGGGAGCAGCAATATAATATATCAGTCAGTGGTCGTTGCAGTAGAGCAAGCACCAAGCAGTAGGAAAAATGGCCGAGGATGAGAAGTTTTTCTTCTCAAAGACTGTGCAACATTTGGCCAGATCTTTAGCAGGAATTACACCTACGCCCTGGGAAAAGGTAGGTATACATTAATTTTGGTTACTTCATCTATTAGTAATTGTTACTCAAGAAGACTCGCTTTGTTAATGAATGCGAAACACTGATGTTTCCTGTGACACTTTGTAGGTTAGTTCGCACTTTGAACGTCCATCAACACGAGTTTCCATTTGTCATTCTATTTGAAACTATGTTATTCAACTGGATTATGCACTACCTTTTAACAGAATTTGAACATATAAAAGGGGTCATCCTAAATGGCTATTGATTCATGCATCCGAATAAACGGAATCAAACTCTTACGGAAAAATAGCATTGGCAAACATACTATGAATATTATAACTCGAATTTCCAGTTTTTATTTCACTAGTGTAATTATCAAATATTTATTTACCCTCTTTGATTCAACTAGACCGAAATAAGGAAAGTAACAAGTTTGAAACAAGCGACATCTCTACTGCAATATAATCTTGTTATTGTGATATTTAAGGTATGCATTTTGTTTAAATAAAATCAGGATCTTGAATCATTTTTTTCTTACACACAAAATAAGCAGACAAAAATGTTTTTAAGGATATATGAAATGATAGATACAAAGAATAAAAAGATTTTAAATTCTTTAAACAGATGAAATGCGAAATTAAGTCAGTATATAACATAAATATATTATATTGCAGAAAATTAAATTGTAGATAATATTCAATGTGACTGGATTAGGCTCCAAAATAACGATACAGTACTAAATGAAATACATTCCTTTACCTATTAAAAATATGTTATTTTTGTTGGCTAGTGTAAGTTTATTTTTGTTTGTCGATGGAATGACGGTTTTTGATATACTAGTCTTTTGTTAATATGTTTCATGAAAACACGAGCTTTCGCCCAAAGACGTTGAGCCTCATCAGGAATACATAGTAGGAAGGATAATTGTTACGAGTAGTTGAACATTTAAAATTTTTGTTGTTACATTTTCAGTTTTAAAAGGTCAAAGGATCCGAAGTTTGTAGTTAATAATATATTAAAATTAGCATTTTTATGTAAAATGAGTTACTTTAAAAATTAAGTAGGTTTTTTATCATGTAAAAAACATATGCTCCTTCAACTACTCGTAACAATTATCCTTCCTACTATGTATTCCTGATGAGGCTCAAAGTCGTTGGGCGAAAGCTCGTGTTTTCAATAAACATATTAACAAAAGACTAGTAGATCAAAAACCGTCATTCCATCGACAAACAAGAATATTCCTTTACCTTTTATAAATCATTAAAAGCATTTGTTTATTTCGATCTACAAATAGTACATCAAGATTAAAATTTTTTATTCATCTTATTGGTTTGACGAAAATTTGTTATTCATCTAGTTGTCTTTGTAACATACTGTAAAAAAAGTCCACAAACCTATTATTAGACAGCAAAATGCCTGTTTTTCTATCCAATTAGATATTATGACTGCTACTAAGTCATTACGTGCATTCCTGCATAGTATATCATTAGAGAATCGTAACTCATCCTCATATTGTAAGATAGATATTTTAAATCCTCAATTTTACGTCTCGGGATCATACTGAGTTTAATTAAAAAATACTTGGTCAAAAAACATAGTAAGCTCAAATTAGTTTTCTTTATTTGAACGTGCTGAACTTTAAATAGATTTTAAAATAAAGTTTTGATGACAAGACAAACCAATATTGAACTTATTTGATCCACGCAAATTAAGCCTCTCTTATGGGTCATTCTCCTTCAATGTGTAACATTTTTCCCCCTGGCATAGGGGTCATGCATAAAATACGTAACGCAATTTTCCGACAATTTTGACCCCCCCCCCCTTATAAATAACGAATTTGTAGATTCTCTTTGAGTCAACAACTTTTGCCTATTAATTTTTTACTTTTCTTGTGTCGTTCCCCAAAAAATGTATTTGTTTTATTTTTAATGTTATTTTTCACGATTGAAACAAAAACTAGGCGTCCTATCAAAAAATTACTGATGACAAATTTGTAGCTTGTGTCGTTTGTCCAAAACTTATTTTTTTTTTATTCTTAATGTTGTTTTTCACCACTAAAACAAAACTAAGCGTCTTATCAAAAGTTGAATTTTTTTAATTTTTCATTATTTTTTCTGGCATCAAAATATGAATTTTTGATTTTTCGGAAAAATTTAAAAAGTTGTTATGGTAACCTTGTAGGACTTTTAAAACGCAAAGTTCTTCTTTTCTTGACTTTTTTTTATATCGTGCGTTGTTCGGCTTAAAATGTTCATTTTCCTTTTTTTTTGGGGGGGGGGGGATTTTGAAAATGCTATAACTCTGATAATTTTCTTTTCATCAAAAAATATCATGGGGATAAATTGTTCAAGTTTTTAAGTTCAATGAATAGTCGTACATAGAATTTTTAAAAAACATGGTCGCAGCAATTTTCGAAATGCTCTAACCTTTTTAATTTTTCTCCAAAATAGCTGGTTAAAGAACTCATTTTTCTTGTTATGCCTTAGAAAAGTGTGCCAAAGCACAATCCAATCTGATCAATCTTTCGTAAGTTATCGTGCCTACACGATACTACAGACTATAGACTACGGGGAGACAGACGGTCAGACGCCTTCGTGAAAATCATTTTTTTTTACTCAGGGGGCCTCAAAACTTGGAGATTTGATGAAAACCGACTATGTCAAATGTAACATAAACCCAATACCTTCTCATTAGGATGAGAATGTAAAAAAACGAAAATGAAATTTTTGTAGCAAAACAATGCAGGATATGAAAGAAATTAGGAGACAAAAAACGTTGCTTTTTGGAAGCCATACAAGATTAGATACAAGATTATCATAATGCAAGTTTGAACGCGCCTAGGGCGCGTGACTGTTGGTTCTCGCGCTTCGCGCGCTAGAATATATTCATCTCGCGCTTCGCGCTCGATAGTGTATTTACCTCGCGCTACGCGCTCGGTCTTTGTATTTTTCACACATTTGTGCACAGACCTTTTAAAATTAAAGGTCAAAGCTTTAACGACTGTATTTTGATGATTGTGAATTCTCTTTGATTAAAGCTCCTTCGGCTTTAACGAACATATTCTTATAACGTATCTCGTGCTTCGCACTCGTTTTTGTCCAAAATGTTAACTTTTCTGCATTAAGTTCTACACTATTATGTCTAATGTATATTATATTTATTTCTGTATCTCGATCTGGTATGGCTTATTCAGATATTGCAAAATAATGCACAATTTTTATTTTTCATGATGACTTTAATATTTTCTCCTTACTTTGCACTAAATTTTATTCTCAGATGCCCTGAAAATGCGCCCAGTTTGAGCGCGCAAATCAAAAACTGTGACTCAAACCCCTCATAAATTACAATCATAAAGTGATATTAAACATGTTTTTTTTTCAATTCGACTTTGAAGAGAGTTCTCAAAGCACCTATGGCCTCAAAGATTACATTCTCATTGCTATACACGCGTTTCGCTCTCAACAGCTAGGTTATACAGACGATTTCTGTTGAAAAATAAAACAATATAAACAAAATGAAACGTAAAATTTTGGTTCCTAATTTGAAAATGCTCTTAATTTTTTAATTTTGATGGAATCAAACAATTTTATGAGGATAGTTTCGAAATATATTTCATATCTAGTGAAAATTTTGATTGAAATTTTTTAATCTAACAGAAAAAATTATTTTTTTCTATTTTTTTGGAAATTTTCAATATGTTGAAAAGTATATAACTTTTTGAATTTTTATCGAAATAAAAAATTTAATTCGGATAATTTTCAAGACTCTCTACTGTCTAAACGAAACGTGGACAAAAATTTCTAAAACTTGAAAAAACATTTTTTTCTTCAAATTTCGAAAATGCTCTAAAATGTTCAATTTTCGTTTCAAATATTTTTTTAACGAACCTAAGCTTCATTTAAGGACCCTTAAAATGTTCATCAAAGGCTGACTCGATTTGACAAATCCTTCAAAAGTTAGCGTGGATACAACATTCAGGTAACCATATATACAGACATACAGACAGACGTACAGATATACAGACACACATACATACAGACATACATACACACGGACATCAATATATACTGACATACAGACACCGACGAAATTTTATGATTTTCGGACTGGGTGAGTGCCGAAACGTAAAGGTCCGTTAAAAACTAGACATCGAAAATTTGGACGATTACATTACACTCTCATGAATGAGAATATTAAAATATTGTCAATCCTGAATGTTTACAATTTTCGAGCACTCAGTTTTTATTTTGGGCTGGGAGTGTTAAATAATTCTCTTTCATAAAGTTTGAGTTTGCAATTCAAATTACATTGGTTGAATTTTTCAAAGTGTTATCAAAAAATTGAAAATTATCAATTTATAAACGATTTAAATATGCTTGAAACATAAAAATTTTTACAGCTATTATACGGCAAAAATATCTCTGTATTTTCTTTTATCAGACACTAAAGATTTCTTATAATATTTAAATCATTTTTTCAAAAGCCAATCCATTTCTTGCCCAAAGTTTGCTGATGCTCATCGACAACTGTATTTCTTCATATATGAAACAGTGTGGATTTTGCAAAGTGAAGATATTTTTTTTCAACGTAGGAGCTAACACTAGTTTTTAGCAGGAGAATCGAGAGAAAGCCGGGAGACAAAAATTATAAAAAAAGGCCACCCTGAAAACTTTTCTTATTGTTAATTTTAATTTTAAGCGTCTACAATTTTTAGTTATTTAATTTTGAGAACTGCATTTCAAAATTTTCGTAATTAATAATTCAATAAATGTAATTATTTTTGACGAAAATTATAAAAACAATTAATTTTATTTCTTATTGTCAGTAGATTAGTCTTTTACTTTAAATTAAAGTAATTGAGCATACCTAGCTTGTTACACATTATAAAACTAGGCGAGATTTAATGTAATAAGAAAAATGATTTGAATGAAAATGTAATGGGTACCGGAGATTAACGGTATGATATAATCTTGCTAACTTGTATCATGTCTAATATCCCTTTATAAATTTGAATAAAAAATGATCTGTCTTAAGCTAAATATCTGATCTGTGCATGATCTTCCTGGCATAAATCCACTTTGGACTTCCCATATATTTTCCTCTGTAATTTCCATTACCCTACGAATAAGTATTTTTGAATATATTTTATCTACGGTACTTAGTAAGCTGATACCTCTGTAATTATTGCAGTTGCTTTTATCTCCCTTTCCTTTGTATATTGGTACGATAATCGCTTTTTGTCAGTTATCTGGAAATTCTCCTATCTTGATACATAAATTTATCAATTCGCACAACCTGTGATGTATGTTCACGCCATCGTAGCTGAGCATTTCAGCGTTAATATTGTCTACACCAGCAGCCTTACAATTTTTTAAGTTCTTAATTATATCCCTAGCCTCAGAGTCACAGACTATTTCAACTGAGTTTTCTAACGCATCGTGTTCTATATCGCAGTTGTGGAGCCCTATAGCTTCATCTCCCAATAATTCCTTAAAATAGTCTCTCAAAGCGCCTAGTATCCCGTCTGTATCATATAGCATTTCACCCTTGCTATTTCTCATGCTGACAAACTCTGTACTTTTACTTCCCTTCATATAGATAATTGGAAATTTATAAAACAGTTTATTGCTTCCTTTAAAGTCGTTTTGCATTTTTTTTCTTCTTCTGCTCTGATTTTATCTTTACTTTCCTTGACTAGTAGTTTCACTTTCCTCTTTTTGTGTCTGTAATCATTTTCAAGTCTATTTCTCTCATCATCGCTAATCGTAGCTTCAGGAGCCTACAACTTCTCATATATAATACATTGTTTAACTAATTATTGTTGTTAAACCTAATTTATTATTTCCTCACTCTAACTAAAAAATTGCAAGCAGGTTAAAATTATCAGAAGAGTCCGCAACCCTCTGCATCTTTTCTAAGGGAAATTTGCTATAAACAATAATAAATTGCTTAAAAAATATATGCAAACATCTAGTTGTCACTAAAAAGTACTTTTTCATGTATTAGAACCAATTTGTACTAAAAGAAACAGTAAAAAAAAAATAATTAGCACCAAAACTCGCAAGACCCAATTTTTCATTCATGGGATTTTTTTGGGACCCTATGGAACAGACGTATGGGGGTGAAATTCAAATAGTAGTTCTTGATTTGAATTTTATGGCTAATTGTGAAGAGAAATAAAGAGGGTCAACTCGATAGACCTAATATTAACTATTCTTACTAAAATTGACAAAAATGTATTTTTTGCTTATGGGAAATACGTGTTAAACTTCATTGGGCTTGTAAGACCTCTAAATATTATATTTTTAACCAAAAAATGCATTTTTTGTGTGGATTCGAAGAGATTTTATATGCCTAAAGAATCAAGAGAAAAAATATTTCAATGCATTTTCGGACATTCCTAATGTCCATTGTCCATTAGTGGTCACGACGAATTCTCGAAAACATTGCATGGGACACGCGAATGGGGATTTTTACCCTAATTGACGTCAGCGGAAAATTCTTTTAAGTAAGACTTGTCACCCTGTCATGAATACGCAAGTAAGCGTGACTTGATCAAAATATACCCAAATCAGTCATCTTAAAACTGTTTCCTCGGCCAAGTCAATCTATCAGATCACGACATCGTCACTTGGTACTATTAATCAGAGCTGAATTTCGTCAAGGAGTGGTAATTTAATAGTAAAAAGATACATAAACCGGACTGGGCCGTGTAGGCTGTGATATTAATATGAATGAGCTGTATTCAAATAACCCTCTGAAACAAAAAATGTTTGAAAATATCAAGCAAATGCAACTAAGGGGCGATGTATAAATTACGTGGGTTTAGAACATAAAATGTATTAATAACAATAAGTATTTATTTTTACCAACGTACAATTTTCCAATTTCTTCAGGGCCTCAAATGACACTTTGTGTAGTTCAAATTTAAAAACCTGTAGTCCGGAATCAAAAAGTTTCTAGTTTAAAGCTAATATTTAAAAAGAACTGAAAAAAAACTTCAATGTTTATTTCAAATATTTTATTCATCAGTCTGAATGATTCAAATCCCTGTTTATTTATCGCAGGCTTCGCAGTCCTTCCCCTTTCACATTTTTGTCCTCTTGAATGCTAATTGAATTAATAGAACCCAAAAAGAAAATTCAACTAATTTTGATTTAGATTTCAACTATTTGTTTGTAGAAAGTTCGTCTTTTCGGCTTCAATGTTCAACAATTTGATTGCATTTTTTTATCTTTTTTGATTTGAAGATACATCTCTTTTTGTGGAAATTTCATCTATTATGGTTAAAAACGCAACTATCTGATTGAAAATAATCTGTTTCGGTTTAAAATTACCTTTTTTATCGAAAGTTGCATTAATTTATTAAAAATTTCTTTTTTTAGTTGAATAAGATTCATAATTTTTCAATCAAAAATTCATTTCTTTGGTTAAAAATTGAACTGTCTGATTAAGAAGGTATGTATTATGTTGTAAATTCGTCTCTTTGGTGGGAAATCCATTTTTTCTGGTTACAAGTGCAACTACTTATTAAAAGTTCTTTGTCAAAAATTGACTTTTTTAGTTGAATATTCATCTTTTTAATTTAAAAAATTCAACTGTTTGGATGAAAAATTATGTAATTCATTAGAAATACGTCTTTTTTGGTGAGAAATAATCTTCACGGTTGAAAATTTAATTATTTGGTTGAAAATTCAACTGTTTTGTAGAAAGCTCGTCTTTTTGGCTTCAAAATTTAACATTTTTCATGAATTATTTCCTTTATTGACTTAGTAAAGCTTGTTGGTTGAAAATTCAACTTTTTGTTTGAAAATTAGCATTTTTATTAAAAATTAATTCTTTTATGTTGAAAATTCAACTTTTTTGTAGACTCCTCGTATTTTTTCTTCAAAATACAACATTTTGGATATAATTTTTGTTCTTTGTTGACTGAAAAATCTTTGTTAGCTGAAAATTCGACTTTTTGGTTAAAACTTAACTTTTTCATCAAAAATTTATATTTTTGATTTTGAAATTCAACTGTTTTGTAGAAAAGACGTCTTTTTGACATGAAAATTCTTTGTTAGAAAAATCATCTATTTAGTAGAAATTCAAACGTTTTGTAGGAAATTCGTTTTTTTTTATTGAAAAATAACTTTTTTTTGGTAATTGTACTATTCTTTTTTTAGTTAGGACTTGATCTTTTTTACATTCTCATCCAGAGAAGGTATTAGATTTGTGTATTTTCTTCCTACAACCGCCGTACCACATACTTCAATCGCAGTTTTGATAATGATATCCCGTAACATAGTCCACGCGCTCTCTATATCTTCATCGATTCTGAGCGCCTCCCAAGTTGCCTCATCTATGCGTTCGTTTATATTATTCTGAAAATCTATATGCACTTCCGGTTTCTGTAAATTTTCAATCTTGATTCGCGTTTGTTTCCTTTTTGTTGGTTTCTTTTTTCTCCATCCCCGCTCTAAGTTTATTATTTTGTTGTTAGAAAAGGTATGGTATTATTTTAATATTGTCAACAAAGTTTCAAGAGAGAAATTTCGGCGGGTTTCTCAAATTTTCAGTTTTTTTGGTACTTTCGTTATTTTGGTAAAGGTGTTATCTTATGTGAGACTTGCTTACAAACTTTCAAGAAAGCAATTCTACTGGCTTTCGCCAATGTTTAGTTTGTTGTTAGTTTTGTCACAAGTTATGTAACAGAAATTCATAGAGGAATCGAAAAGGGTGACTTTTATTGTAAGAAAAGGTGTTGTATTATTTTAATGTTGCTAACACATTTTTAGGAATGAAATTTTTGTGGGTTTTTGCATTTTCTTTTTACTTTTATTACAGGTTATGTAACAGAAATTATGAAAGGAAGCGAAAAAAAGCAACCTTTTTGTTGGTGAATGAGTTATCTTTAGGCTTGCTTACAAATTTCAATGAAAGCATTTTTGCTTGGTTGCGCGAGTGTTGAGCTTCTTTGTTAGTTTTGTTACAAGTTATTTAAAAGAAATTCCAAGAGGAATGAACAAGGGTGAATTGTGTTGTTAGAATAGTTGTTGTGGTAATGTAATGTTACTAACAAGGTTTTAATAATGAAATTTGGTGGCTTTCTCGAATTTTCAATTTTTCACTTTTGTTACAGGTTATGTAACAGAAATTTGGAAAGGAACCGAAGAAAGTAACTCTTTTGTTGGTAAAGGTGTTATTAAAGGTGTTGTTAAAGGTCTTATGTTAGGCTTCCTTACAAATTTTCAACAAAGCAATGTTCTGGGTTTTGCGAATGTTCAGGTTCTTGTTAGTTTTATTACAAGTTATGTAATAGAAATTCAAAGAGGAATCGAAAAGAGTGACATTTGTTGTTAGAAAATGTGTCTTCTTACTTAAATCTTGGTAACGAATTTTCAACAAAGTAATTTTGCTGGGTTTCGCGAATTTTTAGGTTTTTATTACTTTTGTTAAAAGTTATGTAACTGAAATTCATAGAGGAATCGAAAAGGGTGACTTTTGTTGTTAGAAGATGTGTTCTTATATTCAAATTTTGGTAAAAAAATTTACAGAAAGAAATTTTAGTAGGTTTCGTAAATGTTCAGTTTTCTTTTGTTATTTTTCTCACAAGTTATGAAACAGAAAATCTGCGAGAAATCGAAAAGTTTGACTTTTATTGTAGTGAAAGCTGTTGTATAATTTTAATTTTTTTAGCAAATTTTCAATAAAGAAATTTTGTTGGGTTTCTCGAATTTTTAGTTTTTTGTTACTTTTGTTACAAGATATTAAACAGTAATTCTAAGAGAAACTGAACAGAGTAACGGTTTTGTTATGAAAGGTGTTATCTTATGTTGGGCTTGCTTCAAAGTTTTCAAGAAAACAGGTTTGCTGGGTTTCGTAAATGTTGAGTTTTTATGTTAGTTTTGTAACAGAAATGTAAAAGAAATTAATGACAGGAATTAAAGAGGGTGACATTTGTGGATAGGAAATGTGTTTTGTTATTTAAATCTAAGTGATGAATTTTCAGGAAAGAAATTTTGCTAGGCCTCGTAAATGTTCAGTTTTTGGTTAGTTTTGTTTAAATTTACCCAGCGAAACACGTCGGATTGAAAAGTATTGTTTCGCGTTCATGAGATGTTCTCGTGAAATTTAAATTTACCTTTATTATACAAATCTTTCACAATTTTTGAAATAATGGAAACGCTATTTTGAATATTCAAATCAAAAAAGAAAACAAAAGATATTAACCAATTTCAAAAATTTTGTTTTCTGCACTTTTCGGGATGCCAACCCAGATTTAATTAGTTTTAGCAGTTTCACCCTGCCCTAACGTAAATGGGTAAAATTACATATTGCTTATTGCAGTTCAATATTATTCGGTATATTACAAACTTAATCTTTTCCTGTTGAATCTAACGTGAACACTTTTGATCGAACCTCGGAAATAATAACCGTAGCACAATCAGCTTTTGATGTTATTTCCCATTTGTGAGAAATTGCGTGGGAACGAACTTCATAAAAACCATCCTTCCAACTCTCATTATAATGTAATCAATTGAGCCAAGCAGAAAAAATGCTGTGGTTTGGCATCCGAAAGGAGCACAACAAATAATTTAAAAAAACAACGTTTTTTGCTTATTTTCGAAAAATTGTAGCTTGCTCAAAAAATTTGTACACATTACTAAGTTTTTCTAGTTGTTCATCCTTAAAAATTGTACATAGAAAAACTGTGCCATAATGTTTTTGCCCGTTGAAAGTTCTTTTTATTTCAAAATTCTAGAAACCGAATAGAAAACATTAACATTATTGCGAATCAAGCAAAAATAATTTTGATTTAAATTTTATTGAAAGTTTATGCCTATATCTTAGCCATTTTTATGAAATCCAGCCATTTCATGAAAGGACTAACGTTCTATCGAGCACATATAGCCTAAAATGAATTGTCTTTCACGTTTTAAACATGTATAAATTAAAATTTTACGTTTCAAGAGCTACGAAAATAAGACTATTTACTTATAAATAATATCTATTTAAAGGGTTACAGTACAGAAATAGATAACCAACATTTTTATCGAATATGAGTTTATTGAATAAAGAATTCTTGAAAAATCAAATAAACATTGTGGTAAAAGGTGTAATGCTATTTTTTTCCTAGTTAAAATAGAATTTATAAAATCTAGTGGTCTCTTTAAATAACACACATCGTGCCCTAATCTAAAGAAATCATAATTAATAAAACAGACCACATGACATAAAACATAAGTTTTTGGGCGCCAGTCCTTTCTTGGGACAAAGGAAAATGCATTCGACCAGAACGAATGAGAAAAGATAAAGGTATGCGGAATCAATAATAAAAGATAGCAAGTTATCCGTATAGGTAAACAGTAATCAAAATAAATGAAACCAAAATTAGGGTCTACAAAACTACTAGCTCAGGCAAGACTAAAAATTGGTAACTTTTGGTTGAAAATTTACCTTTTTTAGTGATAAATTTTTTTCTTTGATTTTAAAATGATCTATTTTTAAAAAAATCATCTGTTTTTGATAGATAATTATTCTTTATGTTAGAAAAAAAATTTTTTTTTTGGTTTGAAAATTCATTTTTTTTTAAAGTGAAAATGTAGCTATTCCATTTTTTATTGAAAATGTACCCTTTTTAGTTTTAAATTTATATATTAGATAGAAAATTATTCTTCTTCAAAAATTCATCTTTTTGTTTGAAAATTGAATTTTTTTTGCTGGAAATTAATTTTTTAAACTGAAAATGTAGCTATTATACTTTTGGTTGAAAATTTACCTTTTTTAGTGATAAATTTTTTTCTTTGATTTTAAAATGATCTATTTTTAAAAAAATTTGTCTGTTTTTGTTAGATAATTATTCTCTATGTTTAAATTATTTTTTTTGGTTGAAAATTCATTTTTTTAACTGCAAATGTAGCTATTCCATTTTTTATTGAAAATGTACCCTTTTTAGTTTTAAATTTATATTTTAGATAGAAAATTATTCTTCTTCAAAAATTCATCTTTTTGTTTGAGAATTGAACTTTTTTTTGAAGATTTGTTTTTTTGTTGTTGAAAATGTACCTTTTTTAGTTAGAAATTTATTTATTGGATTTTAAAATTATCTATTTAAAAAAAATCATCTGTTTTTGTTAGATAATTATTCTTTATGTTTAAAAAAATTTTTGGTTTGTTTGAAAATCAATTTTTTCAACTGAAAATGTAGCTATCATATTTTTGGTAAAAGGTTTTTTTCTTTAGTTTTAAATTGCTTCTTTTTAGTTGAAAATGAATCTTCTTGTTTGAAAATTAATTTTTTTGATTATATATTGAACTTTTTTTGTGTGCAAAATTCGTTGTTTTTTAGTTGAAAATCTATCTTTTCTTGTAAAAATTCATTTATTTAGTTTTAGAGTTAACTACATATTATATTTGATAATATTCTGAAAGTTAAATCACCAGAAATTGTGCTCCTATTCAAACAAATTAATCTCTTTTGCTTATTTCTTCGATAATTTCGGTTTTTGGATTTTTCAAATTGATAAAGCTAAAGAATCAGAGGTATTACCGTTATAGCCCTTCAAAAGAGATAAAATATTTTTACAGAAAAAAAAATGATTAATAAATAATATTTCTTATTGAAATATTTAACTGTTTTAATACTGTTTTGATAAAAATCTTCTGAAGAGAGTTAAAATTGAGGTCTCTGGCTCGAGCGACACACCTAAATTTTGTTGTTGAAATAAAATGCATTCGTATGTAGAAATTAAAATTTCTTTATATTTGTGTGAGAGGAAATGATGTAAAAACTCGTGATAAGATAGATGGATATCTTTAAGGTTTTAGTGAAATACTTTTGTCGACGCTGCGTTGTGCGTTGTGCGTTGTGTCAACGTTTGTTTATTATTGCCTATACGTATAATTATCTTTATGCCTCAGAATTTATCTAATCAGAACTCTGCGATGATACATATTTCACCTTTTCAGAATGAAATAGATCAAATAGTAAGGTAAGGTGACACCTACCTGTAAAGTCAATCTTTTAATCAGATAGCGATATTTTACTCTACTTTTTAAATAACAAAATCATCTTACATCAAAAACATCTCTCATATATTAAACTCATTTTTTACCATTCTTCTAAACATATGAGGTACCATACTAACCAAAAACAATTTTTTTTAAAGTCAGGGAATTTTATTGCTCAGGCAAAAGTCAAGGATTTAAGAACAAAATTTTGTAAAATTCAGGTAATTTCTGTAAATTTAAATAACTGTCAAGAAGAATAAATTTGGAATTTTTTCAATTTTAATTTGAAATTGTTTTATTCTGTTTATAAAATATTCTAGTTTAAAAATATTATTAAATGTTATTGTTTGATTCTGATATTTGAAAAATTGTTCAGGGAAAAATTAGGGAATTTTTAAAATGAAGTTTTACAAATAACCCTGACATAATAATCTTGTTAGTAAATTATCTGGCTTGTGTTAATATTTTCTTGCAGTTGCTTCCTACTGAAGATTATCTTTTTAGTTATAAATTTTATTACTCGTTTGAAAATTCAACAATTTTGTTAAAAAGTCATCCTTTTCGGTTGAAAAATCAACTGTTTTGTTGAAAATTCGTCTTTTTGGGTTGAAAATTCAATTATTTTCTTAGAAAATTTACTTTTTGTTTAAAACTCATACTTCGGTGTTGAAAAGTTAACTAAAATCTTTTTTGGATAAAAATTGAACTTTTTTTCGAAAATTTGTCTTTTTAATAAAAAATTTTGCTCTACTTTCAGGGAGGCCACTATTTAGAAAATTTTTGTCTCCCGGTAAATATTAGTGATTTCTCCTGGTTTAGAAAAAAAAATATACTCGATAAGCATCAGCAAACTTTTCTGCAAGAAATATATTAACTTTGAATCATATAAACAATTTGAAAATCCGTTATTGAATATTATTTTTTATACATTTTTGAAACAATAATTAATAAATTCTAACTGAAAATGTCTTAAATAAAAAAAAATTATACAAACAGAACGATTTTGGACAATTTAATTGCAAAAAGGATTTGAATAATATTGTGTAATTTCTAAGACGAAGCGATAAAAATTTAAAAAAAATTTAATTAAAGAATCACGAAATTGAATTATTTCAGATTAAAATTTTGAAAATAGGACAATGTCAAAACGTTAAAAATTAAATATTGTAAGATTCGAATTTTGGAAATTAGATCATTTAAAATTCAGAGGGATTGAAATTGTATTATTTATAATTAAGAACGTCCAAAATTAAAAAATTAAAAACTTTCGAATTTGAACAATTTTAAATTCAGAGCAATTAAAATTTGGCAACAAAATTATAATTTAACATTAAAGCTGATAAGCCCAATTTTTATAAAATCAAATAATTAATTTAATTATTTGAAATAAAAAAAGTTAAAAATGAATAATAATTTTAAATGGGAAACACTAAAAATGAAAAAATGTCTGCACTGAAAAAAAATTTAATTACCGAAAATTGTGATTTTAACACTTTTTTATACTCAAACCCTTTAAAATTTCAATTATTTTAAATAAATTTAAATCGTTAAAAAATTAATAACTTTTAAATTGTCAATTATATTTTCCAAAATTCAACCAATTAAATTTAAATTGCAAAATTAAAAATGGCCGGTATAGAGTTACGTGTAGGGGCATATAGTCGGGTGAATCGCTGGAATTTCGATCTTGAAAATGAACTTCTCTAAGTTGGAAAACGAGCCACCAGGGTATTTTCGAAGTTAGAACTTCGAAAAAACATTTTCGAGAAAAACGCATCTGAACTTGGCGAGTACCACAAGCAGACGTGTTATGCTATTTTTCAAACATAAAATATACATGGATCATACATGGTCTTTGAATGGCCCTTATCGACGAAGAAGGTGTGGAATCAGGGACATTGAAGGTGCGTGGGTTAGCGTTTGCAGTTAATAAGGTTTTTATAATAGAGTCAATCGAAGACTTGCAAAGAATGTTGATCGGACTGAATACTAGAATGAAGAACATGGCCTCAAAAATGAGCGCGAATTAAACCAAAATTGTGGTGTAAATATTTTATTTGTTAAGAATTATTAAAAATTTGTGAAGAAAAAATAAGAAACATGAAAAAAATTATATATATTTTTGTTTCCTAAATAGAATGTCATCGCGGCAATATAAAATTTAGATTCGACTAAAAATTATGTATGCAATAAGACATTTTTGAAACATCAATCATTTTTAGCGCGTGTGTTATTTGATCAAATTTTGTTTTTGTTTTTTCTTCTCGTTATCCTTGTTGCCTTTATTGCGTATGAGGAAAACGAAGTCCTTTGAAACATGATTCTCTTTCCTCGTCGTCGAAAATCAAATCTCCAACTGCGCAGTAGACGGTTTTTGGTATATAAAAGACCGAGGAATATCCAAAAGATATCAGTTGCAAATCGAGAAGTACAATGCGCCTTTCAATATTTGCATTTTTAACTTTCTTCTGTCTGGCTCTCCTTTCGGGAGTAGTCGCCGATGGTAAACCACCACGCTGTGTTGGACTTAACAAAAAGTGCGACAATAAAATTCGATGCTGTGACCACCTCAAGTGTATTTGGAAGAAACAGGATGGTAAGTTGGCGCGTATACCATATTGACATATACTTATTTATGAAAAAAAACTATAAGGGCGTTCAAAAACTGCTTCACGCCATTCAAAAAATTGTCCACCACTTTCCAACTTCACCACAGATCATCACACAAATCTTGCACTGCCCAGGGTAGCGTCACAAATACAAGAAGATACATCAATTTTTAACAAAAGCATATTGAATTCAATATGAAACGCTTATTATTTTAAGTCGATATACATTGTATTTTCAACCAAATAGTTGAATTTTCATATAAAAGATAATAATTTGCTACCGAAAGAGAAGATTTTTCAACGAAACAGTTGAGTTTTCAAGCTAAAACGTCAAATTTTTCAGAAAATAGTTGACTTTTAAAACCAAAAAGATGAATTTGGAACGAAGAGAGATCATTTTTCAAACGAATAGTTACATTTCCAATAAACAAAGCAATTAATTTTATACCAAACAGTTGAATTTTCGACCAATGAAGTCGAATAGTCGTCCAGACAGTCGACTTTGCACAAAAAAAAAGAAAATTTTTCACGAAAATAGGGGAATAAATACTATAAAAAAAATTAATGTGAAGGCTTTATTATGTTCAAATTGAAATGCTTTAAAGTGCTGAAATTTCAAGTAAAAATATTGGTGGGACATGCATATATGTATATATCTCTTTTCAATTGCAGGTATTATGTTTGATTCTTAACTAGTTTGGAAGTGTATTTTTTAAATGTAAATCTTTTCCATGCTCACTTAGCATAAAATTATTCATGATAAAATAGATTTATTTTTCATCTTAAATTAATAATATTGCATCTTCAAACAAATAGTTGAAATTTCAAATCAGAAAAATTAATTTTTTAGAAGATAGTTGAATTAAAAAAAATACTATAAGCGAAGATAAATTTACAGTTGAAGAAGTTGATTTTGAACCAAAAACAAATTGTCAACAAAATAGTTAAATTTGTAACCAAAGAGTTCGACCTTCAACTGAAGAAATAAGCTTTTAACAAGACATTTCAACTTTCAACCATATGGTTGAATTTTCAATCAAAAAGGATAATTTTCTACCAAAAAAGACGACTTCACAACAAAACACGAAATTTTTAACAACAATAAAAATTGTCTGCCAAAAATGAAATAATTAAATTTGCAGCACCAAAAAAAAAAGGAATTTGCCACCAAAAAGGTGAATTTCGAAAAAAAAATTTTCATCCAAAAAATAGTTGAATTTTCAGCTAAAAACGATCAATTTTCATTCAAAAATAAAAAAGTTAAATTTCAAGGCAAAAAAATTAATTTTCAACCAAAGAATATAAAAAGAAATAAAATCACTAATCATCAGTTTTTCAAGCATTTCAAAAAACTGTTATTCACATTTATATTTTGCATGTGTGGTGTTACATTCTGTGCTTGTCCCTCTATCCTATGTCACAAATCGTCACAAAATCTGTTTCTTAACGCATCGTGACGTAGTTTTTGAACGGCCCCTGATAACTAGTCTCACGAAAATAGTTCTATCGTCAGTCGTTTTTGTTTTTTGTTTTTTTTCTAAAGTTCATTTATAGGATTCTTTCCGCCTTATGGGTATTGAATTATTACGTGAAAAAGACAAAAATAAAGTTTCAATTTATGATGAATTTCGTACTTTGCATTTTTCATTTTTTCATATACGTTTTTCTCGTGAATTTTTTGAAAAAAATGAGTATTTTTTATTTTAAAAATAGTTTTTGTAACAATGAAAGAAAATTTTTGATCATCTTTAGTGTACCACTTAGTCTATTACCTCGAAAGGGATTTGGCTTAGTATTATAATAATAATATGAAAACCAAAATTGTCACTATAAAATTAAATATACATTCGTATATAATCAATCATTTTTTTAATAATATTATGCATCACAAACTTGAAAAAAAATATGAATACACATTTTAAATGATGCTACTCTTTTGAATTACAGGGAAAAAGTGCAGGAAGGTCAAGTAAGATCAGCTACAAAATAACATCATATTTTCTGGATATTTCAAGCATTTGCTGAAATTTGTGCGGTTTTAAAATCAACAGTGAAATTTAAATAAGGCTATCTTCATATGAAATTACATAAGAAAATATGTGTGTTACGAAGACACAATATTTATTCTGATATGCAGTGCATACTCAATTATCTACAATGTATTATTTTAGGCATTATATCAAAAAATAAAATATGTGATTGAACGTAATTAACATGCTTTTTTTTTCTCTCTATTTTAGATTATTATAAACGGTTGGATCAAGTTTGTCAAAAATGCAAATTTTATTCCGATTAGTCAATTTGAGGTATTCATGTTTTATCGAAGTTTTTTTTTTAAATTTAATCACTGGCTATGCGAAACACAATCGAAAAGAATTCAAAATGATTGAAGAGAATTGAGACAATTAAAAAAAATTGTAAATATTTCAAGAGAATTCAAAGAATCGAAAGGAATTCAAAGTAATTTAATGTAGCTGAATAGAATTTAAAATATTAAGGAAAATTGAAAGAATCGAAGAGAATTAAGGAAAATTAAAGATAATTTAAGAGATTTAAAGACAATTCAAATAATTGGAAAAAATTAAAGAATTCAAGTGAATTCGAGAATACAAGAGAATTTAAAGAATCAAAAAGAATTCTAAGCAGTTTAAGGAAGTTGAAAAGAATAAAAAAGATTAAAGAAAATTCAAAGAATTAAAAAGAGTTGAAGAAAATTTAAGAGAATTAAAGAAACCTCAAAGAAAATTGAAAATAATTCAAAATAGTTTACGAGAATTGTTTAGAAACCAAAATATTACAGAAAATTCAAAGAATTACAAAAAGAATAAAGGGGATTTAAGAGAATTGAAACATTTGAAAGAAATCATAGAAATGAAAAAATTGTAAATAATTCAAGAAAATTTAAAGAATCGAAAAGGATTCAAAGTAATTTAAGGGAACTGTATAAAATTCGAAATAATAATAAAAATTCAAAGAATTGAAGAGAATTAAGAAGAATTAAAGAGAATTAAAGACAATTTAAAGAATTAAAAATACTCTACAAGAATTGAATAGAATCCAAAAGAATAGAGAAAATTCTAAGATTTAAAATAGGATTAAGCCAATTCAAGATAATTCAAGAGAATTCAAGAGAATTCAAATAATTGGAAAGAATTCAAAGAATTGAAGTGAATGCAAGATTACAAGAGAATTCAAAGAATTAAAAAGAATTCCAAATAATTTGAGAAAGTTGAATGGTATTAAAAAGATTTGAGAACATTAAAAAAATTAAAAAGAATCGAAGAAAATTTAAGAGAATGTAAGAGAATTGAAGAAAATTCAAAGAGATTAAAATAATTCAAAATAGTTTACGATAATTGAATAGAATCCAAAATATTAGAGAAAATGCAAAGAATTACAAAAAGAATAGAGGGAATTCAAGAGAATTCAAGAAAATTGGAAAGAATTCAAAAGAATTCAAGAGAATGCAACGGTATTCAAGAGAATTCAAAGAATTCAAAGAATTCAAGAGAATTCAAAGAATTCAAGAGAATTCAAAGAATTCAAGAGAATTCAAGAGAATTCAAAGAATTCAAGAGAATTCAAAGAATTAAGAGAATTCAAAGAATTCAAGAGAATTTAAAGAATTCAAGAGAATTCAAAATACTTTAAGGAAGTTGAATAGAATTAAAAAGATTTTAAAAACTTCAAAGAATTAAAGAAAATTTAAGAGAATTTAAGAGAATTAAAGAAAATTCCAAGAATTCAAAATAATTCAAAATAGTTTACGAGAATTGAATAGAATCCAAAAGATTAGAGAAAATTCAATTAATCAAAAAAAGCATTAAGGGAATTCAAGATAATTCAAGATAGTTCAAAGACTTTAAAAGAATAAAAAAATTCAAGAGAATTAAAAAAATGCAAAGAATTCAAAAGAATTCAAGAGCATTCAAAAGAATTCAAGATAATTCTAAGTATTGAAAACAATTGAAAACAATTTAAAGCATAAGAAAATCAAAGAATTGAAAAGAATTCAAGAGAATGAAAAAAGTCGTGAAGAATTTAAAATAATTGAAGAAAATTAGGACAATTGAAAAAAATTGTGAATAATTCAAGAGAATTCAAAGATACGAAAACAATTCAAAGTAATTTGAGGTAGCTGAATAAAATTCAATATATTAAGAAAAATAAAAAAAATTGAAGAGAATTAAGAAGAATCAAAGAGAATTTAAGAAAATTAAAGACAATTCAAAGAATTAAAAATACTCTACAAGAATTGAATAGAATCCAAAAGATTAGAGAAAATTCTGAGATTTAAAAAGGGATTAAGCCAATTGAAGAGAATTCAAATAATTGGAAAGAATTCAAAGAATTCAAGAGAATTCCAGAGGATTCAATAGAATTCAAATAATTGGAAAGTATTCCAAGAATTCAAGTGAATTCAAGAACACAAAAGAATTTAAAGAATCGAAAAGAATTCCAAATAATTGAAGGAAGTTGAATAGAATAAAAAATATTAAAGAAAATTCAAAGAATTGAAATAAATTAATGAGACTTGAAGAGAATTTAAGAGAATCAAAGAAAATTTAAAGAATTAAAAATACTTCACGAGAATTGAATAGAATCCAAAAGATTAGAGAAAATTCAAAAAATTTCAAAAAGAATTAAGAGAAGTCAAGATAATTCAAGAAGGTTCAAAGGATTGAAAAGAATTTAAAAAATCAAGAGAATTCAAAGAATTCAAAAGAAATCAAAGAATTCAAGAGAATTCAAGGGAATTCAAGAGAATTCAAGGGAATTCAAGAGAATTCAAGGGAATTCAAGAGAATTCAAGGAAATTCATGAGAATTCAAGGGAATTCAAGACAATTCAAGAAAATTCAAAGAATTGAAAACAATTGGAAAGAATTTCAACCATTAAAAAAATCAAAGAATCGTAAATAATTCAAAGCAATTTAAGGTAGCTGAATAGAATTGAAAATATTAAGGAAAATTCGAATAATTGAAAAGAATTAAGAAGAATTAGAGAATTTAAGAAATTCCAAATAATTAAAAATAGTTTACGAGAATTGAATAGAATACAAAATATTAGAGAAAATTCAAAGAATTACAAAAAGAATAAATGGGATTCAAGAGAATTCAAAAAATTCAAAGAATTCAAGAGAATTGAAATCAATTGAAAACAATTTAAAGCATTAAAAAATCAAAGAATCTGAAACAATTCAAAGAAATTTAAGGTAGTTTAATAGAATTCAAAATATTAAGGAAAATTCAAAGAATTGAAAAGAATTAAGGAAAATTTAAGAGAATTTAAGAGAATTTAAGAGAATTAGAGAAAATTCAAAGAATTTAAAATAATTCAAAATAGTTTACGAGAATTGAATAGAATCCAAAAGATTAGAGAAAATTCAAAGAATTACAAAAAGAATTAAGGGAATTAATGTCACGTTTTCATTTGCAGTCAAAGAGCACAACTGTCAAAGCAGACACCATGAAAAATGCGAAGTTGCCGCGTCCACGTTCAGATCTTGAGGAGTTAGTATGTACTCGTATGTATACACAACTTCTCTATGTGTAGTGTATAATCATAGCCAAAAATTTTCTCTCAGGTTTGACAGGAAATTAATTAATAAAACATTATACCGGCATAATGATCTAATTTTTGACTTTCTTCGAAGTAAACAAGCTACATATTATACATGTGAGGGTTAATAAAACGTATATGACTCAAACAGTATTATTTTCCGACATAGACTTAGGACTAACTTTTTCAAGATAGTATATTAAGAGAGTGAGGAAGTGATAATGAAAACTGAAAATCATCTTGGTTGCATATTAGCCCCTTAATGCGAATCGATGTCATGTCGTCCGGGCCCATTAACACGATAATTAATGAGTCGCGTCCCCCCGGTTATAAATATAACACACTCATGCAATATGTGGTCCTGGCCGAACCAAAGCGTAGTGTCACATTTGAATAACACGCCCGCAGCCTAGTGCATAAATTTTTAATTACAAGAAAGCTTTTTTTGTCCGTTCGGTTGGTCCTACCTCATCCTACATTACAGCCAACCCTGCTCGCGCGACTCCAAGACAATATTTGTATATCATCCGGGTTATAGGCACGAAATTTGTGGATGAATTTATGCACTCTAAACAAAATTAAGCAAAGAATTCTTATTTTAAGCTCAAATATTGGCTGAATTTAATCACCCTAAACTCCGTTATATTAAACAGGGTTGGGTTGTATCTTTTTAGAAATAAGTAAGTTACTTAAAAGTGATGTTGTCTGTAACTTTTAGGGTAACTTTGTTGGTATTATAAAAAACCACTTGTAATGTAACTTAGTTACGATTTTTGTAGTAGCTTGGAACTTTAATTTGATTTACTTTGAAGTTACCTTGTGCTTTCCAAAAGAGATACATTTTCTACCAAGAAGACGAATTTTCTATCAAAATACACGAATTTCAACTAAAATGATGAATTCAAAACAACAAGAAAAAAGACTTTTTAACAAAGTAGTTCAACTTATAACCAAATAGTCATATTTCAACCAAAAAATATGAATTTTCAACAAAAAATGTAGAAGCTGATACTTCAATCCAAAAATATTTTAATTTATAATGAAAAGTAGATAAATTCATTAAACAAATTTTCAACAAAATAATTGAGTTCTTAACCAAAAAGATCAATTTTCAACGTAGAAGATTAATATTCTGCCAAAAAGAGAAGTTTTCAACAAAATAACTACATTTTTAACCAAAGAGATGAATTTTGTACTAAAATTATGAATCGTCAACCAAAAAATTGAATTTTTAATAAAGTAGTTTCGCTTTTAACCAAGTAATTAAATTGTCAACCAAAAAATATATATCCGCAACAAAAAATATGATAGTTGATGATTAAAAAAAAATATATTTCTGATCATAAATCAAGAAGTTTTTAATTGATCCAAAAAACTAATTTTCAGCAAAATATTTGAATCTTCAACCAAAAAGTAGTTTAATTTTAAACCAAACATTTGCAACTTCAATAAAAAGAAGATGAAATTTCTACCAAATGAATCGATATTTTTTTTTTCTTTGTTTATTTGCTTTAAGGTTATATGAATTTAAATGATATTTTAGACTTTTTGACACTTGAAAAAAATTAAAGAATATTTTATAAATGTTCGGAAATCTTTAAAAGTTTTAAATTATTTTTTATCTCTTCGAAATTGCAAAATTTTCTAAATATATTTCAAACTGACTCGAATTATTCCTAAAATTGTTTTTAAATCTTCCGGCTTTATTGTTAACAAATTTCAAAATCTTTTGTTAAGTTTCAAAAATTTTTGAAATATTCGGTTTAAATTAGGTTTAAAGATGCCCAGAAATCTTAAGAATGTTTTTTTATTACCTGAAAACCTTTCAAAATCTTCAAAAACTACATTTTTTTTAGGTTTTTCGAAATTTTCCAAAAAATTCTAAATATCTGTTACAATTATTCGAATTTTTCTTAAAATTTTGAAACAATACCGCAAAATCCTAACATTGCCTTGACATCTTCCAAATTCTTTTTTGATAATTTTAGAAATCTTTTGAAATTATTTGACATCATTTTAAATATTCTCCTTAAATAAATGATACAATATGAATAATCATTAAAAAGTATACGAGAATTTTTACGAAAATTTCGTTATATTCTTGAAACCTTTCAAAAATTCTTAGAAACCTTCTAAATTTTTTGTTCGAAATCTTTAAAAATCTACATTTTGTTTCATATAAAATTATTTTTGTATCTTTTCAAAACTTCTAAATATCCGTGTAAATATCTCTTAAACTTAATTGAATTTTTTCTAAAATGTTTTAATCTCGCTAATAGAAAAATTTTGCTTTGAAAATGTTTTTAAATAATTTGTGTAACTTAATTTAAAAAAAAAAAATTTTTTTGAATCTGAAGAGAAAAAATCATTATCTTTAAACATTCAAAATCTTTTAATAGCTTCCAAATTTTATTTCCAAATCTTCAAAAATCTACATTTTGTTTCAAATTTGTCGGTACTGACAAGTTTAACTACTTTTGTTTGGAAATTCATGTATTTTGTTGAAAATTCAACTATTTTGGTAAAAAGTTTTATTATAAGGTTGAAATATAACTTTTCTGTTGATTAGTAATATTTTCGGTTTAAAATTCAACTGTTTTGTAGAAAATTCATCTTTTTCACTTGAAAATTCAACAATTTAATGGACATTTCTTTTCTTTCTTGGTTCGAAATTGTTTTGTTTTTTTTTCGATTCAAAATTTATCTCTTATGGTAAAAAAATTTGTTTTTGTGTTGGCTGAATACAGCTGTCTCTGATTTTAAATCAAAATATTACATTTTTTGTTGAGGATTCGTATATTTTGGTTGAAAATTCACGTATTTTGTTAAAAATTCTTGAAAATGTAACAATTCAGTGGAAATTTTTTTTCTTTCTAGTTTCAAAAATCGACTTTTTGGTTTCAAAAGTTATCTCTTTTGAAAAAAAAAATCTAACTTATTTTGGTTGAAAATTCTACTATTTTGGTAGAATATTAATCTGATTTGGTTGGAATAATTCAGCTATTTTCATGAAAATTCATTTTTTGTTTGGTTTGGTTCAACTGTGTTTCCAAACAAAATATTGCACAAATACTTCAATTATTTCACCAAGATTATCAAATATTTCCAAAATATTTCCAAAGATTTCACAAAGATTTCACAAATATTTCAATGATTTCTCAAAGATTTCGCAAAGATTTCGAATATATTTAAAATATTGCACAAATACTTCAATTATTTCACCAAGATTATCAAATATTTCCAAAATATTTCCAAAGATTTCACAAATATTTCAATGATTTCTCAAAGATTTCACAAAGATTTCAAAGATTTCGGAAAGATCTCAGATACATTTCAAAAATTGCACAATGATTTCAATGATTTGCCAAAAATTTCATGGAGATTTTGAAGATTTCGCAAAGATTTCGGATAGATTTCAAAGATTCCACAATGATTTCTATTATTTCACAAAATTTTTAGATAGATTCCAAAGAGTGCACAATAATTTCAATGATTTCACAAAGATTTCAATAATTTTACAAATATTATCAAATATTTCAAAAATATTTCCAAAGATTTCAGAAAAATTTCATAAATATTGCAATGATTTCGCAAAGATTTCAAATATTTTGCAAAGATTCTAGATAGATTTCAAAGATTGAACAAAGATTTCCCAAAGATTCCAATATCTTCACAAATATTACCAAATATTTCGTAAATATTTCAGAAAGATTAGAATCATTTACCAAAGATTTCAAAGATTTTACAGAGATTTCACAAAAAATTCACAGATATTTTTTAAATATTTCAAATATTTCGCAAAGATTTTCAAAAATTTCACAAAGATTTGTATGATTTCCCAAAGATTTCAAATATTTCGCAAAGATTTCAAATATTTAGTACAGGTTTCGGATAGATTTATAAGGATTCACAAAAACTTCAATGATTTTTCAAAGATATCAATAATTTATCACATATTACAAAATATTAAAAAAATATTTTTAATATTTTGCAAAGATTTCAGAAAGTTTTCACAAAGATTTGACCGATTTCTCATAGATTTCAAAAATTTCACAAAGGTTTCGAATAGATTTAAGATATTGCACAAATACTTCAATTATTTCACAAAGATTCCCAAAAGATTTCAAAGAGTGCATAAATATTTCAATAAGCTCGCAAGGATTTCACAGAAATTTCACAAATATTTTAAAAATATTTTGCAAAGATTTTCAAAGATTTCTATAATTTCTCAAACATTTCAAATATTTCGCAAAGATTTCCAAGAGTGCCTAAAAATTTTAATGATTTCCTAAAGATTTCACAAAGATTTCAACGATTTCCAAAGATTGCAGTGATTACCAAAGATTTTAAATATTTATCAAAGATTTCGGATAGATTTATAAGAATTTACAAAGACTTTAATGATTTTTCAAAGATTTCACAAATTTCTCAAATATTACCAAATATTTTTAATATTTTGCAGAAATTTGCAAAGACTTCAGATAGGTTTCACAAAGATTGGAACGATTTCTCATAGATTTCAGAAATGTCACAAATATTTCGCAAAGATTTCGAATAGATTTAAAAGATTTCACAAATACTTTAATTATTTCACACTGATTTCCAAAAGATTTCAAAGAGTGTACAAATATTTCAATAATTTCGGAAAGATCTCACAAAAATTTCACAAATATTTTAAAAATATTTCAAATATTTCACGATGATTTCCTCAAGATTTCACGGAGATTTCAACGATTTCCAACGATTACAGTGATTCCCAAAGATTTGAAATATTTAGCAAAGATTTCGAACGGATTAAAAATATTTCACAGAGATTTCATTTATTTCATAAAAATTTCAAATAGATTTCAAAGAGTGCACAAAGATTTCGATAATTTCACGGATTTCACAAAGATTATTAAATTTTTCTTAAATATTTCAAATATTTCGCAAAGATTTCCAAAGATGTCCGGAAGATTTTACAAAATAATATTTTAATGATTTCCCAAAGATTTCAAAAAGATTTTAAATATTTTGCACAAATTTCAGATAGATTTAAAATATTGAAAATGTTGCAAAATGTTGCCAGTGAAAACTCATGAATTTGAACAAGTTACAAATGAAAATTATTTAACTCTAAAGATGTATGAATGAAAATTCTCAAACTGTAATGATTTTGAAGATCAATAGTCAACAACTTTCAATTTTAAATGTTCGAAATTGGTGAAAATCAAATTGTTGCTTAAAAATTAATTGCTTAACTAAAAATTTATCTATTCCAGTTTGAGTCAAACATTGATCTTTCTTAGTTGAAAATTCATGTATTTTGTTGAAAATTAATTTCTTTGGTTGAAAATTTGACCAATTTGGCAAAACTTCATTTTTAATTAGTTCCTGACCTTTTTTTGGTTTCTTAAATTTAAATATTCTGTTTCAAGTTCGTTTTTAAATTGTTCATGATTACTTTTTGAATTAAAAATTTAAATACCTTCCTATTTTTGATTGAAGATTGATCTTTTTTAGTTGAAGGTTCATGTTCTTTAGTTAAAATTAATTTGTCTACCTAAAAATTTAACTATTTAATTTTTTGACTGATAATATAACTATTTTATTTTTGATTGAAAATTTATCTTTTTGAGTTAGAATTTCGATTTCAAATTGAAATCTTTTCTGGTTGAAATATCAACTGTTATATATTTTTTTTTTGAAAATTCAAGTATCTTATTCAAATGGCTTTTTACTGGTTAAAAATTTAACTATTCTCTTTAAAATTCAATTCAATTCATCAAAATTAAAATGTTTAACTAAAGATTAAATAATTGCATTTTTGGTTGGAAACTAATATTTTTGGTTGAAATATCAACTGTTACATCTTTTGTTGAAAATTCAATTATCCAATTCAAAATGCTTTTTACTGGTTAAAAATTTAACTATTCTCTTCAAAATTCGATTCAATTGGTAAAAATTAAAATTTTTTGACTTAATGTTAAACTATTGCATTTTTGGTTGAAAACTTATCTTTTTTAGTTGAAAATTCATGTTTTTATTTTGTTAAAAATTAATTTCTTCAACTGGAAAAATGTAACTATTGTATTGAAAATCATCTTTTCTTTTTAATTTATTTTTTATATTGAAAATTCATAAAATTAATTTCTGTGCTTAAAAATTTAACTATTTTGTTTGAAACTCATTTATTTGGTTGAAAATTATTCTTTTGTAACTGAAAATATAGCTATCACACTTTTAGTTAAAAATCTACCCTCTTAAGTTGAAAAGCAATCGTAAACGGAATAGTTAAATTTTTAGTTAAAAAAACTGATTTTCAACTAATAAGATGGATTTTTAAGCAAACACATTATTTTTATAAGAAATAGACGAATTTAGAAAAAATACGTGAATTTTCAACCAAATAGATGAATTTTTAACAAAACAGTTCAATTTTCAACCAAAAAAATGACTTTTTAACAAAATAGTTCAACTTTTAAACAAATAGTTGAATTTTTTACCAAAGAAGATTAAATTTCTACTGAAAAAGACAAATTTTCAATCAAATTCATGAATTTTCGACCAAATAGTTGAATTCTCAATTTAAAAAAAATAAATTATTTTCAATCAAAAATGGAATAGTTACATTTCTAATTTAAAAAATGAATTTCTTACTAAAAAAAAACGAATTTTCAACCAGATAGTTAAAATTTCGTTGAAAAAAGACCAATTTTTATTAAAATTCCCGAATTTTCAAGTAAAAAAGGTAAGATTTTAATCAGAAATAGAATTGTTACATTTCTAATTAAAAAACCTCATTTCTTGCCCAAAAAAAAAACGAATTTTTAACAAAATAGTTGAATTTTCAACCAAAGAGATGAATTTTCAATCAAAATGAAGAATTTTCAGTCAGATAGTTGAATTTTCAACAAAAAAAGATAAACTTACAATCGTAAACGGAATAGTTAAATTTTTAGTTAAAAAAACTGATTTTCAACTAATAAGATGGATTTTTAAGCAAACAGATTATTTTTATAAGAAATAGACGAATTTAGAAAAAATACGTGAATTTTCAACCAAATAGATGAATTTTGAACAAAACAGTTCAATTTTTAACAAAAAAATGTCTTTTTAATAAATTAGTTCAACTTTCAAACAAATAGTTGAATTTTTTACCAAAGAATAAATTTCTACCAAAAAAGACCAATTTTCAATTAAATTAATGAATTTTCGACCAAATAGTTGAATTTTCAATTCAAAAAAATAAATTATTTTCAATAAAAAATGGAATAGTTACATTTATAATTAAAAAAATTAATTTCTTACCCAGAAAAATGAATTTTCAACCAAATAGTTAAAATTTCTATGAAAGAAAGACAAATTTTTAATAAAATTCTCGAATTTTTAACTAAAAAAGGTAAGATTTTAATCAGAAATAGAATAGTTACATTTCTAATTAAAAAACTTAACTTTTTACACACAAAAAAAAATGAATTTTTAATAAAATAGTTAAACTTTCAACCAAAGAGATGAATTTTCAATCAAAATAAATTTCCAATCAAAATGAATTTTCAATCAAATAGTTGCATTTTCAACAAAAAAAGATAAAATTACAATCGTAAATGGAATAGTTTTATTTTTAGTTAAAAAGACTGATTTTCAACTAATAAGATGGATTTTTAAGCAAACAGAATATTTTTATAAGAAATACACGAATTTAAAAAAAAAATACGTGAATTTTCAACCAAATAGATGAATTTTGAAGAAAACCGTTCAATTTTCAATCAAAAAATGACTTTTTAACAAAGTCGTTCAACTTTCATACAAATAGTTAAATTTTTTACCAAAGAAGATTAAATTTCTACCAAAAAATACAAATTTTCAATCAAATTCATGAATTTTCGACCAAAAAGTTCAATTCTCAATTTAAAAAAAAATAAATTATTTTCAATCAAAAATGGAATAGTTACATTTCTAATTTAAAAAATTAATTTCTTACCCAAAAAAAAAGGATTTTTAACCAGATAGTTTAAATTTCTTTGAAAAAAGACCAATTTTCAACCAAAAAAATGACTTTTTAACAAAGCAGTTCAACTTTCAAACAAATAGTTGAATTTTTTACCAAATAAGATTAAATTTCTACCAAAAAAGAAAAAATTTCAATCAAATTCATGAATTTTCAACCAAGTAGATGAATTTTGAACAAAACAGTTCAATTTTCAACCAAAAAAAAAAGACTTTTTAGCAAAGTAGTTCAAATTTCAAATAAATAGTTGAATTTTTTACCAAACACGATTACATTTCTACCAAAAAAGACAAATTTTCAATAAAATTCATGAATTTTCGACCAAATAGTTGAATTCTCAATTTATAAAAAAATTAATTATTTTCAATCAAAAATGGAATAGTTACATTTATTATTAAAAAAATTAATTTTTTACCCAAAAAAAAACGAATTTTCAACCAGATAGTTAAAATTTCTATAAAAAAAAAACAATTTTTAATAAAATTCCTGAATTTTCAACTAAAAAACGTAAGATTTTAATCAGAAATAGAATTGTTAAATTTCTAATTAAAAAACCTAATTTCTTATTAAAAAAAAACAACAAATTTTTAACAAAATAGTTAAATTTTCAACCAAAGAGATGTATTTCCAATCAAAATGAATTTTCAATCAAAATAAATTTTCAGCAAAAAAAGAGAAAATTACAATCGTAAACGGAATAGTTAAATTTTTAGTTTCAAAAACTTATTTTTAACTAATAAGATGGATTTTTAAGCAAACAGATTATTTGACGAATTTTTAAAAAAATACATGAATTTTCGACCAAATAGTTGAATTCTCAAGTTAGAAAAATAAATTATTTTCAATCAAAAATGGAATAGTTATATTTCTAATTAAAAAAATTAATTTCTTACACAAAAAAAACGAATTTTTAACAAAATAGTTAAATTTTCAACCAAAGAGATGAATTTTCAATCAAAATGAAGAATTTTCAATCAGATAGTTGAATTTTAAACAAAAAAAGATAAACTTACAATCGTAGACGGAATAGTTAAATTTTCAGTTATAAAAATTGATTTTCAACTAATAAGATGAATTTTTAAGCAAACAGATTATTTTTATAAGAAAAAAGACGAATTTAAAAAAAAGACGTAAATTTTTAACCAAATAAGTGAGTTGTGAACATAAGAGTTCAATTTTCTAACAAAAAAAAATGACTTTTTAACAAAGTAGTTCAACTTTTAAACAAATAGTTAAATTTATTATCAAAGAAGATTAAATTTCTACCAAAAAAGACAAATTTTCAATCAAATTCATGAATTTTCGACCAACTAGTTGAATTCTCAATTTAAAAAAAAATAAATTATTTTCAATCAAAAATGGAATAGTTACATTTCTAATTAAAAAAATTAATTTCTTACCCAAAAAAAAAAATAATTTTCAATCAGATAGTTAAAATTTCTATGAAAAAAAACCAATTTTTAATTTGAAGGTATGAACGATAACTCTTCTGTGACCAGTCACTAACCCATGTATTTTTTAAAACATGACTTGAAAAATCGGGCCAAGGTGGGACCGATAAATCTTACGTGTACAGTCACTTACACATGTATTTTTTAAGGCGATACTTGGAAAAGGGGTTCAAGATGTGACAGATCACTTTTTTGTGACCAGATACTGATACGCGCATTTTTTAAACGAGACTTGGAAAAGGGGTTCGAGATGTGACAGATCACTATTCTGTGACCAGTGACTAACACTCGCCTTTTTTCTGAGACTTGGAAAAGGGGTTTGAGATGTGACAGATCGATATTCTGTGACCAGTCACTAACACTCGTATTTTTTTAAGGGAGACTTGGAAAAGAGGTTCCATATGTGAGCAATCACTCACACTTGTATTTTCCAAAGGGAGATTTGGAAAAGGGGTTTGAGATGTGACCGATAACTCTTCTGTGGCCAGACATTAACGCATGTATTTTTTAAAGCGAGACTTGGAAAAGGGGTTCAAGGTGTGACCGATAAATATTCTGTGACAAGTCACTTACACATGCATTTTTTAAATCGAGACTTGCAAAAGGGTTTCAAGATGTGACCGATAACTCTTCTGTCGCCAGTCCCTAACACATTTATTTTTTAAAGCGAGACTTGATAAAAGGGGTTCAAGGTGTGACTGATAAATCTTCTGTGACCATTCACTCACGCATGTATTTTTTAATGCGAGACTTGGAAAAGGGTTTCAAGTGTGATAAATAACTCTTCTGTGACCAGTCACTAACACATGAATTTCTTGAAGCGAGAATTGAAAAAGTAGTTCCAGGTGTGACCGATGACTCCTCTGCGGCCAGTCACTAACACATGTATTTTTTAAAGCGAGACTTGGAAAAGGGGTTCCAGGTGTGACAGATAAATCTTCTGTGACCAGTCACTCACGCATGTATTTTTTAAAGCGAGACTTGGAAAAGGGGTTCAAGGTGTGACCGATAAATCTGCTGTGACAAGTCACTTACACATGTATTTTTTAGATCGAGACTTGGAAAAGGGTTTCAAAGTGTGACCGATAAATCTTCCGTCGCCAGTCCCTAACACATGTATTTTTTAAAGCGAGACTTGATAAAAGGGTTCAAGGTGTGACCGATAAATCTTCTGTGACCAGTCACTCACGCATGTATTTTTTAAATCGAGACTTGGAAAAGGGGTGCAAGTGTGACCGATAACGCTTCTGTGACCAGTCACTAACACATGTATTTTTTAAAACGAGACAAGGGTTCAAGGAGTGACTGATATTTCTTTTGTGACCAGTCACTAACACATGAATTTTTTAAAGCGAGTCTTGGAAAAGGGTTTCAAAGTGTGACCTATAACTCTTATGTCACCAGTCACTAACACATGCAATTTTTGAAGCGAGACTTGGAAAAGGGGTTCAAAATGTAACCGATAAATCTTCTGTGACCAGTCACTCACACATGTACATTTTAAAGCGAGACTTGGAAAAGGGGTTCAAGGTGTGACCGATAACTCTTCTGTGACCATTCACTAACACATGTATTTTCCAAACCGAGATTTGCGAAAGGGGTTCAAGGTGCGACCGGTAAATCTTGTGTGACCAGTCACTAACACATGTATTTTTTAAGGCGAGACTTGGAAAAGGGGTTCAAGGTGTGACCGATAAATCTTCTGCGGCCAGTCACTAACGCATGTATTTTTTGAAGCGAGACTTGGAAAAGGGGTTCAAGGTGTGACCGATAAATCTTCTGTGACAAGTCACTTACACATGTATTTTTTAAATCGAGACTTGGAAAAGGGTTTTAAAGTGTGACCGATAAATCTTCTGGCGCCAGTCCCTAACACATGTATATTTCAAAGCGAGACTTGATAAAAGAGGTTCAAGGTTTGACCGATAAATCTTCTGTGACCAGTCACTCACGCATGTATTTTTTAGAGCGAGACTTATAAGGGTGTTCAGTGTGACCGATAACTCTTCTGGGACCAGTCACTTACACATGCATTTCTTGAAGCAAGTATTGAAATAGGGTTCAAGGTGTGACCGATGACTCTTCTGCGGCCACTCACTAATACATGTATTTTTTATAGCGAGACTTTGAAAAGGGGTTCAAGGTTTGACCGATAAATCTTCTGTGACCAGTCGCTCACGCAGGTATTTTTTAAAGCGAGACTTGGGAAAGGGGTTCAAGGTGTGACCGATAACTCTTCTGTGTCAAGTCACTAACACATGTATTTTTTAAAGCGAGACTTGGGAAAGGGGTTCAAGGTGTGACCGATAACTCTTCTGTGACCAGTCGCTGAAACATGTAATTTTTAAAGCGAGACAAGGGTTCGAGGTGTGACCGATAACTCTTGTGTGACCAGTCACTAACACATGTATTTTTTAAATCGAGACTTGGAAAAGGGGTTCAAGGTGTGACCGATAAATCTTCTGCGACAAGTCACTTACACATGTATTTTTTAAATCGAGACTTGGAAAAGGGTTTTAAAGTGTGACCGATAACTCTTCTGTCGCCAGTCCCTAACACATGTATTTTTTAAAGCGAGACTTGATGAAAGGGGTTAAAGGTTTGACCGATAAATCTTCTGTGACCAGTCACTCACGCATGTATTTTTTAGAGCGAGACTTGGAAAAGGGTGTTCAGTGTGACCGATAACTCTTCTGTGACCAGTAACTTACACACGCATTTCTTG
The DNA here is from genome assembly GCA_011634705.1 of Andricus grossulariae. Lineage (NCBI taxonomy): Eukaryota > Metazoa > Arthropoda > Insecta > Hymenoptera > Cynipidae > Andricus > Andricus grossulariae. The sequence goes on from JAABKJ010075445.1 coordinate 39,224,767, forward strand.
AAGCGAGTATTGAAATAGGGTTCAAGGTGTGACCGATGACTCTTCTGCGGTCACTCACTAACACATGTATTTTTTATAGCGAGACTTTGAAAAGGGGTTCAAGGTGTGACCGTTAAATCTTCTGTGACCAGTCGCTCACGCAGGTATTTTTTAAAGCGAGACTTGGAAAAGGGGTTCAAGGTGTGACCGATAACTCTTCTGTGTCAAGTCACTAACACCTGTATTTTTCAAAGCGAGATTTGCAAAAGGGGTTCAAGGTGCGAATGATAACTCTTGTGTGACCAGTCACTAACACATGTATTTCTCAAGGCGAGACTTGGAAAAGGGGTTCAAGGTGAGACCGATAACTCTTCTGTGACCAGTCACTAACACATGTAATTTTTAAAGCGAGACAAGGGTTCAAGTTGCGATCGATAACTCTTCTGTGTCAAGTCACCAACACATGTATTTTTCAAAGCGAGATTTGCAAACGGGGTTCAAGGTGCGGCATGAATTTTCAACAAAATAATTAAATTTTCATTAAAATAGTTGAATTTTTAAGCAAATTCTTGAATTTTCAATCTAGTAAAAAAAAATGCAACCTAATGTTCGAATTTTTAAACAGAAAACATTTTACTTCAAGGAAATAGTTGAATTTTCTATCCAAAACTACGAATTTTGAACAAAACATTTAAATTTTCAAGAATATAATTAAATTTTCAACAAAATAATTAAAATTTCAACTAAAATGATGAATTTTCAACAAAAGAAGATGAATTTTCAATTCAAAAGGACGGATTTTCTGTCCAAATGGACGAATATTCAACAAAACAATTGAATTTTCGACCAAAAAAGATGACTTTTTAACAAAATACATGAATTTTCAACAAAATAATTAAATTTTCATTAAAATAGTTGAATTTTTAAGCAAATTCTTGAATTTTCAATCTAGCTAAAAAGCCAATAAGACGAATTTTCTAGATCACAGTTGAATTTTCTGTCCAAAAAGACGAATTTTCAACGGAACATTCAAATTTTCAAGAATATAATTAAATTTTCAACTAAAATTATGAATTCTCAACAAAATAAGATGAATTTTCAATCCAAAAGGACGGATTTTTTGTCCAAATAGACGAATATTCAAGCGAAGAGTTAAATTTTAGACCAAAAAAGATGACTTTCTAACAAAATACTTGAATTTTCAACCAAATAATTAAATTTTCAATAAAATAGTTAAATTTTTAACCAAATGCTTAAATTTTCTACCTACAAAGATACATTTTCAACTAAATGGTCGAATTTTTTATCAAAAACGGTTCAAATTTAACTAAAGCATTTTTAACCAAATAGTTAAATTTTTAAGTAAAAAAGACGAATTTTTTAGAAGACAGTAGAATTTTCAACCCAAAAAGTTGAATTTTTGACAAAAAGATGAATTCTCAACAAAAAATTTAATAGTAGATATTTCCAAAAAATAAAAACGAATTTTTAACATAATAGTCACATTTTCCAAAAAATAGTTGAATTTTCAACCAAAAATGGACAAGTAAAATTTCCAGTAAAAAAAGTTAGTTTTCAAAGAAAAAAAACTAGTTTTCAACAAAATTGTCAAATTTTCAACCAAGGGGTGAATTTTCAACAAAAAAGTTCATTTTCAACCAAAAAAAATCGAATGTTCAACAAAGTTGTCAAAATTTCAACCAATGCGATGATTTTTAATAAAAAATGATACATTTTCAACAAATAAAGATTTTTTAGTAAAAAAAGAGGAAAAGTTCATCGAAGTTATTGAACTTTCAAGACAAAAGACGAATTTTCTGTAAAAAAAACAGTTGAACTTTCAAACCGAAAATACGAATTTTCAACAAAGAAGTTAATTTGCAACCAAAAAGTGAAAAGTTACATTTTTAGTTGAAAAGAAAAAATTTGTTACCAAAAGAAAAACGAATTTTCAACAAAATAGTCAAAAATTTTAAACCAAAGAAACGAACCTTCAACCAAAAAAATAAATTTCTAACAAAGTAGTTCAACTTTTACCCAAGTAGTTTTATTTTCAATTAAAAAAGATCAATTTTCAAGAAAATAGTTCAACTTTCAATTTCAACCAATGAAATGAATTGTCAACTAAAATTATGAATCTTCAAAAAAAAATAGGATTTTTTAACAAAGTGTTTCAATAGTTGCATTTTTATTTTAAAAATATTAAATTTCTATTAAAACAATGAATTTTTGAACCAAAAAAAAACGAATTTTTAACAAAGAAGTTATTTTTCAACAACAAATTAAAAAGTTACGTTTTTAGTTGAAAAAAAAATTAATTTTAAACCAAATGAAAAACGAATTTTCAGCAAAAAAGTAAAAAATTTACAGCCAAAGATACGAACCTCCAACCAAAAAATGAATGTCTAAAAAAGTAGTTCAACATTTACCTCAGTAGTTGAATGTTCAACCAAAAAAGATGAATTTTCAACGAAGTAATTGAATCATCAACCATAGAAATATTTTAATTTTCAAATAAATAGTTTCATTTTTTCAAAATAGATTAAATTTCTACTAAAACAGATGCCAAAATTGATCAATTGAATTTCCAACACAAAAATATTAATTTTCAATGAAAATTTAATTTTGTACCAAAATAGTTGAATTTTCAACCCGAACAATAAAATTAAAATTAAAAAATCACAAATTTATTATCCTTAACAAATATTTAATTGTAGAAATTATAGAAATTACCTGACTTGTGCAAGATTTTTTTTAAATCCCTGACTTTTCGAATTTTCCCTGATTTACGGCAAATTACTGCAAATTACTTGGATTACCCTGGATTACAAGTTAATTACTTGTTTTACTTAAATTACTTCGAATTATCCGCTTACAAGTGGATTACGCTAGATTACGATTGGTTTACCTGAATTGGATCACAAGAGGATTATAACGCATTGGAAGTAGATTATCCGGATTACTTGAATTAATCTGGATTACAAGTGGAATATTTTGGACTACAAGTGGATTATTTTGAATTACAAGTGGATTATTTTGGATTACAAGTAGATTATCCTGGACAACAAGTGGATTATTTTGGATTACAGTGGAATATTTTGGAGGGCAATTGGTTTTATTCGAATTACAAGTGGATTATTTTGGATGACAAGTAGATTATTATAGTTTACAAGTGGATTATTTTGGATTACAAGTGGATTATTTTGGATTACAAGTGAATTATTTTTGATTACAAGTGGATTATTTTGAATTACAAGTGGATTATTTTGGATTACAAGTGAATTATTTTTGATTACCAGTGGATTATTTTGGATTACAAGTGGAATATTTTTTATTGCAAGTGAACTATTGTGAATTACAAGTGGACTATTTTGTATTACAAGTGGTTTTTTTGGGTTAATAGTGGATTATTCGAATTACACATGGATTATTCAGATTATTTTGAATAATAGGTGTATTTTTTTGGATAAAAGTGGATTATTTTGGATTACAGTGGAATATTTTGGAAGGCAATTGGTTTTATTCGAATCACAAGTGGATTATTTTGGTTTACAAGTGGATTATTTTGGATGACAAGTGGATTATTTTAGTTTACAAGTGGATTATTTTGGATTACAAGTGGATTATTTTTGATTACAAGTGAATTATTTTTGATTACAAGTGGATTATTTTGAATTACAAGTGGATTATTTTGGATTACAAGTGAATTAAGACTGGAGATTTGTCAAGTCCACAGAACTACAGGCCCATAGCTTGCTTGAACACCAGCTACAAGCTATTCACTGACATCCTCAAAGAGAGGATATTAACATCTATCGAGCCAGTATGGAGTGCAATAGTTGAACAACGAGGATGCAAGAGAGGACTGGCAGGTTGCAGGGAGAACTTGTTAATAGACAGAAAATTTTTTGTTACACGTTAAAATAAAAGTGTTTCCTGCTTACGAACTTTAAGCGTTTGCGGGCCGCTGAGCATCTCGTTTAAAAGGAGAGCTTTCTCTTCAATAATCGTTCCAGATACTCTATCGCTCACTTGATTAAACCATTCGAAGACAGCAGCATCCAAAAGCACATCACTTTTGCAACAAAACACCTTGCAAAACACGCACTTCTACGTAATCGCATAATACATGCGACGCAGTTTCATAACCAAACACACGAAGAGTTTATTTAACAGAGACGATCCGATTGTGTTCCAATGACAGCTCATACTTTTCGTTTCGAAACGATCATACGCTCTCTCTCCCTCTCGCTGTCTGTCCAATACTTCTTCTTTGTTTTCTTTGTCGAATCGTAGAGCCATTGGGTAGCTACGACAGCGCCACGAATTCAGAAGAAATTTGAATTTCAATTAAATATCAACAAGAAATCTTATAGTAAATAATGAACAGGGTGGCGATTCAGCGCATGAATTCTAATTCCCGGTCATTTCCCGGTTTTCCCCGGTCATGTTTTTTAATTTTCCCGATCAACTAAAAGTATCTTATTCATGTCCCTCTCTAGGCATCGCGGGACCTTGTAGCTTGTGGGAGGGCTTACGGGTCTCATTAGACTGTAAATCTGAAATAGGTGAACCTGTGGGGCTGCACTGCGAGGTGTGGCTACTCTGGGGAACTGACGGACTCTAGTCGGTGGGACTTAAACTAAGGAGCGATCCTTTCAGAAGGTAATGGCAAAGCCTCCTGGAATATTGAGGGCGCGAGTTCTCATGCTCCCAAGCTACGATGTGATCGCCGTGTCAAGACCTGAATGGCACCAGGGTCAGCAAATCCTTGAACACCCCGGCCTGTCCCCCTCAGTAGAGGCGGACAGGCGGGGGTCAATCCCATACTATGTAGAACCGTCCCCTGCAAACGGGGCTCTGCGGGGGGTGTTTCTTATTTCCCTAGCTTCTCGTGGGATTTAAATGAACCACCAAAAAACCAAACAACCCAAAACCAACGAGGGGCCCGTTTTGGAACCCTTCTCTAACCCACCGCCAAAAGTGAAAGGCTCCTTAAGGGGCAATCCACCAGAGGCGGTGCGAACTGAAGATAATGGTGCAGACAATCTTGTCGAAGCCGTAGACGTGCAGCTAACAGAACTCTCCGTAAGGAGGAGGCAACGTTGCGGAGCACAAAAAAAAGAGACCGCAAAGCACGTCTCGCAAATAGCAGCCAAGGAACCCCACAGGCGGCAGTGGCTGCGAAAACTACACCTGGAGTAACTCCTCAGGCTTATCCTATAGGCAAGAGGAAGAAGGGCTCCAGAGAAACTCTCCCAAACAAGGAGTTGAAACGGCAGAAGACTCTGGAAACACAGGGCCTTACTTTCGCGCAGATGACTAACAACGCCTTGGTGAGAGTTGTCGTTGCGTCGGGTTATCCTGAGAACTTTTTAACTCTCGAGGAGTTGGACAGGCTGAGGGATAAAATCTCTGAAGGGATTGACGTGTTACCCCGCGAGGGGCGCGCCTCCAGATTTAACGACATCTTCATTAGGTCGGGGGCCATCGTAGTGGAGGCTGCGGAAATCTGGTCGCGAAACTGGATAGTCTGCACGAAAAAACGCCAAGGGCATGCATAGCCGTCCAAGGTATGGATGCGATTTTGGTGCCTAAATTCTGCTCTAGAGATCTCACAGTTATTAAGGTGAGATTCCAGGGCCGTATCGGAGAAAGGCTAGAGATCTTTATCGCCTCGGCTTATTTCCCTGGCGAGGCTGAGGGGCCTCCGCCTCCTAGAGAGGTGGAGGCTTTAATTCGGTACTGTCAGGAGAACAAAATTGCTCTGCTGTTGGGCTGTGACGCAAACTCTCACCACACGGTGTGAGGAAGCACAAACATCAACGGCAGAGGGAGATTTAATTGAATATATAGCGGACACAGAGCTGGAGATTCTGAATCGGGGTGATACTCCCACATTCCAGACTAAAAACAGAAGTGAGGTTCTCGATTTGACTCTATGTTCGAGTGTACTGAGGAGCAGGGTAGTGGACTGGCATAGAGGGCAGCATGCTTTTCACGCAGGCTGCTCGGTAGAAACTGCGCTTCATGCTGTTGTGGTAAAATTGGAACAGCAGTTGGAACAAAAGGAGTATGCTGTGGGCACATTCTTGGATATAGAGGGTGCTTTCAGCAATAATCCTCCAGAAGTCATCTGTCGAGAGGCTCTGAGATGTGGCGTGCCGGACCAGCTTGTATGCGGCATAGAAAGAATCTACGCCGAAGAAGACTCGAAACCAGATGGGGAGAGGGCCTAGTAAGAGGAATAGCTCCACGGGGATGTCCACAGGGTTGGTGTCCTGTCGCCCCTCCTGTGGTGCATTTTGGTGGACGGCCTCCTTCGAAGGCTAAATAAGGAGGGGTATTATAGTCAGGAATATGCGGATGACTTTGTAATCCTATTCAGGAGGGCACATCTGGAAACGCTGATGGGTCTTACGAGGTCGGCGCTGCGCATCGTAGAGCTCTGATGCGATAGTTCAGGGCTCTTGGTAAATCCGGAAAAGACCAACTTGATCATTTTCACGAGAAATTATAAAGTTTCAAACGTTGACACTACTGTATTTTGAGGTGGGGAGCTGACGTTTTCAGACTCGATTAGATATCTGGGAATCATCTAGTTACCAAGCTGGATTGGCCAAAGCATCTAGAGACCCAATGCAGGAAGTTTGACATGACTTTTTCGATGTGCAGGAGAGCCTTTTGGTTGACGATGGGCCTAGGACCTAAAATGCTTGCATTGCTCTACTCTGCTGTCCTAAAACCCAGGCTACTCCATGCGGCCGTGGTCTGGTGGCCACGGAAGGAACTCAAAACAATGCAGGACAGACTTGGTTGACATGCTACTGTCTTTCAGGCGGAGGTCTTGGCCGTCCTTTGCTGTGCTGAAACACTAATAGAAGAAAACGCTGCTGGCAGACAGATTCTTATAAAATGGCGACTACCACGACAGGTCCCACCATGAAACTACAATGGAGGTTACGAGTTTTCATCTATAGGATAAGAAGCGTTTTGAGGGAATCACTAAGTTAATCACCCAGTTATTAAGACACTGGAATATAGAAATTTTAAAGGAAAAATGTTTTTGAAAAAAGTATATTACTATATTAGGGGACGATGAAAAATGCGTAACGCTGTTTTCTTCCCCCCCCCCCTACGTCACGTTTTTGCTATACAAAGTGTGTGTACGTGCAACATTGGCGTAACGTTCGTGGTGCCCCCCTCCCCCTAAAGGTGTTACGTATTTTTTGAACGGCCCCTTACAGCTCTGCAAAAAACTTCAGATTAAAAAGTATGAACATTTTTAATGCTCGCATTAAGCTTTACCTCGCTGGATGCGAGACTTTAACCTTTATCCGTTCGCACGGGTGGTCAAGTGACCGCCTTTTAGCAATTTTGAATGTCGCGCTCACCAGTGAGCTTTGGGTGAGGTGAGAGGGTCATGTACTCTTTAGTTACACTCACGACCGCTATTTATGGCAATTTCCGCTATTTCCGGCCGAAAGTTTCTTTTTTTCTTCTCTTTTGTGCCACCTACTCGTAAGTTGATTATATTGTAGTTTCAAGTTACAGGTGTCAAGTTATGTACCTTTTTTCAAGTGGCCTTTTTTGAAGTGTCAATTATACTTGAGTATATTCTAGTTTTATTGTAAATTCTGGTTTTATTCTAGTTTAATTGAACGAAATTATATTTTTTTTCGAAAAAAAGTAGAACAAAAAATTATTTTTCAAGCTAGAATCTATATTATGTTGATGGCTAACTATATGTTGTTTAAATAAAGAACTTTGATAAAGAAGGTGTTCGCCAAGTTGTATCAGAGTTTATTTACTTTCATGGCACTAAATAATTCACAAAAAGTAGAGAAAACAGGATGATAATCATGAAAAAACGTGGGCGGTCGGCTGACCGCCCGCGCGATCGCCCGTGTGACTCAAGTTGGCGCGAACGCATGAAGGTTAACGTGCATGCTTCGAATTCAAAAGTATTAGATCAAATTCAATTCATCCACGCTGAACTCCAAGCAGAGGTCGAGAATTTTCAGACTTCGCATTAAAATGTATTGGTCCGGACTTATATAGCTGTATAACATTTTTTTAAATAAATCGAAAATTCCTTTTCCAAAAATCAGTTGAAGTTTTGGTTTTTGACTTATAAAATATTCAAGGTGAACAAATCAGTAGGGCCATATAAACAGTCGTGTTTGCGTGAGCGGGATTCCAACTCAGTGTTAGCGAAGCGAGCACTGAGGTGGGGTTAGCGACGGGAGAACACTAAGTTGGAATCCCGCTCAAGCACACGCGAAAGTTTATACGGTGCCCCTGATTGGACCAGCTTAAATATTTTATAACTCACAAACTAAAATTTCAACTGATTTGTGGAAAAGGAATTTTAGATTTATTTATCTTATATTTATACGGGCATATATGTCCATAGTAAATATATAATTTAAATATTAACGAAAATTGCACGTAAAACCGTCTGAAATTATCCGCAAATGCGAAGACCCGAAACCTAACCGCACATGACCGACAAATTAATCTACCTAAGTCCAATCACCTAACCATCTGAGCTAACGGAGCGCGCAGAGAACTTTCGTGCGAAAAATACTAGCACTTATTCTATTTTCTACATTCAAGAATATTTTAATATTTAACAAATTATATGAATAAAGACTTTTTTCTAGTTTTCAAGTTATGAAGTGTTTCAAACTTTATGGAAGAGCTAAATATATATTTTTTTTAAATTGAAAAAATTAATAAAAAATAAATTAGTTAAAACAACTTAAGGCCACATTCTTCGTTCAGAAAGAGCTGTATTTCTATCGAGCACATAGAGTAATAAAGTTCGATATATAATTTAAAAAATCGCAATTACTGCAGTTTCACAATTAGGTTTATTCATATTATAAAAACATAGCTCAACACGTAAGGAAAAAGATTTACAGAAAATATTTGATAACACATTTTAGTGCAAATAATACTTATCACTCAGAATTCTGCCTAACAAAACTTTCGCTCCATTCAATTCAGCTAAGAAAACAATATCCGTTGACACTTTCAGTTTTCTAAATTACAGGAGGTTTTTTATTGTTGTAAGAAATGAAAACGAGTCTCTCTCTCTCTCTCTCTCTTATTTGCATAACCAACAAATAAGCAACACAATGAGAATTTTTCGAGAGAGAGAAAAAACAGTCTGTAAAATCGAAATCACTATTTAAAGATAAAACAAATGTTTTCTCCATAGCTGAAATGTTGGTAAATTGAGACCAAGAAAGTTTTATAAAATAAACGTATCCAAGTTCGAGTAAATGGATCTGGAAGTTGACAACTAGGCTTGATGGAGGATTGCTATAAAAAATTCAATTTTTAGCATAAACATAAAATAAAGTTGTGTTTCCGAAATATTACATATCTGCCCGGCAAACACAGTGTAATTAGTCAGATGCTGTATTTCTTGTCGGGGAATCTTCGCTGAGATCCCTGCGGGGGATCTTTGTGGGTAATCTTGTCAGCGTTGAAATATAAGTACCCCCTCACATTTCCCGCTACAGAGTTATAGACGGTTTTTGCAAATGGGTCCTGCCCAAAGAGCTTATACAGATAGAGTAGGCATGCCTGTAAGTGGGAGCGTCAACCGAATGAAAAGAGAAAGAGAATCGAATTGGTATTTCTGTCTCTCTCTTTCACTGCGTGCTGCGCATGCGTGACTTTTGTACACAACGGTCGCGAGCGTATATATATATACTATAGTTGCTTTGACGGCTCTAACCTATACCTAAATGTAAATATTAGTACGTATAATATCAATTAAAAACAACTGGAAAAACATGAAAAAAACGTTTTAAAAATCTCAATTTAATATGACGATCTATTGTGTTGTGTGCAAAAAAGAATCAATATCTGGAGACAGTAGTCGCAGCTTCCATAAGTAAGTGTGATATAATTAATATATGAAAAAGTATGATCATTATAACGATGGTTTTTTAAATGATTAATATAATCACTGATGAAATAAAATACATTTAAAAAATTAAATCTTAATGATGGTTGTAGATCTAAATATGTTTTATTTATTACAGATTCCCAGATGATATAATTTCTCAACAGAAATGGTTATCAGCAATTCACCCAGGTGCCATTCAGCTTTCGGCACGGTTGCTACGCCTCCGCTTAGGGGTTATTCCTTCGGGACCATCGCTGGCCAATTCTCTGCGACTGCTTATTAATTATTGTAACCATATTCAGCAGAAACCCTTGGTACATGTACCCTCTATTCGCAACCCGAGGACGCGTTCCGTGGCTTTGTCATTGACCCTTCAGTTCTATTCCAAAGGAATCGAAACCGTAACCGAAGGAATCGAAAATATATATAATGTGCTCATTGGCGATCCAGATCCGCAACGCATAACATTTTTTGGCGATCCTGGCAGGATAGTGCTTCGACGATTTTGTCAAAAGAAGGCTATCTCCGAGACGAACTTTGGAAGATTTCTACGGAAATCATTCAAGGACGAACTCCGGATTATTTCTACGGCATAATCCGTTAACCGAGTAAGTAAGATATTAATCTATGAGGGTGCAGCCCTATGCTACGAAAGAATAATATTCTAAAAACTCAAAAGAAGAAAGACATATTAAAGAAGAAACATATTTGAAACAAAATAATATAAAGCAAAGAATCCAAAAAGAAAAGTACTATTCATTGTTGATACTAGTGCCTGAACCAAAATGTGTACTATACTACGAAAGATAATTGAATAAGAAATTCTAAAAAGGAAATTGAAAAAGAACGCGGCCCACAAACAGGCGGAAGAGGCAATGACCTATCAACGGAGCAGCAGCGAAAAGAAGGCTACGGTCTTCATCTTGAACGGAAGAGCTAACGCCTAGCAAGTATTGATCGGCAACGAATTAACGACCCAGCTGAAAATTGCTGTACAGGAACCTCGTAGGATCCTGAACACGTTCCTGTACACGAAACTGCACACGAACCTGTACAGGTAATCTTGACGGTTTCTGTGCAGGAGTTTGGCGAAGGTAACTGTACATCATCCTGTGAAGGAACCTGTGCACAAGCAAACCTTTGAATGATCCTGTACAGTTTTCTTCACAGAGTCAATTGAGGTATTGGTTTATGTATAGGAACATGTTCAGGATCCTATACATGAACCTGCGTAGAAACTAATCCACGAGAGTTCGCTAGTGGCTTGGCTCTCTCGATGGTGACTTGAATCTTCAAGGGAATACAAGGAAGGCCACTTTATAGCTGTAAGCGACATGACTTCTCGCGATAGATTTCTGTAAAGGTACCTGGGTTTCTGTATATATAATACGTGTTTCTGTACAGGATCCTTCCAAAGGTTCCTTTGATGACTTTCTGAAAGGGATCCTACATAAGTTTCCGTACAACAACCTGAGCCTCAATTTTCTTCGCAAAGGAACATGTACAGGAACCCGTACAGGATCATTCAAAGGTTTCTTAGCCGGTGCAGGATCCTTTGCAGGAGCATGTACAGTTTACTTTGCCAAATTCCTGCACAGGAACCGTGAAGATTATCTGTACAGGTTTGCGTACAGGAAAATGAGCAGGATCCTCCGAGGTTTCTATACAGGAATTTTCAGCTAGGGGCTGAGCGAAGAAAAGGTGCCAAAAAAGAAGATTTTTTGAGTAAAGAAGATTAGTTTTTAAGAAGTGCTAGTTTTCATGCTAGATTTTTTGTACGGGTTAATTAATTTGGGTAAATTTATAAAATTTTTGGATGTTATAAATTTTGTAACTCAAATTATTGATCATTAGGCTTGCGACGGTATACAAGCTTATGGTGATCCCTGGCATCTGTGTTCCTCAATAAACAAAAATCATTTCGAGTTTGTTTGTACATGGGATATAACTCGTATCTAAACAATTGGGTAAAAGCTACCACAGGGTTCGCATCCAGTCCCTTGACCTGCCGTCAGCTGACCTATTGTTTCGGCCGAGTCGAGATTTGGCCGTACAGTCTTGTTCAAAAAGATGCAAGGCTTGCGCTGCGAACCCTCATCGTCGCGATACATTAGGATGAAAAAGAGAGACACTAGAAAAAGGAAAAGAAAGGAAATACAGTGCAGGAATACATATTATGGAGCCCCGTCTGTATTTATGACAACAACTTAAAATTATTTTACTGTTTCTTTTTTTTTTTGGTTTAAATGTAAATTGTTTCATATTACGGAAACGGGAATTAAAATTCCATTTTTTCAAATTAATTAATTTATAATTTATCCATGTTATTATAAATATTTCATTGCATGTTTTAAGAAAATAAATTATTAATGGATGATTCTGAAAACAATCTATTTAGATTATTACTTTTTCCAAATAGGAAAAGAAACGATCAAAAAAGTTTTAATGTATGACTCTGATACAGAAAGTTGGAAATCTGAAACTGTTTAGGAGAAACCAATGATTGTCGAACAAAAGCATTAGAGGATGAACTCAAAATAGCTGATAGAGGAACTAAAGAACCGTCAGAAGAACCTTCCCCTGAGAGAGAACTTTCATCATCATCAGCTTCATCATCATCATCAGAAGAAGAAGAAGAAGAAGAAGAAAAAGAAGACAATCAACTATATGAAGGATTTCTAGAATGAAAAGAAAATTCCATAACAAACGATAGAGTTAAAGTTAAACCCAATGCAGAAATTACACTATATAAGGAAGTCAAAAACTCGGATATGCCTGATTATAACGAGGAAAGTTGAATATGTTATTTAGGATTATTGATAACAGAATTTAGAGATAGAGGATTGACAATAGTAAGATTGATTTTTGATGACCCAGCCTTTATACCATTAGAAAAAGAAACACTTTTAGAGATATTACAATACCTATCAAATTATTACCCCGAAATAGGATTCCATGTATGTTTTAATAGAACGAGAGAATCAACTAAAGAAGAAAGGAAAGCCGTCATCAAAAAAGCCCAAGCTAACCACCTTGGAGAGAAAAACACAATTCAAAAGGCAAGGGAAATTGGTGAATGGAAAAAAATGGATAATAAATTAAGAAATACGTAAAAGCATGCCCTATTTGCCAATTGCAGAATACAACAAGAGTCACTAATCAAGCAGAAACGGTTCCATACCATGTCACATGCGGCAAGTCTCTCTGCGGCATGTCACAACTGCGGCATCTCTACCTAGCGGCATCTCTTAATAATGGAAAGGGATGGCCCGTCACAGGGGTGCCTTTGCCCCCCCCCACGATATGTTGGAAAAGGGGTAGGGGTTTGACCAACATTATTTCTTTGCCCAGTCACAGGGGTGCGATGTGAGATGCCGCAATCTAGAACTTTGTCAAAATCTGCTGAACACAAATTCGAGAACTGATGTTCCTAGATTGTATTCCAATAATTCTATGATTTTTTCACTTTTTCGATAAATTCTGCGGTTCTTGAATAAATATAATATGAGATTCTAAAAAAAAGTGACCTATCCAAGAATGGGTGACTAGTCAAGCAAAGTTTCGACAACTTATTTTTTCCGTGTAGGGTCTTTCAAGATTTCGATTGCTTCTCTATGTTTTTTTGAAAAAATATTGTTCATTTTTGCGATAAGGTTATTTTGTCCAATAAAATGCTATTTTCTGTTTCAATATGATGCTCAGCTAGTGCTGATTGCGTGAAATGTTTTATCCTGACTTTACTCTCATGTTCCTTTGCACGTTGGCCAATCAAGTTCGAGCAACCCCTACCATGGGGCGCTCTGGCCAATCACAGGCATCGTAGAGAATATATGTGAAAACAGCATAACCTGAAACTTCAGTTTCAGGTCAGCCCTGAAGAAATGAACTGCAATGTTTACGAAACGTCGACAAGGTTCGTAGTTTCGCACGTGATTGAAACCCGGAAAAGCTTTAAATTTTTAATTCATCAAAATTACTGTTTTTGGCATTTTTTTACTCATAGGGTTCTTTTTCTCGGCGAAATATAATTCTTAAGACAAAGAGTAAGTGATTTCACCGAAAAGAAGAAAGGTATAAGTAACATAAGGTTATTTGTGAATTTGTTTATAAAAATTTTCAATAAAATTGATGATTTTGTTGTTGAATGGCAATCTATTGTGTTAGGATATTATTCCTCATATGAAAAGGAAATAATAGAAAAAAGAAAAATGTCGCGGATTCAAAACTGCCATATAAGTGTATTTGTTTTAAACAATTGTTGTCAAAAGACAACTTATTGTAACCATAACAACCATTTTAAAGTTTAGATGGTGTGAAATTTTCCTATGTTGAAGTTATTCTATTGGACAATTTAACAAATATCTAAATTCAAAGTCCAAGGTTTTTCCAGCAAAGTCATCTCTTCGAAATCTTGTTGAAAATTCATCGCCAAATCTAATAAATTGTTCCTCAAAAGATTTTTAATTTATCCAATCAAGAGCAACGTCTACTTATTAAATCTAAACTAAGGACACGAGTAAATATCACGTGATTACTGAGTAATCATACAAAAATTTTACCCGTGGAATGGAGATTTGGACAGCGAAAAAAATACGGGATTCGTTGCGTGCGTTCATTTATCATATTTAATCATCCTTAAAATAAATAAATATTTGACGTTTATATAAATAAAGTTAAACAATAAATTTTTCTCCTGATTTCGACCTACAGAAGACAAAATTTGTTTGCCCTATATACAAACTCCTTTTTGCATTTTGAGAATCTATTATCTTTCTACTATAATAGTATTATTAAAGTTATTTGCTTTTCATTGATGACTAGAAAAGAATTTGTCTAAATTATTAAATTTTATAACAATAATCACGCAATATTCATCCATGCTCTTGGTTCAGATTTAAAGAGCAAGATTCGGATTTGAATTTACGAGTTTTACAAATTTTTAGGAATAATTTGCTACATTTGGCGACGAGTTGAACGCGTAAGATTTCACAAAATTATGATTATGACGCAAAATTTTCTAATCTTTCAAACGGTTGTGCTTTGAAAGTTGTAAATTTAGTTTCTGCACAAATATTCACCTTTAAATTGAAGCATGCATTTTCAAACGGTCAATATAACTGTACCAAAACCAGTGTATCAATGGCGATCTTGTAGTTTACCTTTCATCAGTCATGAATTATTGATCATTTTAAATTTATTTACATAATTCTTAACAGCGAACTAAGTATAAAAAATGCATCCAAGCATAGAAAATGCAGAAGATGCTAGGGAGTTTTTCATCAAGAAATGTGACGAAATCGAGAACATATTTTTATCGACCGTTCTTTCAAGTGTAGAGGTTTTGTTTAAAAAATAGATGATTTTATTTCGCCATTTGATCCGTATGACCGAATACAATTCTTTTAAATCAAGCCACTACAAATCTCTTGAGTTCACCGTCAGGGGATAAAATGCTTCAGTTTCTGATAATTTTAAACATTTCTTTTAAACATTAATTTATTTTACATTCTGCGAAATAAAACAAATTATTTTTAAATCTTCAAGATTAATTTCTTACAATTTTTTGAATAGCTGAAAAATCTTTTTTGATATTCATTGAATATACTTTTTCAAAGTAAAGAATAATTCAAAATTTTCCTAGGAATCTTTCGAAATTTTTCTTTCATTACCTTGATACCAGTTTAAAACCCTTTAAGGAATACAAAATTTCTTTTTTAAATTCAATACAATTTTTGAAAAATCTTTTAAGATTAAAAAAATTGCCTTGAAAAATTCCAGATTTCTTTAAATCATTTGAAATTTTATTTTTAAATATCAAGAATCATTTGACATTTCCCTAGGTATCTTAAAAACTCCCAGGAATCTTTGGAGCTCACAACAAGGGGCCGAAATGCATCAATGTTAGGTAATTTTATCCATTACTTTATAAAATATTTGCAACAAATCTTATAAACACGAGTTTACTTTTGAACTTAAAGGCCAAAATATCTATTATCATTAATATATTGCACTCATCCTTTCACATGTTCCCAAAACCCCCAGTGGGGCCACTGGTTTGGTGCATTTGTGAAGATCCACACCTAGTTCGGTGCGCTTAAAAGTGCACCTCTCGATCAGGGTCATGGGGAATGCCAATAATCTTTCATTTCTTCTTAACGATATTTTGAGCAAGTTGAAGTTTGCTTTCACCAGAAACATAGATCTTCAGGTCATGCATATAAAATACATGAGCGATCTTATGCTCGCCATGATTAGTGTCGCCGCAGATGTATACAGGAGAATTTCGTAGTGCGAGATATAGAGGCAGGAGTGTGGTCCAAAAGAGCATAGGGCTCATAGTATCGCTCAGAAAGACGCCCCACTGGAAGGTGACGTTGTTCATTGTCATACAATAATTTCCAGATGCGATAGTAAATCTAGTTTTCCAAAGGGACATCAATATCTGTATGCATCTCACTAAGTGTGGATGTACCTTCAAGCTTTCCAACAGACAGATGATAATTCTATGAGAGGTTGAATCGAAAGCTTTCCGGTAGTCAATCCAGGCCATTGACAGGTTGCGTTGATGGACTGCAGCGTACAACTAAACCACTTTTCGCTATAAAAAAACCTTTCCTGGCGGAGATATTTGGCTCTGACCGCGTTTTACCAACATTCACCGTCATGACCGGTCAGGATTGGTCATGACTGTGAAATACCGAGCAGCGCCCATCACTAAATATGGTGGACACGATTTTTAAAATGTACGTCGATTCTGGCCAAGATTGGTACATGGGGATTTTCGGGGTCGCTTAGCACGAATATGAGCTCAGATTTGCAAAATTCAAGATGGCAGATCCAATATGGTGGACCAGATTTTTGAAATGTACATAGATTCATCATTGTGCTCATGAAATCTTGTTTCCGTGCGCTGACAGTCACTAAATTTATTTCCAATTTGAGTGACCAATATCCTTAAAGTTTCTTTATATTTATCCGTTAGAGTGAATCGCAAGGGATGAACTTTCGCTGACATGACTTTTTCGATTTTATCATACATTTCTGCAGCGGGTGCTTTAAATTATTTTTTAATATTTCATATATTTATTTTCTTGTCAACCAATTTATATTTGGCGCATCGGAATCTGAAAGACAATTTTAATGATAATAATAACAGTATTGATATAATTCCTTAAGATTTTAAATTGAAATTAATTATTAAGTGTATTTCATTCATAATAATAATGTTTAAATTGAATACAATTAGCCTCCCTCTTAAAGCTGAATATAATTAGTCAATTTTTCCAAAAAATATTAAGTACTGAAAAAACTAGAGTTTATACATTTTTGGTCGACTAGTATGCTCTATAATAGTCGAAAATGCGCGCAGGAATAACAAGAGTTTCAAGTTTCAACTAGTTGTATCAGGCTGTCGTACGGACTGTTTTCTAAGGCGGAGTGAAAATGATGAAATTAGTCGAATCGTTTGAGCTGAGCGAACAAAATTTGTGGGTTGCTATCCGAAAAAAATAAAAAATAAATTTTTTTAATCGCTTGTTATCTTTTGTTCTCTTTTTTTATTTGAAAATTTCAAAAAATTTCCATATTGCTTCGAAAATTATGGCAAATTTTTTCTATGTACAGTTTTTGCTAGTGAATAATAATAAAAACTTATACATTTAAACAAAATTTTTTAATTAAAAAAAAAAGTTTAATATTTCAAACCCCATACAGAGGTTTATTTAAACATCTTCGATAAATGTTAAGTTATAGTACAGAAATTTCACAAATATTTCAAAAATTTCACAAAATTTTCAAAGATTTCACAAAGATTGTACGAATATCCCTATCGCTATCTAAGATGTTTACACATCAAAAACCCGCAATTAGAATGTGAAAGAGAGAGATGCAAGAAAATATTGATGGTTCTGAGAAATTACCGGTTTTATGTTCGATCGAGTGCACAATATCATTTAATTGAAGAGGTTATTAAAGTACTGTGAGCAATTAATAAAAAGAAGAAGACTGCCTTTAATGAAAAGGACAGTTTTTATCATTTTAAAAGTTGTATAGCTTTTCTTAATTCTTATCACATATATAGTGCATATATTTGTTTATACAAATAAAATTGTTCAAAATGTTCAAACGTTTTTTTTTTAATAATACAATTGTGATAAAAAAGTTGTACTTATTATTGAAAAGGTTATAACTGAATTTATGTTTATATGTAATATGTTGTAAAAGGTACAATATAAATGCAACTAACCTCCTTGGGGATCGTCCATATATTACATAAGACGTTTCTATTTTGTTTAAATAAAGGCGAGAATGAAATTGCTGTGAAGTTGAGGACACAACGATATAAACAAAAGAAAAGCGTCTTACCTAATATATGGACGATCCCTTATACTAATACTCAACTTCCGATATAAGAGCGGTTTCGGGCATGGCTTGCAGTGGCCTTGATCTTAAATCGGTAGAATTTAAACGTAAGCAGGCAGGGTCGCATAAACCATTTCTATTGGATTTGGACGCATGACGCAACCTGATGCAACTAGCGTGCTGATAGTACTGCCCTAATGCTTTTTGTCACGCTTGGCTGAGCACCGCCTCTCTCTCTCTCTCGGTTTCGTGGTCCCTGCATCACAAAAATTGCCGAGGACTTAAATTCTAGGAATGTCTTAAATTGACGGCTCTCATATTGGGAGTTGAGTGTATGTCAAACTTTTTTCATCTGTGTTATAAAATATCAACTGTAATTATTTAAACATTAAGGAAATTTTATTTTCATAAGAACAGGGAACAATCATCGATCACGCTCCTATTGACTATGTGCGCTTAAACGGTAGCGCTGCGGTGGCCAACTATGAACTAACGGTGATGTACAAAAGCATTAAACCTTATGGAAAAATGTTTGATTTTTTTTAAAGATCTGATGCATTGAAGACTAAAACTGTTTCTGTAAAAGACGCACAAAATGAATTCGAAATATAATCAAAAGGTTTCAGTGTCATGAGTTTAGGAATATTCAAATTTTCGTAAATTGAATGAGTGAGCTGATAGACTGGGTTGAAGGCTCTGTTCAGTGTTGTTACTTGCTAGCAGACGACACTCGCTGTTTATCTCGTACGCGTGTTCATGCCGGTTCTCAAAGAGAACACGAGTGTAGTAAAAGGTGTACGTGGAAATGTATATGATGATTGAAACAGGATATCAAGCGGTAACTGCTGAAATTCTATTTAACCCCGAAATAAGGTTATGTGCAACTGTCATAACTATACCAAAACAACACGACTTTCAAGCAAGTACCTACGAATGCAAATATTCCTTTCAAAAACTACTTTTTCATTGTTTTCACTGCTCCAAATTATACGAATCAACAAAGACTTACCCACAATAGTCGCCGCCTCGCGCGCTGTCAGTCATTTCTAAATTGTAATTTGGGAATTGCCCATATCCAATATTAATTATTTTCTATCTTTAAGATAGTAATGGATAAGGAAAATTGTGTAGTAAGCAAACAAAACATGATGAATCCATTTAAAAAAAAAAAAAAAAAAATGCTTTAGCATTTGCAAGCCTCGAGAAATATGATTATTGCCCCTTTTTATTATTATTAGTTGGGTTGAGACCGTAACAGCCCCTGACGCCTGGGTAATCCCGTTGCGTCCCCTTGTGAGCCTAAGCGTGACCCCAAAGCCCTCTCCATAAGAAGAGGACTACAGCCACGCTGTTGGCTGATATCTCTGACTCACTGATGCAGTAACTGCCAGTGAGTGTTAGACGTTTCCCCGCAATCGAGACCTGACTCCAAGGAACAGTGTTGAACGATCTTTTCTCGCGTAAATTTCCCGCTCTTGCTTACCTTCTAGGACAAAAGGAGCAGAAGTGGATAAGTACACGTTCCAGTTGCGTCGGGATTGGTTGCTTTAAGGAAACGTGATCGTAGCTTCCGGAGCCTAAAACTTCTCTCACAATAATATTCTTATTTTCGATCATACGAATTCTCGATAACTCGAGGTTTTTTTCAGCCCCGAAGCGCTTCGTATTATCGAAGTTTCACTGTAATTGAATTCTGAATTTGAATTATTTTCAAATATAAAGAAACAAACTTCGAAAATCTAATATTTTTCAGATTGAAGTTTATTTTAAATTTTCCAAATCCAAATCACTGAATTATACCTACATTTGAAAACCCCTTATTAATAGTTGAAATTTAATTCCATTTCATTGAGAATAGGATTTAACAATTCTAAACCGCTTTCAAATTACTTATAATTTGAAAACGTCATTAATTCCAATTAAATTCACAGAAGGCCCATATATTAATGATTTTCAAATGGAAGGATTAAATGTTTACAAAACATTTCTTCATAAACTTTTAAACCTATCAATAAAGAGCGGATGAGTGTAACATGCAGTTAGCTATAGGGAGTGCAACTGCAGCTCTCTGATTGGTCGAATAGCCCTCACTAGGTAACTTCATGTTTGCACTCGTCCGCTCTGTACTTATCAACTTGCATTATTTTTAAATGGGACAAGTTTATAGTTTAGATTCATGTAGACGTTGTGTAGCTTTTAACTTTTAAATTTTGTTAATTCAAAGGTTTTCAAATGGCTTTGAAATTTGACCGTTTAAATAACATATTTTTGATGGATTGCTCTGCAAACTAGAAACAGTGCTAAAATATTGGTTCATTTGCATTAAAAATAATATAGGTAGTAAAAAAAAAACGTATAATGCCTATATTGATTTGTAACTGAAACAATATTTTTAGATAAAATATAGAATGGAGAAAAATACTTTGTTGATTTAAACGTTCGGAACTTCAGGAATATTTATTTTGAATACTTTGAATTTAAAATTACTTTACGAAACTATTAAAACTTTAAACTTCAGATTATATAATTTAAATATGAAATTATTAATTTTTGGATAATAATTGGCTTTGAACTACCTTAAAATTTGAAAAATTGTTTTAGAACCTTGAAGGATTTACGGAATTATAAATTGTTCGATTTTAAACGCTATTATTTGAAAATCGTCCAATTATGTCTTCAATGCGAAATATTTTGCTTTGTACTGTTTTCAATTAAAATGGTGCATTTTTTACGTTTTGAATTTTAATTTTGAAACTTTCAATAAAACTTTAAATCCTCTCTACTTTGTTAAACAGATGAGGCATAAAAACTGATTTACATATAAACATTTTCATGACATTTATGCTGTTTACAAAAATATTTATCTAGTTTAAGCAAAAGAATGAATAAACTAATGAAGCAGACAATCTAAGTAATAAATCGTGTATTTACCAAGGCAGGTTTTTTTTCCCACGCGGTCGAATTGGAGAAAACAAAATCACTAAAGGTTTGATCTGGAACTTGGATCCCTCCGAGCGGGCTTTTCAAGAAAGCCGAACTGTATTTTCGCAGACATTGCTTTTTAAAATGATTAGTCAATTTAACATGACGCGTCGCGATTGTGCGAAGTAAAGACATAGCATAAACAGGCTATAATTCTGATTGTTAATAAAAATGAATAGTTCAAAAAATTGAAATAAAAGAAAAGCGAAAAAGAGAACCTTTCCAATCACTGAATTAAGTACACAAGATATACCCAACTCCGTAAAGAAATTATTTTTATTCTCTCTTTTAGAAGTATCTCACAGTACACATACACGTATATACAATTATTAATTGCGCCTGTATTCCTCAACGAATTCAGCCACACTGGTGGAGCGATGCAACTTGTAATATCTCATAAACATGCACATATGTACTAATCTACATACAATACGTGTGTGAGAAGTCACAATTTGCACTCACCGGGCTTCAGTTATGTCAGTGTGCTATCACAAGAATCTATACTCGCGTAATATTCTCAATCAAAGTCCAAAGTTTACCGTCAATCCGTTGCGAAGTGACTAACAACGTTTCCCGCTTGCGGAAAATACTTGAAATTTTGAAAAACTTGGAAAAGATTAAAAAGAAAGAAGAAGCGATACGACCGGACACTGAATTGATCTTGCTTTGCAAATACGCTTTTTACGTAGTTTGTTGCTTTCTCCTATCTGCGGCAATGTCAGCTTGATTATTTACGAAACCAGGTTTAATCGCATATAAAACCTAAACGCGTCCCGATTTACAATAAGCAGCAGCAAGTAAACAAGTCTCGCCGCCAACTCGCCGTATTGAGAATCACTTTGCATTGCCGGAGGGGGAAGATCATAAGTAGTCGATGTCACCGACTTACTCGCGTACGGTGGCTATATTATCCCCTCACCGTATGCGCCCGGTGACGCGCCTTTTTGCTCTGCTTTTAAATACCAATGGATATGTATATACATTCGACACTGCTTGCTATTTAATTATTACTAAAGCTTTCGACCCCGCCTTCCAACAGCAGTTCATATATTTACACATCTTCAAACCCATGTGGGATTGTGGCGGCCAGCTGGTGAGTCAGAGGGCAAAGTCCTTCTTCCGATGATTCGGTCAACGTAAATCTGCACGAGCCTCCCGGAAAAATGCATTTTAAAAAGCACCTAACTGAAAGCCTGATGCTTGACCAATTTTTTGAAAAATCCCTCCTTGAGTGTCATTAGCTCCTCGTACGTTCCTGTTTCCACTATTCGACCTTGATTCAAGACGGCTATCTTGTCGGCATTTTTTATTGTACTAAGTCTGTGAGCTATCGTCAATACCGTCCTTCCCCGGGAGGCTCGCTCCAAAGCTTCCTGCACCAAGTGTTCGCTCTCTGCATCCAAGGCACTCGTCGCTTCGTCCAGGATCAGAATCTTTGGATTCTAAAATTAAAAATAATTATGTTAAAAATTTAATATCTTGTAAACTCTTTTAACGAAAAAGTGTTTTCGGCAAAAATCAAAATATACGTAAAATTCATACATGTTAATTTATTCATTTATTATTATTATTATTATATCATTAAGCCGTTTCCCTTTCGGGGTAGGCGTGAATTGCTCGGTGGTAAAGTAGTGCAAAGTTTACTTCTATTTACCTTGTCAAATGCTTTTTCTAGATCAACAAATGCACAGAAAACTTTCTTTCCTACTCTTAAGCTTTTTTGTGTGATCTGTCTTAAGCTAAATATCTGATCTCTAGATGATCAAAACTACTCACTTCAAAAGCATTCACAGAATTTAAAAAAATAATAGAATGTCAAAAGAATTTAGAGAATATAAAAGAATTCATAAAATTAAAAAGATTTCAGGGAATTTGAAACAGTTCAGAGAATTGAATGAATTCAGACAATTGAGAAGAATTCAGAAAATTCAGATGAATTCAGAGATTTGAGTAGATTTCAGAGAATACAAAAGACTTGGAGAAATGCATTCATTATTAACTTTACAACAAATTTTTATTATTATTTTCAACTCCATTTTTTATGAGGATTTCAAAAATATAAAAATGTACCTTGAGTACTGCGACAACCTGTATAATAAACAATAACAAATAACTTAATAACAAATTTATTAAAAAAATTAAAAAATTTAATGAATTGAAAATTGATTGAAATAAATAAATGTATAAGTGTTATGAAATATAGAAAGAAATATAAATAAAATAAATTAAAAAATAATAATATTCAAGGAACATTTTAAAGAAATATTTAACCTAAAAGTTAAATTTTGAACCGAAATGTGAAATATTAGTCAACAACAAGATTAATATTCTATCACAAAAAGACGAAGATTCAATGGAATACAGGAATTTTTAATCAAATAGTTGAATTTTCAACTGACTAATATAAATTTTCAACCAATCATGAAATTTATCGAACAAAAATATTATTTTTAACAAAATATAGTTAAATTATGAAAGAAAAAGATTTTTTAACTAAAATGATGGATCGTCGACCAAACAAAAAAAAAAGAATGTTTAACAAAGTAGTTGCACTTTTAACTATAAGTTGTTGTATATTTTCAATAAAAAAAGATGCAAGTCCTACCTAAATATATGCACTTTCATCCCAAAAAGACGAATTTCCAACAAAACAGTTGAATTTTCGACCAAAAAGAAAGACTTCATAACAACATTCCTGAATTTTCAACAGATTAGTAAGACAACCTTCAATTTTCGGATTGTTTCCTGTATGTCTCACTGTTTTTTATTCTCTATTGAAAATAAATGGTCGTACAAAAATTTGTCCGAAAAAACTATATAGAAATAGGATTAAAATTTCATATCTATCAAGAAAGCCTTTTTTACGTTCACACTTCAAATATTCCATTTGCTCAACTATCATTTTTAATGACTGTATCTCCTTTTTTCATAAAATTGCTTTTTTGTATTGCAAACTTGTAAAGCATCACTTGACTCCATTTCTATATTGACACTAAGAAAAAAACAGATTTACTTCAAGAATAACTGCACAAAATAATGTTTGACTGAAAACACTTTGGGAAATTAGGTATATCCGAACATTCTTATGATTTTCAAAAAAAAATCTTGGGAAAATCGCTATCATTGTCTCTTACGTCGCCATTTTGTTTCTTCGAATTCATTCATATCGATTATGGCAAGTATCGATTGCACTTAACTCCATTAATCCAAAGAGAATTTGAAGCAATGTTGTGAGATCTACAAGAATCATTATCATTGGCAGAGGTTGACGCTCATTTACGACATTTTTTTAAACTTATAATGACATTCAATTCTTTTGGTACAGTCGAGTATCAGTGCAATCGAATACTTACTATCGATTGCACAACTGAAAGCGAGTGAGTGAATGAGTAAGCGACAATCTTAGATCAAAATGGCGCTGGAGACAAGCAGAGACGACGGGAGGCGGTCAGAGCTTTTCCGAAGATTTTTGATTGAAATCACAACAAATTTAAGATATTCCTAATTTTCCGTAGTGCTTTTCAGTGTTTTCAGTGAATAAACGTCATTGCGTGCTCATTTACTTTTTCATCAAACCTTGTTTTTTATTGTGAATATGGAAATCGAACAAATTGACACTTCTTATATGGCTTTTCATCATTCAGTCCAGCTCAGTGCAATTTATATTTCACAGTGTATTATTTTTATCATACAAAACAAGGAATTTTATAAAGGACTTATTATATTAATTACAAATGAGAGTTGGGCAAATGAAATATTCGAAATTTGGAATATTTAGATGTGATAATGTGCAGTAATAATGTACGTAATGTACGAAAGTCAAAAAGGCTTTCTGAGTTATGAAATTTCCCTATTTCTAGGTTTTTAAGAATCGTCTTGGCTGGATTCAACAGGAATCAGTAGGATTGCTGAAATTTAAAATGCTTTGAAGATAAAAATAAGTTATTATTACGAGAATATATATATTTTTTAATTCGATTCGGAAAGAAATTGGATACATTCGGAAAGAGTAAAGTGGGGAGTCATTCGGAAAGAAATCGGAAAAATTCGGCGACACTCGAAAATGATCGGAAAGAAGTCGGAGAGTGGGACATTCGCAAAGACTCGGAAAGGTTCGTGGAATCGGAGCGATACCTCTTTCCGAAAGGTTTCTGAATCTTTTCGAACCTTTCCGTTTCTTCCGGTAGAGTAGCAGACGCTAAACTGTATTCTTTTCTAATTGCGCTATGCCCAAGAACATCCATTAACTCAAAATTATTAAATGTCAAGCGGACATAAAGTTGTTAGCTAGTTAGACCCAGGCACTCCAAGCATCAATGCATTTTTCACGACAAAGTTTATGCGACTTGGGTAGGAAGTACGGTACACGACCGTCGGGGCCACCACATGTGCCATAACGAAAGAAAGCTTTGATGTCAATGATGAGCACAGATGCACATGAGCGATAACGCACGACGCGTGCCTCAAAATTCAATAATAAAAACAGTAATTGTGTAGTTACAGATGCAATACCTACCTCTACTAACATATTGTTCACTTCTCACAATATTATAATACACGTCATTGCTTGTCATTGTACAATAAAAAATATGATAAATACTCATGCTTGTCAGTAAATAACAAAGCGACACAAACGTACCGTGCTTATCACTGACAAGATGTTTGCATTCGTGTTGTAACGAGCGTATACATTTGCATTCTATCCGCTAGGAACAGCACCATCGCTTCCTGTAAAATGCGCGGTTTCCATTTAAAGTATTCGAGCGAAAAGTAAAAAGATTGGCAAGCAACGTTTCAGGGCAAATCGGCATGAGAAATGTTTAATAAGCGATAAAGTAAGGGGTAACTCGCTTAGCGCAATGGTGGGGGTATACTTAGATGGTCAGCGGGTGCGAGTCGGGCGATGACCATTTTTCCGGCCACGGCCGTAAAAGTATACTTTTACAGAGTGCGCGCTTGCGCTTTTGGTTCAAGCGGCGACACTACCCTGGCTCTCTCTTCTGACGCATGCGCATTACATATGACTGATGTTTGTACACTGTACAATACAGTTGTAAAGAGCATGCCGGCCGGCAACATGCAGCTACACGAAGTGCGAGTGTTGCGCCGACCGATAACAATTCCATTACATGTCGCGGTGGATAATCGTCCCACATTTAATGTTATGTTTAATTTTAGTTATAGTCATTCAAAATCATTGTTTGTAGTATTATTCCTTACGGGGGGCTTAGCTCCCGAACCCCCGACGCGGGCTCTGCCCCTCGACCCCGCTGGGGCTCCGCACGATGCGGCGAATTAAAAAATTGGGATTGAAAATGATCCAGAGCCTATAATTTTTATCCGATTTCATCTTTCTTTTTCTTTTTTTGAAATCAAGCTAATTAAACTCTAAAAAGGTCTGTCGAGGCCGATTTTGCAAAAAAATGGCTCTGTTTAATTGTTATTCAAGTTGCAAAATGCCAAAAACTATAATTTTTCATATTTGAGATGCCTGTTCTGTATCATTCATTGATATTACCTCAAAAAGGTGAAAAACTGATAGATTTACAATCGATTAACAAGTCCTGATAACTTAGATGAAGTTCCGGCAATCCATTCAATTGTTATAAACAAATTTATGAGCAAAATCGATTTTTGCTGTACATGAAGGCGTGGAAGCTCTTTTTATCACGTTTTTCCCAACGAAATCGAGTGAAATCAGTAGTTGATCAAAACCAAACACTGAAGTATAATTTGTTTGTTTGTTATGAACAAACTTATAAACAAATTTAATAAATAAGCGCCTCTTGATATATAAAATGCATTTTTTCTGCCAAATCATTAGTTTTGCCTTCAAAAATGAAAATTCCGTAACAGAAATGGACAATAAACAATATCTACCATTATTAAAAAACGATACAGATTAAAAAATTCATTAAACGGTTACTCTTGGATAGAAAAAATCCATTTTTTTGCATAATTGTTCATTTTATCCCTAAATTAAAATTCTTATGGAAACTGAAGTTTGACAATATTTTTCTTTTTTATTACCAATTATGATAACAAATTCATTTAATAGCCGCTTCTAAATAGGAAAAATCTCTTTCTTGCTGAAATGTTTATTAGATCATGAAAAAATTAAACTTCTACGAAATATACGGACATTTTGTCCTGTTTCTTTTTCCTGTCAGGACGCCAGAAAAACTTTCGTTCGGTAATCCTGTGAGATAGGACTTTGACTGATTATGATTCATGCGGTCTTGTGATGTCAACTTCTTGTTCATGGTGAATCTGTCGATCCCCAATAGTTAGTTAGTTTTAGGACGGGCGAGGAGCCCATGAAGAGCTCAGGCTATAAAGCCTATTGTGCCACTGTGTGTCAATCCCCAATAAGTTGTGCATAAGGGTGGTCCAAAAATGCATTGGAATTTTTTTTCGAATTTGTATGCATACCGCCCGGAAATGTGTTCGAATACACACAAATAAATCCTTGAAAAAAATGATATTTAGAGGTCGCTCAAGACCCATGGAGTTTACCACGTATTTTCCATAAGAAAAAAGGACGTTCTCGTAAATTGTATTCAGAAACCTCAATATTTGATGTATCAAGTTGAGTTTGGTCCATTTCTCTTCACAGTTGGCCACAGAATACGAATAACATGTTACTTTTTAAATATCACCCCCATAAGTCTGTTTTCTAGGGTCCCAAAAAAAGCCATAAGTGAAAAAATGGGTTTTACGAATTTTTGGAGCTACACTGCAGTCCCGCTTTACCCGTTCCCGATAGACCAGCCAAGATAGTGCAAGGGGGCGAGAGAGAGGCGCTGCGTGGTCAGCGGAGCAACTCCGCAACAACGCAGGGGTGTGTGACAAAGCAGGCAGTACCCGCGGTGGTTTATCGCTTCGTCTACTGTTTCACTTATTTTCAGTCAGTTGACAAAATGTGGCCGAAAAACAAAAGGACGCTTTTAACGTTCGCTCATCAATATGAGCTTATTAAAGAAGTGAAAGCTGGTGCCACACAAAAGTCTGTTTTACATAAGTACGTTATCGCTAATAATACGTATAATGATGTGATAGCTTGTGAATCTGAGTTAAGGAATATGTAAAGTAAAAAGTTATAAATATTTAACGAAAAAAAATTCGAAAATAAGTGATAATGTGGTGACAGCAAAATTTTGATTCTCATTTCAGCCAAATATGTAGTTTACCTTCTGTTTCAGACAAATTGAATGCATATCATTCATGAAGTAGAAAATGTTGTTTTGAGCTCATGTTTGGAGTATTAAACCTTTTTCTAAGATTTATTCATAAACCTTTATTATTCAACATTTTTTATATATTAAAATATTTAGAAGTTCTGAAAAATTGTTAATTTGAAAAAATATAAAATAATTTCTAGATTTCTCAAGATTTGGAAATAAAATGTTGACGCTTTTCAAGGATGTTTTAAATATTTCAAATAAAAATAATTTAACTTCTAATTTACGAAGTGATCGGTTGATATTTTTTTGATTTTTTAATTTTCAATGTTTCCAGCTTAAAATTGCCTAAAATAATATAATTTTGAAAAGTTTAAAGTTCATTGATGATTCTTCAATTTAGAGCATTGAAAAAGATAACGTGGATTTATATTTATGGAATTGACTCTGAATCTTTGAACTCTATAATTTATAAAAGTTAAAAATTCTAAATTTTGCAGTTTATCTGCATTTCATTTGACATTGTTTAATTTCAAAGTTTGAGTACCTCCCATTTTCTACGTGTAAATTATTGATAATTCGAATATAACATTTTTGAAGTCAAAAACTTAAACTTCAATTTAAGAAATTTAAAATTCATGAGTTCCATTTTGAGTGATTTAAGTTTTAGTTTATTTTTTATTCCTTCAAATGGAAACATGTTTAGCTTCAATGTTCGAGTTTTTTAATTTTGTTGACCTTGAAAAATGTTTGCGAACCGGAAATGACCGGGAATTTTTTTCTTCTATTAAAATGGCCACCCTGTTATATGCAGTCACATACCTAAAAATGAGTACTTTGATCAAGTTTGATTTAGCCACGAGCCAGTGGAACTCACGGACACGTCACGTACAGTTGTGTGGTAAGTGGTGGGGCTGACTTTCGTAGGTCTCTCGTTCGGTCTCCGCGTACGCTTGTCATGCCTATGTTTGTAGCTTGATAACAAGAAAAGTAATTAACTAAGACAATTTCTGATTATTGGGAATGAAAGAGTAACTCAGAAACTATCGATTGGCGTAAGAAAATGAAAATCGAGTTTTTCCGCATTAGGTACCTTTCTTCGCGGACGGTCAGATATAGATGTTGGCTATTGCAGGTGAGATTGGAGATCCCATTGCTGCTCCTGAAGTTTGTTCATAGGATTGGTTATTGAAAGAGAAGTAAGTATTATTGAGACAGTGTTCTATCAAAGGTGTGGAATCGGAAGGAAAGTTTGCAAAGGATGTAATAATATCGATTGTATCAGAGAATGGAACTTTCGTAAAGAGAGATACTATGTCGAAACTCACTAGGATGTCTGGGGTTGAATGTGAATCTGTTGTATCTTTCTGATGAAGTCAAGAGAGTGTTGGACGCGCGTGATAGAGTTTCCTGTCAAAGGATTCAGTTCTTTGGCCAATCAAGTTCGAGCAGTCCCCACCATGGAGCGCTCTGGCCAATCATAGGCATCCTAGATAATCTATTTGCTTTAAGAAAGATGATAGTTATGAACAATAATAATTTTATCAAATAATTACTTTTTCTACATTGAATTAATTATTAACTCACCCTATGTAAAAAGTAGACAAATAATTGCAAATTTCAGAAAAACCCGCAACTTTCTAGCGTTATTCAAATTAAATATTATTGATAATAATACATTATTTAAACAGATAATTTTGTTAACTTTAATCAATTATTCAACTCACTCCAAGTAAAAAGTGAACAAAAAGTTCAACATTTAAGAAAAAAACTGCAATTATTTAGCTTTACACTAAGCGAATACTATTAACAATAATAATAAATTGTTGAAACAACTACTGTAAAAAACGCAAAAAAGCATAATTAGCGCCAAAAACTCGCAAAACCCATCTTTTTCATTATGGTGTTTTTTGGTAGTTTATAAAATAGACTTATGGGGGTGATATTTGAAAAGTAATATTGTATTCGCATTCTATGGCTGGTTGTGAGGAGAAATGTTGGGATTCAACACGATTCAGCTAATATTGAGGATTCTGAATAAAATTTACAAAAACGTCTTTTTTTTCTTATGGAAAATGTGTTAAACTTCATGGGGCTTGCGCCACCTCTGAATATCATTTTAAGAAAATATATTTATTTTCATGTGGATTTGAACAAATTTCCGGGCGTTATTTATAAAAATTCGAAAAAATTTTTTTAGACAACCCTAATTTTCATACCTTGTCTAGTCCGTTCCCTACAAATAACGCATTTGTTTATTAAATTTATTCATAAAAAATAAGCACTTGTCTTGTCAAAGATTGCGCAGCTATGTTATCCATAAGATTCAGCTAAAGAATTTTTTGCAAATTCCACAAGAAAAACGGCATTTTTAGTTGAAAAATGCCTAAGGCGAATAAAATGTCACCATAAAATTTTTCATAATAATAACAATAATTGACAGTTATCCAAGTGTTTCAAAAATTTCAGGTTACGCGTTGAAAGTACAACGTTGAAATGTTGAAAATATCCAGAAAATGTATTTTTTAATTATTTTGATTAAACAATCATTAATTGTCATTAATAATTAGCAAGAAATTGTTGATGAATAATTGGCTGTTAATTCCTGGATGAAAAGTGGAATTTTACAGTTCATAAATATATGAGATAATACAAATTTGTTAAAAAAATTGTTCTTAAAAATAATAACTGTCGATTTTCATTGAAATATCCCTGAAGGTTTATAAATTAGTTAATAACATTTGAATACGTTGAAAGAACCAAGCTAGTGCGTCGGAAAATAGCCCAACAGTGAATTTTTTGTTTAATTTTATTTAAATAAGCATCGGTGTTATTGCCGAGTAATTTTTGGTCGATTTTGTAGGAAAAACTTTATTTATTACATCATAAATAGCTGACGTTGATAATGGCTGATAAAAGTTGTTTATAAAATAAAAAAAATTCAATAACTTTCATGAGTTCAATATAAAAACTCTTTTGATCTATAAGTTGTTGAGATTTAGTGCGAATCATGTGACGAATCGCAGCCAATTCGCTTGAAACAATTTTCGTGCAATTATTCCTATTTAAGTTTTCCAATTCCACGCAATGGGAACCCAATTATTTCCAGGGCCCCATGTTATTGATAATTCATTTGCAGAATATTATGCGTATTAAAAATGAATTGAATTTTTTGGATAATTATCACTAATTTAAAAAGAATATAATATAATTTCAAGTCTTTCTGGCTTCAATTGAGCATTGATGTACTTAGGAGTATGCATTTGTTTGTTCAAAATAACCAATTCGAATTTTGAGAGCGCTTTTTGACTCTTCCGAAAAATCGTTGATATCGCGCTTGAGCTATTATGGAGATGAAACCCATCCATTTTATTTATTCTCGATCGTCCAGGCGCGAACAAAACGAAAATATCACCTAAGCCAAAAACGAATCAAGAGCTCGGTTGGAGTTGCACCGAATCCAAATATGAGTGCGGGCAAAAATGGATTAGTCCACGCGCTACGGGAAAAAACAAGTTAAATCTTTAATCTGTTTTTGACCGTAGCGCGTGGGCTAATTCGTTCTTGCACGGAGAAATAATCAACCCGCTTTTGCTCTGACTCTTTTTTTAGTCTGCTTTTGCTATCGGCCCCTCGAATCATCGATGTAAAGTACATGAGTGATCGTCTGCTTTCGAATTCCAGGTTTGCCGCAGAGGCACCCTTCGCAATGTCGAAGTGCGAGAGATAGTGGCAAAATGTGAGGCAAAAGAGGAGAGGGCTCATGGTGTCGCCAAGAAACACACCTCGCTGAAAGGTGACACTGTTAGTGATCACACAATGTTTTCCAGATGAGATAGTAAATCTGGTTTTCCAAAGCGGTATTAATCTCTCTATGCACCTCACGATGTGTGGATGATACTTTAAGCTTTCCAATAGACAGATGATAAGTATGGGAGGTTGAATCAAAAGCTTTTCGGTAATCAATCTAGGTCATCGATAGGTAACGCTGATAGAATGCTGCGTCTTCACAGACACATCTATCGATGAGCAGGTTCTCCCGACATCCTGGGGGGGGGGGGGGGGGGCAGAAAGATAGAGAGCATATACAGGCTTTGCTTAGTGTGGCAGTAGTGGGGATATCAATGAGGAGTCTTTAAATCAAATGCGAATCGCCGCACAAAAGAGAGACGCGAATAGAGAGAGAAGGGTATATAAAGTATACTTGTAAGAGAGTGACAGAGAGATATAGAATCCGTTCGTTCGTTCGGTCGTGCGAACGCTCGTTCTTTTCAATACACTGCCGTCCCAAAAGAAGTTTCACTTCAAAAAGATCAGCTTTCAGTATACTTTCAAGCCAAAAGATTAATTTCCTGTAACATAGTTGAATTTTCAACCCAAAAATATGAATTTTTAACAAAAAAGTTAATTTTCAACCAAACAGTTGCCATTTTAACCACAAAAGAGGAAATTTCAAACCAAGAAGACTATTTTTTCCACCAAAAAAGACAAATTATCAAATAAAAAAAGGTAAATTTTAAACAAAAAATGGAAAAGTTACATTTTCAGTTACAAACATTAATTTTCAACTAAAAAAAACACGAATTTCCAACAGAATAGTCTAATAAACAACCAAAGAAGATTAAGTTTCAACCGAATATTTGAATTTTTATCCCAAAAAGATTAAATTTCTACTAAAACAGATTAAGAAAGCAAAAGAGCGAGAAAAAACGACGAATTTTCAACAACAAAAAATAGCTGAACTTTTAACCACCAATAAACACAAAAAACTGGGGGTACGAAGCGTTGCAGATAATTGTTCAAGCAGGGTAAAAATTAGCTGATTACTCTTAACTGGAGTAAACTTTCTGTAGTTTTCTCTGTGAAAGATTTCAGTTGAATTTTTAACACCAAGATATGAAGTTTCAACAAAACATTGAATATTATATCAGGGGGCCGCAAAAGTAAATTTTTAAAATTCAACACTTTTCCTGTTCAATTTTTCATTTCCCCTGACCATTAATATCGATGGGTCCTAAAAAAGAAAGTACGCAACTCGCGGCGACAGGTAGAAAATACGTACCTGGTGTACTCTATACTAAGTATATACTATATATATTCAAAGGCCAGGATCTTAATCTTGTAACGTTTGGAACATAGAATCTTTCATACACGGAATAAAACAATTTTGAATAAAAATTTTTTAATTAAAAACTTAATTTCCTGCACAGTTATTTAGATGTTCTCTTATAGAAATTCCCTGACTTTTTCCTGATTTCCAGGTTTTCCCTGACCTGAGCCTAACGGCCACCCTGTCACTTTTAGAGTTTTGCTGAATGCTTATAGTTGCCATTCACTGCATTTATTAATTTAAAATTATGTGTAAACAATTTTAAATTCAATTAATTCAATATTAAATAAATGAGCCCCTCAGAGCAAAAGCGAAACAAGTCCTATGTTAAAACAAAGGAGTTGTCTCGCTTTTGCTCTGGGGGGCTCAAATAAAAGTTTGAAAATAGAACAATTTTAAATCCAAACGATTGCAAAAATTGAATAATTGTGGACGAGAGTGAGGGGGGTTAGAGAGACAGAGTAGATGGAGGTTACATTAAAGGAGGCTTAAAGGAGGACAGGCGAGGAGGGGATTAAAAAAGCTGGAGAGAGGGGTGTGGTTGAAGGGTGGGGTCAATGGGACAGAAAGGGTGAGGAGGAGAAATATTTTTGAAGGGATTAATATAAGGCTCAAATGGAGAGGGGGAGGGAAATAATCGTAAAAGAGGGAGGAATAGAGGAATGTGGAAATAAAGGAAAGAGGTCAATATAGTTATAGGACGAGGGATATAGATAGAGTGTGAGGGGTAGACGAAGGATATTTGCGAAGGATTTGAGGGGACAGAGGAAGGGCAACAGTATAATAGGGGGAAGGGAGACATTGAGGGGAGGGGCTATATAGGGGATGTAGAGAAATAACCATAGAAGAACTAATTTGTACCTTCACCCAGGAAACCCTTCTAAATGTACGCTTAGAGCCCGTTTCATGAACTGATTTTTTCAGCAAATGTCTGAATCAATTCACAATTAAGGAAAAGCATTTAAGATATGGCCTTAGGATTCTTTCTGGAAAGAATTCTCCCAAGAGAACGTCATCGTTCCCCCTGTAACTTTGACTCTTGTTCTTATTTCTGAAGCATTTTTCGGGGGTCCTCGATGGCGGCATTTGAGGGTCTTTATCGAGCCATTTCAATTCATCCGGAGGTTCTTTGCCCGCATCTTAGTCTCTGAATCATGCGAAGATATAAAAAAGCAAGCCTCTCCTTCTTTGGTGAGATGTGAGCTGCACATTCTGTTATTCTGAGGAACATAGCCTTAAGTCTTAACCTTAAAGAGGGGACCATTTTCGCGAGTCTGTAACACGCAATGGAATCGATGCCAAGCTTCAATGCCGGCAATATATAAAGATATATCGGATATATATTATATATTATATATTATATGCACTCACGAGGTTGAAAAATGTCGATCCGATAAAATCGAATGCGCCAGAATACACGGTAATAATTTAAACGAGTGCATACTGAAGTAGCGAACAAGGCTCTTTCGAATATGATTATATTTTATGGTCGCACCCACACTCAACACCATGACACTTTTCAGATAATATCTGCTGGATAAATCCTGCATTTTACACTTCTATTGAAAAGGCAATTTAGCTAGGTGTAATACTAAAGCCAGTTCTAAGGAAGTATCTCAGGATTTTTCAGATTCAAAATCAGATTTTTCTCCGTTGTTAGGAGAAGAACAAGAAATTTTGCATGACGAATTCGCGCGAAGAAGACTTCTACTGACGTCATGTACTATGTTTAAACTTTGTATAGCAGCCCACAACCTAAAGCCAATGCCTGGATATCTCGGTGCGTTTGTGATGTTTCCCAGCCAGTGCGTGAGATCGCAGTAACAGATGTCTTTGCACAGGTTTTCAAAAGTCGAGAAACAGAGGAGTTAAAACAAACAAACTGGTAATTTATTGGCGAACAAAATATCCGCACACAAAAGATAAATAAGGGTTCAATATCAAGACGTACATTTAATTCTGTGCATTCTAATTCCTCAACTCAAACTCCGTCTACACGCAGAAAAAAGAACCTCATATTTTACTGAAAACCAAGTTAAATCTACTGATCTTCCAAGTACGAATATGGACAACACGGCAGTTCAGTAAATGTTACAATTATAGGCAACTGAATATGACTATCATTTCTGGTTACCAGTGAAGCCAAAGTGCACAAACAAATCAAGTCTGTGGTTTAACTACCTTGTGGTCAAAAGTAATTCCCTGCTGAGTCAGACCTTTTCCTTATGCATTTTGACAACAATCATGATTCATTATTTTAAGATTCTTAAGAAACTAGGCTAATAGTGATTGATTTAATACAATAATAACTTGTGGTGTCAATCAACAGACATTCACACTTATAATTCCCAGGCTCAAACCAACTTCAAGGCCGTTTTAAAGATTTATAAAAATTTTGTCTAGTTTCAAAGTGCAAAAACTAAATGTTGATTTTACATTCAGACAATAAAACACTGCCAATTCTACAATTTTCGAAAAAGCCAGAGTGCACAAATAAATTAAGTCTGTGGTTTAACTACCTTTTGGCCAAAAGTAATTCCCTGCTGAGTCAGACTTTTTCCTTATGCATTTTGACAAGCATGATTCATAATTTTAAAATTCAAGTACACAAATCACTACTCAAGAAACTAGGCTAATAGTGATTGATTTAATACAATAATTACTTGTCAATCAACAGAGATTCGCACTTCTAATTCTCAGGCTCAAACCCATTTCAAGACCGATTTGAAGATTTATAAACATTTTTTCTAGTTTCAAAGTGCACAAACTAAATATTGATTTAACATTCAGACAATAAAACACTGCCAATTCTACAATGTTCGAAAAAGTCAGAGTGTACAAACAAATCAAGTTTGTGGTTTAACTACCTTGTGGCTAAAAGTAATTCCCTGCTGAGTCAGATTTTTTCCATATGCATTTTGACAACAATCATGATTTATACTTTTAAGATTCAAGTACACTAACCTCCACGTAAGAAACTAGGCTAATAGTGATTGATGTAATACAATAATAACTTGTTGTGTTAGTCAACATATATTCGCACTTATAATTAATTCCCAGGCTCAAATCAATTTCAAGGCCGATTTGAAGATTTATAAACAAATTTTCTAGTTTCAAAGTGCACAAACTAAATATTGATTTTACATTCAGGCAATAAAACACTGCCAATTCTACAATGGTGGAAAAAGCCAAAGTGCACAAACAAATCAAGTCTGTGGTTTAACTACCTTGTGGTCAAAAGTAATTCCCTGCTGAGTCAGACTTTTTCCTTATGAATTTTGACAACATTCATGATTCATATTTTTAACATTCAAGTACACTAATCACTACTCAAGAAACTAGGCTAATAGTGATTGATTTAATATAATAATAGCCTGTGGTGTCAATCAACAGACATTCGCACTTATAATTCCAAGTCTCAAACCAATTTCAAGGCCGATTTGAAGATTTACAGACAAATTTTCTAGTTTCAAATTACACAAACTAAATATTGATTTTACATTCAGACAATAAAACACTGCCAGTTCTACAATGGTCGAAAAAGCCAAAGTGCACAAACAAATCAAGTCGGAGCTTTAATCACCTTGTGGCTAAAAGTAATTTCATGATTCATTCTTTTAAGAATCTTAAGAAACTCGGCTAACAGTGATTGATTTAATACAATAATAATTTGTGGTGTCAATCAACAGACATTCACACTTACAATTCTCAGGTTCAAACCAATTTCAAGGCCGATTTGAAGATTTATCAAATTTCCTTACTACTTTTAAAGTGCCCAAACTAAATATTGATTTCACATTGAGACAGTAAAACAGTGCCAATTCGAGAATACTCGAGAAAGCAAGAGAGTGCATGGCAATTATATGCATGTGCGCAACTGAATAACCTTAATGCACAAATATGAACAACGGCATAGAATATGCATTGACTATAATGGCTCCTGTTGGATAGAGATGTTGAACTTTTCCTTTAACTGCAGCAGTTGGATACTGTTTCCTTTGTCCTAGGATAACGATGAATTTGAGCCGTCCGTTCAAGCAGCATTTAACGTGCTTGTGGTTTTCTTTGAAGAGAAATACTCTCCAAAGAACTACAAAAGTGCTTCTTAAAAGACAATTCTTACTCTTTTCGTCTTGATAAAGAGCAAACACAGGTTATGATAGTAAGAAAAGTGCAAAGGAAAAGGTTAATACCTGAGGAATAGGGTGGGCCGAAAAAGAAATGTTTTTGAATTTTAGAAATTCAGGGGGTCTAATAGATTATGTATACTACAGGTAGTTTATCCTGAAACTTTGAGTCTGCTAAAAAAAAGTCAGCTATCGCAATTCTTTTGAAGTTTTAAACAGCGAAGAGCGCAAAATTTGTTTTTCAGATGATACATTCATAAATTTCAATTATTTTGGCCTACTTGAGTTTGTAGTTTATTATTGCCAATATATCCTGAATGTCACGAAAATTTCGAAAGGATTTCAGTTGACGAAAATTTATTCATCTAAGATTTTATTATTACATTTTCAGTTCAAATAATTAATTTTCAACCAAGAAAAACGGAATTTTCAATAAAATAGTTCAATTTTCAACCAAAAATATAAATCTTTGAAAAAAACTGCATTCTCAACAAAAAGTGTGATAGTTGATATTTCCACACGTTTTTTTTTTAATTTTCTATAAAAAACTGTTAAATTAAACCGAAAAATACCAATTTCCAACCAAAGAGTCGAATTTTCAACCAAGATAGATTTTTCAATCAATAAAAAAAAAGCCATCCAAAATGTTGAGTTTTTAAGTCATAAGGATGAATTTATTTTAAAAAAAAATGGAAATTACAACAAAATATGCATTTTCTACCAAAATAATTAAATTTTCGACCAAAAAAGACGAGTTTTCAACAAAATGAGTGAATTTTTAATTGAAAAGATCAATTTTCTAGCAAAATTGAAATAGCTACATTTTTAGTAAAAAAAATTAATTTTCAACCAAATTTGTTGAATATTTAACCAAAGAAATGAATCTTCAACTGAACTGATGCATCTTCACTCAAAAAATAAATTTATAACCAATTAGTTAAATTTTCAAACCAGAAGATAAATTTTCTACCAAAAAAAGACAATTTCTTAACAAAATAGACGAATCTTCATCTAAGGAATATAGATTTTCAAGAAAAAACAGAATAATGAAATTTTCAACTAAACAGATGAATTTTCAATCCAAAAGATTAATTTTCAGCTAAAAACATTATATTGCTACCAAAAAAAAGACAAATTTTCAATAAAATAGTTCAATTTTCAACTGGAAAGATAAATTTTCAACCAAATAGATTAAACGTCTTAAAAAAATTTACTATCGGGGTGTCCCACCCACGCAGGAACGACCTACATCTACAGACATAATGCTGCCCTAAGAGTGCTTTATTACAATCTTTGTCGCTCTTACGGTATTAGCCGCGACCCTGCCCTGCCGATCGCTCCATGGGAGATAGAGTCAATTGTCCAAAACGAGAAGTGTCCTGTGACCACCAACCTCACGGTTGTGAGACGTGGCCATGAATGGGATTTACCGCGGTCCTACTGGGAGCCGGGGTCATTTTTTAGATGGCAGTTGCTCCCAGTGGGACCCTGTGGTGGTTGTTGAATTATATATATATTACATCTGAAAACATAATTGCATTAAACTTACCGAAATTTAATTGGAAATGCAGTATGTGACTTTTTGAATTCAATTTGCTTATAACAATGAAAAATATCATTAATTCTTGTTTTTACTGTTTGGATATTATTTATAATTCTATTAATGAAAAAATCCGCTTGATAAAAATCTCGGGTGTTTCCAATTTGTTTTTATTTACAATTTTAAAGTGCTTATATAATAAGCACTTTGCTTCCTCATTCTGATTTATTAGCAAATATATTTTCCTCCTCATAGAAAGGTGACACGACCATACAAAAATCTTCGACAATCACGGCGGAGACCAAATTATGCAACAATTTTTTCCGATTTATTATTATAGTTTATATGATTTATTATAATTACCAATAAATAATTATTTATCTATGGGACAATGATTATTATTCATTTTTCTGGCAATTTTTAGTGATTGTTATTATTGAATTTTGTTTCCAAAGATCAAATGACGCACATATGAAACCATTTTTTCTAAGATTTTTCCAATTTACATTTACGATCATTCAGTTAATGCAGGAATGATCAATATTGAAATAACTGGTTTCATCGTGATCCTGGACCATCACGTAACTGTTAAAAAAAGTACAATACTTACTTGGCAGAGTACTACGAATTAATTGACAATTTACTATTGTCTTGGTACTTTGACCAAGAATTTCAAGATGGTCAACAATTACGATAACACTATTATCGCAAAATTATTAATAATAATGATTGCTTAATAGAAAAATAATTATTTATTTATAATAATTATAAATCATAAAAATCGTAATAATAAATCTGAAAAAATTGCTGCATAATTAGGTCTACATCGTGATTGTCGACAATTTTTGTATGGTCATCTCACCTTTCCTAAAGTCTGATCAATACTTGGGCCATATACACAATTTTTATTAACATATATAGATCCAATATTAGCTCAAGTATCTCGCGCAACCATTTGCACATAAAATGCGTAAACATGCGTTTGGCAAAAAGTTAAATGCGAATTTACAAGGCTCCTTGTATAAAAAGCGAAAATTCTGTACTTCAGAGAGCTCAAGCTTAATGCTAATATATTCCGAAAATTCTGAAAAAATTAGGTTTCGCTCTTTGTACTGTGACCTATAACTCAGCCAAGCTTCATTCATTTAGGTCTATTTCAAGAAAAGTTATAAACTTTTGAGTAAAGGGGGCATTTTGCACCATTTTTTTTTTATTTAAGCTGAAAGTTTTCAGAGGGCGGGGAGGGGGGGGGGTGAAAAAATACGACATCGCCAAAATAACAGACACCCTTAAATACATGTATGAACTAATTTTATTTTTATATCGAAATTTTATTTTCACTGTTTAAGGGTGAGAAAAATGTAACATTGATTTGCATGATAAATCTGAGCAAAATTCAAGATCTATAACGTCAAATTTTTTCAAATTGAACCAGATGTACAACAGTATTTCAATTTACAAAGTAACTTTATTGTTAAATAACAGTCAAAAATATCATTTTAACAATGAATGAAAAATGAACATTTTTTTACATATTCAATGAAGTATCTAGATTGAAATAATTATTTTTGGAAAAAAAATGTAAAGAAGATTTAACACTTTTTAACATGGCCCATTGTAACTTTTTGCATGACGAAACTGAGAAAAAATCAAGATTTATAATGTCAAGTTTTATTTAATCGAGCTAGATGTACAACAATATTTCAATTTATATTTGTCGTTAGCAAAAGTAACTTTACTATTAAATAAGTCAAAAATTGTGTTTTGACAATAAATGAAAAATGAACATTTTTTTACATATTCAATGAAATATCTATATTGAAATAATTATTTTTGAAAAAAAATGTAAAGAAGATTTAAAACTTTTTAACATGGCGCATTGTAACTTTTTGCATGACGAAGCTGAGAAAAAATCAAGATATGGAATGTAAAATTTTTTTTAATCGAGCTAGATGTACAATAGTATTTCAATTTATATTTGTCGTTAGCAAAAGTAACTTTACTGTTAAATAACAGTCAAAAATAGTGTTTTGACAATAAATGAAAAATGAACATTTTTTAACATATTCGATGTAATATCTAGATTGAAATAATTATTTTTGAAAAAAAAATTTTAAGAAGATTTAAAACTTTTTAACATGGCCCATTGTAACTTTTTGCATGACGAAACTGAGAAAAAATCAAGATATATAATGTAAAATTTTATTCAATCGAGTCAGATGTACAACGGTATTTCAATTTATATTTGACTTGACCAAAAGTAACTTTATTATTAAATGACAGTCAAAAATAGCGTTTTGACAATGAATGAAAAATGAACATTTTTTTACATATTCAATGAAATATCTAAATTGAAATAATTATGTTTCACAAGAAAATTTAAAGAAGATTTACAACTTTTTAACATGACGCATTTTAACTTTCTGCATGACGGAACTGAGAAAAAATCTTCTATGTTTCATCTTATTTGAAAAAGCAATATTAAATACTATTTTATTTTCTACTTACCATTGATACTTCCTCGTTTTTGGTCTGCTGCTATTGAGTGATTAATAAAATTAAAACCACAACTCATTCTCGTTGCATCGTAAATTTCATCCGACAACCACTCTTCCCATACACACGGTGACAAACGGAAGAAACGCTTTATGCGTTTTCCCTTATTCGCTTGACAAGCATATTTTTTTCGACAATGAAGCTTTCAAATTCACTGTTATTGGCAAAGAGTTTGAAGTTGAAGTTGACTTCTTTAAGACTAGTATTATTTTGCACACTTTTATCAAGGGGCTTCGGGGATCGCGTCTCACTGTTATTTATGTTAATGTTTGGATCCATTTTTTGTCGAAATATAGGATCGCACATCTTAGCATTGTAACCATATTGAGCAGAAACCCTTGGTACAGGGACCCTCTATCCGCAACCCGAGGACGCGTTCGGTGGCTTTGTCTTAGGCCCTTCGGTTCGATTCCTAAGGAATCAAAACCGAACCGAATATGCTTGAAGAAGACACACAGTAGTGTTGAAATGTACGTAGCATGAATTTGATTATTTTAATAAAACAAAATGTCAACTTAGTAGATGTTTGATTAAAAAATAGACCGTAAGACCTAAAGAAACTTATTCAAATATGGACATGGGATGTCGTAAAGTTGTTGTAAAAACGTCGCCAAATTTTGTGCCTACTGGGTAGTTATCTCAAGTTCAAAAATAAGTATTGTTAAAAATGATTTTTTAAATTGAGCATAATACTCCTATTATTAATTGGAACTAATTTTGGAAGAGAATCGAAGGTGAACTTTAGAAAAAAAATTCAGGTTAAAATTGTTTATTTAACAACATTTGTTTAGAGTTTAATATTAATGTTGTAGGGCTCATTTTATTCTTTGAAGGATTCTCTATAAATCTCTTTGGTATGTTGTTGTTTAAAACATTTTATTCAGGAATTATAAAATGGTTAATTTCATAAGCAATATGTTTCTTAAATATATTTTTAAAATAAAAACGTACCAAAGAGATCTTTAGAGTCCACCAAGGAATAAAATAAGCCAAACAACATTAGGATTAAATAAGAATATGTTTTGGTTTGTATTTTAGACCTCATAAAATATAAATATGTTTTTTGGTTTTGGCCTTTGGTCCTGCAATTCAGAAGGGTGTGAAATAAAGTAGTCATTTGTTTATGAAACGTCGATGCATTTCGCTATGAAATTATAGCCTCATCAGGACTGTAAAAAGTAAGTGGAAGTAAATAACAATAAAATTGATACTGTTTTCCCTGATGAAAGTTTCTAAAAAAGGAAAATTGATTAGTGAAAGCTTACCGAAAATGACGTTTTCAATACTGACAAGCCGTTTTTGAACATTTAAGAGATGAGGATTATTTGTTGGAGGTTTGAATTCTTTGAATCTGTGTGAACTTATATGTGTATAAGTATGAAAAATGAATGCATAATTAATTTTAGATCCAAATTATTTGTTACATAAATAAATATACACATAAGACATTTATTTAAAAAATGTTTTTGTTGTGCTTTGACAAAAATAACATTTTTCATTGAATGGAAAAATATGTGTGAGTTCATGTTAAAATTATAGGTAGAGGCCCAGTGAGCACCATATTTGACGACGTCTTTACGACATCTTTACGACAACTTTACGACATCGTATGCCCATGTCGTTAAGGAGTCTTTACGATATCTTAACGAAATAGACAGAGAATGTCGTAAAGATGTCGTAACGATGTCTTAAAGACGTCGCCTAATTTTGTGCCCACTGGGGAGATAGTGATGATAAAAATTGTTGTTAAAAAGAGTTTTTTGTATGTTTCAAATGGTTAAGTTACATTTTTGTTGAGTTTAAAGTAATCTATTAGTTTTTGTTATATATCTTATAAAATTTAGAAAAAAAATTGTAACAGAGCCATATGATTGCGGCCTGCTCCAAAAATGTAGGCTAGGAACTGAAGAGATTGGTAAGTTTCATAGTTTCTGGAAAGTTTCAATAATATCATGGTTTATTATACTGAGGTTGTCATTGTCGGATCTAAAATTAACCATACCTTAACTTTTTACAATATTAATCATTTCTAAAATATTTCTATTATTGTAATTGCTTTCTATACCTAGAATTTTTACATTTTCAGAACTAAATTCAAATTTGTGATCGAAGTTAGTAGAGTGTTTACATAAATCTGTGTTAGTTTTTTTGTTATTCTGGTTTGCTCGGTATTCTGAGATTATAATCTTAAGAGGTCGTTTTGTTGGTCCAATGTAGATCATGTGACAATCTTTACAGTAAATTCTATAAATGTGTTAATTTGTAAATTCGTTGATTTTTCTAAATATTGAAGTTTTTTTTTGTATTATTCATAATAAAGTGATGAGGATAATTATTATTGATCAAGATTTCATAAATGATACTTTTATGGTTAACATGATGATAAATTTTACAACTAATTTGGATCCAAAATTAATTATACATTCATTTTCCATACTTATACTTATATACGTTCACACAGATTCAAAAAAGGCTAACCTAAAAATAATCTTCATCTCTTAAATGTTCCAAAACGGGTTTTCAGTATTGTATACGTCATTTGCGGTACGCTTTTACTGATGAATTTTCCTTTTTTAGAAACTTTTATCAGGGAAAACAGTATCAATTTTACTGTTATTTACTTCCACATACTTGTTACAGTCC
Organism: Andricus grossulariae; assembly: GCA_011634705.1. Taxonomy (NCBI): domain Eukaryota; kingdom Metazoa; phylum Arthropoda; class Insecta; order Hymenoptera; family Cynipidae; genus Andricus; species Andricus grossulariae. The sequence continues at coordinate 39,269,171 of JAABKJ010075445.1, forward strand.
TGATGAGGCTATGATTTGATAGCGAAATGCATCGACGTTTCATAAATAAATGAGGACTACTTTATTTCACAACCTTCTAAATTGCAATACCAAATGCCAAAACCAAAAAACATCTTTATATTAAATAAGAATTGTGCTATTTTTACCTGAAGAGAAAGCAAAATCGTAAAACTTTAAATAACTAAATAATTTCATTTAGAAATATTTTGTACCAAAGTTTGCCTTCCGTACTCTTGCAAAATTAGTTACAATTAACAATGGGAATATTTTCCTTGATTTCAAAAATCATTTTTAAAAATTCCTATTTTTGCTCAGTTTCGTTGATTGTAATTTTAAATGTTAAATTTTGGAAAGGCAATTTAACATTTTTCACGTTTCAATTTTTAACGTGCACAATTTTTAATTCTGTGTGTACGTGTACAACAATTTCGGTACGAGTAGCTGGATTTTTTCGATACGAATTTCAGGGGGAAGGGGCTCTTTGCACTGCAATTTTTGTACGAAGAGCCGGATTTTTTCGGTACATGTAGACACTTTGCATTTTTAAACCTGCATTTTAGTCTGAAACATTTTGATTGCCCCCAATTTAAACTTTTTAAAGTAAAAAAAACTTGAATCCCTTTTTGAAAGCTTAAAATAAAAAAAAATGTAATTAATTTTTAGTTTTTCTTTTTAATATTTTAATTTTCTTACTTTATTGTTCAGAGGGCGTACAATTTGAAGCCTTTATGTCTTGCTTACAATTATTTATTAAATATATTTGGCTAATTGATAGTTAAACGTACGAGGGCTCTTTGATAAGTCAGTGACTTTTCGACTAAAAGATTTTTTTTCGGCAAATGAGCGTTTTACTTCTCAACATAATCTCCTATAATATATAATATATATATTTATAATATATAATAATAATAATAATAATATATTAATAATCAATTAAAGTGGTACTCTACAAAGAAATGCTTGAAGCACAAAGACTTTTTACACTATGAGCAAGTAACTACTGCAACTTCTGAACTTCCCTTAACTTCACATAAAGGTTGGGAAGATTTTTGAAACGCAAAGTTTACTGGATTTTCATATTTATCAGGCCCTTTAGATACATAACCGCTTTTAAACCAAGAATAAAGAATTGGATTATAATATCGTGGTGGGGATAAACGATTATGTACCAGTAATTGTCATTCAATTATATTGTTTCATAAATGTAGGTTTATATCATGATCCAACAATAAAACTGTTTCGGAAAACTGTGTGACATAATTTTTCGAAACCCTGAATCCAAAAACCTCCAGTGGCTGAATTCGCGCTGTTGTCCCTTTCGGTATAATCATTGGAGAAATAGATTTTCCATGAGGCGTGGCTTCTTTTACGACTCGTGGACAAGATTGGGGAAAAAACTTCCAAGTTTTAAAATGTTCTGAAATAAATGTCAAAATGAAATTTTTATACCATATTTCTTGAGTTCAATGAAGTTTCAGTTATAGTAATTAGAGTTAAATGGATGCGTTAAAGTAAAAGAAAAAGCCCGAATTGTCCACTGGGCTCTTTTAAAACCAAAAAAAAATCGCGAAAGAAGCTTCCCGTCTGCAGATAAAATAGGCTGTATAGTGTAACTGTGAGTTATTGAAGAAACCGATTGTAAAAGACATTGCACTTGCTTCGTATCCTCTATTGCTAGGGCACGCTAGATCTATATCATGGTCTATTATTCCCGCACTAATTGCTTCTTTGAAATTATTTGGTGTGTATTCCGAAATCCAAAGTAATTTGTCCACGTAAGTGCCTCCTTTATTTACCTGACCTGCCCATCGCCTCAATTGGCGTGTACTTTCTACTTTCCTGAATTTACTTTTTACTGTATCTATTGACAAATTCTTCTTCCATTTAACACTTCTCCATTGCTCTACAGCTCTTCGCTTGTAGTCAAAAATTAATTCTTATTCATGTACAGAGCAAAAGTCAGAAGATACTTAAAATTTAGGGGTCCATACGTCGTGTCTGTCTTCCACAGCAGAAGGTTCAAAATTCTTAAATTCCTCATGAAAATCCAAACTCACTTCTTGATTTACTTGAACATCATTATAGTCATTCATACTCGACAACAAAATACTTTCGAAACTATTTTTTAATTATATTTTATCATTATTTATAGCACTTCCAGGAATATTCAACGCTTCGAAAGTAGCGACCAAAGCCTTATAACATTTATCGGGTTAAATTTCATGATTAATTAGATCTGAACGCGAAAATTCAATATATGTACTTTTCTAGCTGTTGAAAAACTAAAGAACAAAGCAAACACATCGTCTTTACATATCTATCCGGTTATGAAAAAAATCGAAACTCTAAAAATAACGACCACATGTGTGATGAATAATGCTTATTCATTGTCAGATTATTATTATTATTATTACGTAAGATCGTGTATATGCATAACCGAATTGATCTAAGTACAGCTTACATCGTTGCGATTGGCACAGATCCTCTCCTAAAAATTGTCAGGAAACACAAGATGATTGGCAAACGAGCGTTCCTTTACAAAGCCGCGGAGCAGGTGGCCGAGACCCTTGACCTGAATTTTAACATCAGGAGTGAGGAAAGTTCATTACTCCAACTAGATGCTACACTTCTAAAAGCGAAGGAGAGAAAGCATATGTAAAAAAATTCTGCCAACAGCTACTCGATAAGAAAATGAACGGAAACTTTCACAGAAATGTGGAAAAACAGTCCTTGTCGAAGGAGCAAACTTTGGCTTTTCTCAGATCATCAGGGCTTAATGCAGGTACAGAGGGTTACATTTTCACATGCCAGGACGGTGTCATTTCCACCTCAGTATACCGTTATCGCATTTTATGTCAAGAAGTTCCCGGCGATTGGTGCAGAGCATGTCATGCACATGCTGAATACCTAGAACACATACTATCCGGGTGTCCCACTCAAGCGGGATCGACGTATCTCTATAGACATAAGGCGGCCCTGAGAGTGCTTTATTACCATCTTTGTCGCTCTTACGGTGTTGGTTGCGACCCTGCCCTGTCGAACGCTCGGAGGGAGATAGAGTCAATTGTACAAAACAGGAAGTGCCAAATTTTCTGTAACTACGATTTTTGTACAGCAGTCTCCGTTGCACACTCGAGGCCTGACATCGTTTTCCAAGACTTCGAGAAACGAACTATATTCGTGATCGAATTCTCGGCCCCGTCTGACTACAACATCACTGCCAAGGAGAAGCAAAAGGAGGATAGGTATCAAGAGCCTAAAAGGGAGCTGCAACGACTTTACACAAAATATTCGGTTGAAGTAATTGTCCTCGTGATCGGTGCTCTCGGAGGTGCGAAATTATCACTGGTTCGTCACCTTAAATCCATACCGGTGTGTCAAAAATATGCCAAGGCACTTGCGAGATGGATGCATGAAGCTGTCATACTTGAGTCGCTTCGTGTCCTCAAGACACGCGAGGGTTCCGCCGGCCTGTCGTTGTGATTTCACTGTGCCCTGTGACCACCCATCCCACGGTCGTGAGACGTGGATATGTGTGATTTACCGCGGTTCTACTGGGAGCCGGTGTCATTTTTAGATGGAATTTGCTCCCAGTGGGACCCTGCGGTGGTTGTGTAACCCTTTTTCTTTAATTGTCTAAATTGCAAAAAACATGCTTCTATTTTTGTATGTTACGTTACCAGCGGTGCCAGCGGTCTTAATGATAATTCTTGTACAATTATATTGACAATAGTACGAGTCACTATACTGTACTATTATACAATATACAATAATTGTGAAGTATTTATAAAATGCACAAATTTGTCTACAATCAATGCTGTTTTTTTATATTTGAGGGTGATTTATCCCCTTCTAGGAAGTTTTGATAGGGTGAACAAATATTTATCTGATTTTTTAAGCAATTAATAATTTGTTACGTAAGAGGGTGTAATTTAAATTTACTTCTAAAAATGATTATAATATTAAAAATTATGTAGGGATGTTATGCAGCAGTTTTTTATTTCCCTACAAAACGAATCGTTTTCCCAAAAATTGTCTTAAATAAATATATATATATATATATATATATAAGGGGTAAGGTTTCGAACAAGATTATTTCTGTGAATAGTTAAAGGGTGCCTTCCCGCTAACTTTTTGCCCCCCCCCCCAACACGAGACGCTGGTAAAGGTTAGGGGTGTGAAGAACGTTATTTGTATGACCAGTCACAGGGTGCCTTCTCGCCCCCCACGAGACGTTGGAAAAAGGTAGGGTTATGACGAACATTATTTCTGTAACCAATCACAGGGTTGTCTTCCCGCCCCTCACAAGAGGTTGAAAATGGGTTGGGGTTTGGCCGGGATTGTTTCTGTGACAAGTCTCAGGGGTGCATTCCCACCCCCCCTCCACCCCCACGAGACGTTGGAAAGGGTTAGGTGTGTGACGAACATTATTTTTATGACCAGCCCTGCCGATGAAACGACACTGGGCCGCCAGTGCCTGCTTGTGCTGATTTCGGCAGTCAGAGTGATGCGCCGGTCATATAATGGTCCTATTGTATTCGTCACGTACCGGGCGGGCAGAGTGATTTACAGTACTTGGCCGCCACCAACCGAATCCCTTTTTAACATTTTCTTCAAATTATTAACAATTTTTTTTAATTTATGAATTTTCTCTTTATATATATATTTTATAATTATAAATTATATACTAATATACTATTCTGGAGTTGAATTCGAAAATGTTGTCTCTTTTGGCGTATCTCATTCCCAGGGATCACAGCGCAAAAGGAGCTAAAAAAAGGGGAAATAGGGTAATTTTCTCACGAAAAAGGGAAAAAATCGGGGAAAGATTAAACATTTATTTTTACATGTTGAAGAGAACAATCTGTTTATAAAAAATGTTATATTTTTAAATAATTTTCAATGATTTCTACCATTGAAGAATTTATTTTTAAAAATAGGATATACTTAGGTCGTTGGAAATTCATTCGCAGTGATATAAAAAAGTACGAGATTAATACTTTCAATGTAAATTTAAAACTACACTCTTCAGTAGAGCGAAGTAAAAATGTTAAAATTAATCTAATCGTTTGAGCTGAGGGATAATTTGTGGGTCGACATCCAAAACAAGTAGAGAAAAAAATTGGGAAATTGGTTAATATCATCTGTTCTCTTTTTTAGAACAATTAAAAATTTTGTTAATTAAAAAAAATGTTTGCCTTATTTAGAATATTTTAAAAATGTACAAAAACATGTTTTTTGGATTGATTTGAACCTAAAAGTTCTTCAGCTTGAACCAAAGAAACATGCTATTATTTTTTTATTCATGGGAAACATTTTTTTCCTGGTGCTTATAATGTTCCAAAATCGCAAAAAAATGAAATTCCAAAAATCCTAAAGCACGACAAAAGTTTTTTTCCGAAAAAGCAAAATGAAAAAATGCTTCTTTGGTTCAAGCTGAATAAATTTCAGGGTCTACATATTCAACTTTTTTTAAAATGTATGCATATGATTCAATCAAAAAAAAATGTTTTTGCATTTTCAAAAAAATGGTTAGTGAGCAGAAAATTTGTTTTTAAATTTCGTAATTTTTTATTATTTTTCTCTAGTAAAAGCTGTAAATATAACAAATTCCTCATAATTTTTTAACCAACAGGAAATATTTTGAATTTGAAATCGTTAAATTTTACAGATTAAAATTTTTTTTTCACTTTTGTCGAATACCAACCAACAAGTTTTTTCCCCCTCAGCTCAAAAGATTTGACTTATTTTAGCATTTTCACTCCACCCTAGTCTTCAGTGCTCTTAAACTCAAATTAAAAATTGCTCAAGTTAGAACATTCAAAATTGCAGTTGATTAATTTGGAATATTCCATTTCTTAACCAGGTATTTAACTTTGTACATTTCCAATAAAAAGTGTTCACCTTCTAATAATTATTTAAAAAGCGAGTTAAAATGTACTATATATTTTGTAACAATTCCAATTTTATATGGGATAATAACTTGTCTCCAGTTTTCACACTTTCAACATGCTTTGAAATGTTTCAGCTTCAAAATTTTTGAAGGGTATTTTTAATGGTTCAGAACTTGAAACGTGTACCTTATTTATTCATAAATAATTTATTCAAGTGATATAATTGCTTTAATTATTATTCAATAATGGGTACACTTACTTATTTCAAATAATTTCCCGCGTAATTCAAACACTGCTTTTTCAAATATTGTATATTTAAAGAGAAAAGGGAAAAGGGAGAAGTTTTTTGACAATAGGGAGAAAAAGGGGGTTTCCAGAAAAAAAAAGGGGAAACTAAGAAAAACGGGGAAGACTGCGCACCCTGACATAAGCATGGATTCTCAATTCTCGATGCTAATGAATGAATGCAAAATTAGAAAAATGTTCTTTTAAATGTTTTTTTCCTTCTTTCAGAGGACTTCGCCTCCAAGCCATCCACGGGAGCTTCGCCCCTGGTCCCCATTCCAAATTTGGAACACTATTATCCAATATTAATTTTTGTATGGGATTTAGTCGAATTTCCATACATTTTTCATGAAAAATAGTATGTGATAGAATAAGTTAATGAGGTTTCAAATAAAATTTGATTTAAAAAACTATTAATTTCATATAATCAAGTCTGTGTCTACGTATACTGTAATTTCGGTACGAACAGCTGGATCTTTTTGGTACAAGTAGACACTGCCTTTGATAAATAATGTATTATTTTCGAAATCCTGGATGGAAAGCGTGAGTACAACGCATGAATATTAGCAGTCAATCACGTAATAACTGAACATTCTTGCAGAAATAGCCGTATAATCAAAAAGAACACTTTAATGATAAAATTGTAGTTTTAATATGGCGTTTGACTATCATTTATTGTCCCAAAATTACGAAAAATATAATTAATAGTAAAATAACCAATAATAAGTAAACTCGAATTATTTAAACTAATATATCTATAAGTCCAAGAATTTATATGTATAAATAAACACAATACAATTGTATACTGCAGTTAAATGCACTGTTGAGGGGCTTTCCCACTATATACAGGGTAAGGAGGGGCAGCGCCGATCAGTTAACAGTCAAGGATTTTTTAAAGTTAATAGGATGTAGAATTGATCCATTTTTTTCATTTCGAGTCCTACATTAATGTATATCATATGTCTACAGGTATTAGTTACATGAATAAAACAATGATTTAATAATTTAATTATTTCTAACAAGCTATATTTCGTCGGCTTTGCCCCACACCGGAGGGCAAAGCCGACCGCAGCTTTTTATAAAAATCAATAAATTTATCAAGTGTACAGTAAGTTTCTTTCACGTATATGAATTTCATAGTTTCTGTATACTAAAATTCATATACGCGTTTACTATATTCAGCTGCGCAAGCGCGTTTTAATTTGCGTGAGTCGGGCAACGTGGCCGGTGGCATTTGTTTGAGTTCTTTGTAATTCTAAAATTTTCGGCTTCTTTCTGCGAAGGTCTACAAAGTCTTATCTTTAAAACTTATGTTCAATTTATTAACGTCAATGTAACCTAACCATATGATTATTTGAAAATTAAAACTTTGTTCTTTAATTTAATTTTTCATCTGATCATGTTTACAGATGATGTAGACGGAACCCACGCGGAACGGAACGCATATACTGAATTCAGTATAAGCGTCTACTAAATTTCGTATACATGTATACTGAATTTAGTATACGTGTATACTAAATTTCATGTACGTGCATACCAAATTCAGTGTATGCAATATGTAATCATCGACGTATCGATAATAGAAAAGAAGCTTCAAATTTTGTTCTTCAAAATGTTGTCTTCTATATGTTTAATGAATAATTCTGCTGCCACTGATGATATGGATGAACCCATCAAAATTCCATTTTTTGTCTTTATATTTCAGAATCGAATTGTAAATATGCATTTTCAATGCAGAAACTAATTGCTTCGATAAATCGTGTATAGTTTAAATTGGTATATTATTTTATTAGATTCCATTTTGATATATTTGTTCATATACGATGTTTCCATTGATGCTAGTGAAGATTGATACTGCATCTAACGAGAAAATCGTATAGTTATCTGGAATTTTTACATGTTTTACTTTTTCTACAATATCCCAACTATGTTTGATCACTTGTGTAGATGTAGATCCTATTTTGTTTAGGATCAAAGCGAAATATTTGGAAAAGTTGTATAATGGTGATCCAATGAATGATGTTACTGGTCTGAGTGATTTATTATCTTGTGTAATTTTATTGTCCTATATATCAGTGGTGGACGACCGTTAGTACTTCGTAAGTGATGATAAGTTGTTTTTTATCAATTTTTCTTCTAACCATTCTTTAAACATTATGTTTAAACATTTTTGTATGTCTTGTGTCGGATTTTTTATTGTTTCGTACATCTGTTTGTCATCGAGAAGTGTTTTCATTTTTTGATTGTATTCTGGTTTTTCTATTATTACTATTTTTCTGCTTTTATCAGATTTTATGATGCATAATACCGCTGATATATGGGACATCTACACGAGTAATCAAACACAGTTGGGATATTGTAGAAAAAGTCAAACATGTCAAAATTCCAGATAACTATACGATTTTCTCGTAAGATGCCGTATCAATGTTCACTAACGTCGATAGTAACATCGTATATGAACAAATATATCAACAAAGTAGGTGGATCTTCAAAATTTAATCTCGAAAACCCAACGAAACAAACATATTAATTTTTTAGATATAACTCTAATTTTTCAGAAAGTGTTTATTGGAACAGCTTGGTATCAAAAACAATCTGCAATTGGCCAAACATCAAATTATTTATCAAATCACCATTTAAACCATAAGAAATAAATAATTTTCTCAATGTTAGACAGAGCTATAGAACTTTCAGATCCTAAGTTCCAGCCTAAAAATATTGCTACAGTTACACAAAATTTATTGAATAATAACTACCCGTATCACTTTATTAAAAAAACCATAGATCAAAGATTAGAAATGTCCAAAAATAACATCTCACAACTAAACAACAAGAAAGAAATTGATTTAATAAGAATATTAGTGGTACCGCTTGTCAAAGAACTATACCACCCAGTTTAAAAATTTTTTGACAAATTAAGCATCCATACGATTTTTTCCATAAAAAATAAATTACAACAAACTTTACTACATATACCAAAAGATCCTAGACCAAAGTTTGGAAGCACACATTTTTTTCACAGAATAACACGCATACATTTAAAACCTTTATACATTTATTCTTATAAATCGGTCTAATTCGAAAAACAAATTCTATAATGTAACATTTTATTTTATGAAGACAGACGCACGCAACAGTATTGCAATTTATATTTAACATGAGCAAAATTGAGTAGCTTTATTATTAATTAATAAACAACATGGTATTTTTACAATGAATAAAAATAACCACTTTTTCATTTTTTCATTGCATTATTTATATTTAAATAATTGTTTTGAAAATCAAAACTCACCACAAACGGTTAATTCTGGCTAGATCTATTAAAAGTTTGAGCTTCTCTTTATACCTTGATCCTCTAATATGACCAATTTCACTTTAAAAGTTGACACTTAAGAAGGTTTCCATATTTTTCCACATGAATATCACTTAGAAAGAAAAACGGAAAAATATGAAATTTAAAGGCTATTTAAATTAAATTAATTCAATTTAAATTAACTAGTTATTGTTTGAATCATCCAACTACTTAGTTGAAATTGAAACTACGTTGTGAAAAATTCATTTTTTTAGTTGATGATTCATTAGTTTAGTTGAAAACCCTTTTTTTTGTTGTTGAAATTTCAAACATTTCGTTGAAAATTTTTTCTTGTTCCAAATTAACGTTATAAACTAAAATTTTAACTAAACCATGTTTGGTTTAACATTTATCTTCTTCAGTTGGAAATTCATCTATTTGTATGAAAATTTCTGTATTCTGTAGAAAATTTGTCTTTTGTGGTAGAATATTAATCTTCTTGGTGACTAATTCACTTTTTTGGTTAAAAATTCATTTCTTATATTGGAAATTTAACTATTAGGTTTAAAATTCATTTGTAAAAACTAAAGTTTTGGTTGGAAATTCGTGTATTTTGTTAAAATTAATCTTTTTTGGTGGAAAATTAATCTTTTGGGTAAAAAATTAATTTCTTTGATTCAAAATTAGTTTTTTATTGAAAAATTAATTTTTCCAACTCAAAATGTAACTATTCCATTTTTTGTGAAAAACGTATTCTTTTTTATATAAATGTAATCTTCTTGGTTGAAAATTCATCTATTATGTTGGGAATTTGTGTATTTTTTTTGGTAGAAAATTCATCTTTTGGGTTCAAAATGCAACTATTGGGTTAAAATTCATTTTTTTGGTTGAAGATTCATTATTTACGATATAAATAAATTTCTTTGCTCAACAATTTATCTATTTTGCTGAAAATTTTTTTTTTTTTTGAAAATGATTTTTTTAACTGACAACTTACATTTGATTGAATCCGCGAAAGTCATTTTTCACATAAAACCAATACCTTCTCATTGAGATGAGAATGTAAAAAAAGTACATTATTTTTTATTTTTGTCGACAACCATTTTTCAAGAAAAGGAAATTAAACTCAAAAGAAACGAATTTTTAACACAATATTTAAATTTTCAAACTTTGAAGACAAATTTTCAACCATAAATGGAATAGTTAAATTTTCAGTTAAAAAAAATAATTTTTTACAACAAAAAGACAAATTCTTAACAAAATAGTGCAATTTTCAATTACAGAAATCCGTTTTTAGCTGAAATGATGAATCTTCAACAAAAAATTCAATTTTAATAAAGTAGTTCTACACTCAACCAAGTAGTGATATTTTGAACCGAAGAAATTAATTCCTAACGAAAAATGTAATAGCTGATATTTGAAATGAAATTTTTTCAATTTTAAATAAAAAGCATTGATATTTCAACCAAAATTGATTTTAATTTTTAATAAAAAATAGTGAAATTCGATCAAAAGAGACAAATTTTCAACAAAATAGTTGCATTCTCGACAAGCAGATGAATTTTCAACTAAAAGATATCAACTTTTAACCGAAAATGAAATAGTGCAATTATTAATAAAAAAAAGTAATTTTCAACCACAAATGAAAAAAATTTTCAAACAAATTTCACAAAAAAGATTGATTTATAACTACAGAAAAGAAAAAACAATCTTCAACAAAGAAGAAATTAATATTTAGCAAAGTAGTTCAACTTTCAACCAAGTAGTTGGATTTTCAATAAAAAAACATGAATTCTCAACAAAAGATTAGCAACAAAAAAAAGTTAGCAATAAATTTTTTTTGTTAAGAATGTTATTATTTCCTTAAAAATACAATTTTTCGTTTGAAAATTAATTTTTTTTGAAAATTAAGATTTGCGGGTTAAGAATTTAACTATTTTGTTGAACTTTTTTTTCTAGTTTGGAGTTCAATTGTTTTTGATTATAAATTAAAATCTTTTTGGTTGAAAATGGAATTACCTTCTTTGGAGTTGAATTTCTTTGTCAAAAATTTGTCTTATTGGCTGAAGATTCATCAATCCAGTTTGAAAATTAATTTTTTTCACTAAAAATTTAACTATTCCATTATTAATTAAAAAAATCTCTTTTTTTGTTGAAAATTCAGCTATATGTTTGAAATCAGACTTTTTTGGTAGAAAATCAATGTTCTTGGTATTGCGCTGTTTTTCAAAATCTATTTTTTTATTGTTAATGTTATTTTTTACGATTGAAACAGTACTACGCTTCCTATCAAAAAATTATTAATGACAAATTTTTATATCTTTTTTGGTTGAGCAAGTTTTGTGTATTAATTTTTTCATAGTTTGTTTCGTTTACCAAAAATTAAATTTCTTTTCTTTGTAGTTCTATATTCTATGATTAAAACGAAAATTACACGTTCCATTAAAAATGATTTGAATAAAAATTTATAGATCTTCTTTGGGTGTACAACTTTTGTGTATTACTTTTTTTTCGCACCTTGTGTCGTTTTTCCAAAACTTTAATTTTTCTGATTTTTGGTGTTATTTTTTACGATTAAAAAAAAACGGCCCATCCTAACAAAAGATGATTGCTGGAAAATGTGTAGCTCTATTTTGGGTGAACAACTTTTAACAATTTATTTTTTGCATACCTTGTATTGGTTGTCAAAAAATTTAATTTTTTTTGTTTTTGATATAGTTTTTTACGAATAAAACAAAAACTACGTGTCATATCAAAAAGTGAATAGAAAGAAGTTTCTAGATCTTTCTTGGGCGCACAATGTTGGTGAATTTATCTTTTTTTATTTCTTGTATAGTTTGACCGCAAAATAGAATTTTTGATTTTTCCTAATTTTTTATGCCATCAAAATTTGAATTTTTGATTTTCAAGAAATTTCAGAAATTGTTTAATAATCTTGGAGGGCTTTAAAAAAAACAACGTTTTTCTTATCTTGCCTTTGTTTTATATCGTGCGTTGTTTGGCTTACAATTTTCATTTTCGTTTTTTTTTTAATTTTGAAAATGCTATAACTCTAACAATTTTCCTTCCGTCGAAAAAATTGGAAAAATAAATTATTTGCATTTATGAGAACTATGAATAGCCGTACATAGAATTTTTGAATTTTGAAAAAAATTGTCTCGAAATTTTTCAAAATGCTCTAACTTTTTGAATTTTTATACAAAATAGCTGGCTCATGAACTTGAAATGTATTTTTGGACCACAAACCGCGTGTAGAAGGAAATTTGAATTAGAGAGTCCCTCCGAAACTTATCGCGAGGTCACACAACAGACAGACAAACCGACAGACAGACATTTACGTAAAAACTATGTTTTCTGACGTGGAGAATTGACAAAAACTGGATAAGTTCAAATTTACATGAATTTAAGACATTCCATCATAAATGATGAGGATGTAAAAAAGATATAGTCAATATATTAAGCAAAAAAGATTTTAATTCAAGATCAAAAACAGTTGTATTCAACAAAAATTAGAAATTTTTAATGATACCATCAATAACTGTCACCAATTAAAGCAGTCATCTTTGTTGATCGAATGATGTCAATTTAGGGAGTGTAGAGTTGATCTACATTTTCATTGCAAACAACTTATACAAATAGACTTGTGTTCGTTCTCATGGGGTGTTGTGAAATGACTATGATTTTTCAAGTATGTTTAATTATTTAATTAAAAAAAAAATTGAAATCAGTAAGTTACACTGTGGTTAAACAATGAGCACATTATAACTCGTCGTAGATTGCTGTTCTTAAACAGTTAGCACCCCTGTACAATATAGCGGCCACTGCTAGCGATCCTCCGCGGCCACAAGGCATCTATGATAGCCCTTATGTTTATCTGCAACTAAAAATATGTTCAATTATTCAATACCAGTATTTAGAACTAATATTTCAAACTATTTTGAACTTTGATATTCTTATTTTAATTCTGCAAGAGTATCTGTATGCTAGTAAAACAATTTGTATATTTCACATCGTATTTTGCCAAAGAAGATTGAATTGAAGAAGAAATTTCGATAGATGAAGGCAAATGAGTTAAAAACTCATATTTTTTTGTCAAAGTGTAAGATGAAACGAATCTCGTTTATAAATTTTCTTGTAAACAATGTTCTGCATCTTATGTGGGTGAAACAAAAAGATCTTTAAAAACTCGGATCAATTTATCTCAATATTTCTTTGATTCAAAGAAACCAAAATATTTGTTTCACGCATCAATGAATTAATTATTTAAAATAGCATGTTTTTTAATCCAAAGGCTCAAAATCATTGAACTGCAGAAATATTTCTTTGCATGCAAAAGCGAGATTCAAGGAAACTAGGTTCTTAGTTTTAAAGATATAAATTCTTTGAGTTAATTATCTCATATTCTGAGACCAAGAAATATTTCTTTATTTTAAAGAAATAGCACCCAAAGAAATGATTTCATTAAATCAATGCACGAGTTTTTTGCTTTTAAACAATATTCAGTACAATTAAGTAAACGGTTTCCATTTTTCAAATAAATGGAATGAAAGAAATGCATTTATTTGGATTCAAAAAGTATTTTTTTCAGTGTAAATTGCGTCGCATTAGAACTGGATTACAAGTGGATTAGTTCGAATCGAAGGTGGATTAGTCAGACTTACAGTTTGATTACTCTTTCTTTCAAGCGGATCGATAGAATTTAGTTTTGTTCTGCAATCAATTTTTAATAAATATATAATTTTTCTTTTTGAATTAAAATAAAATTTTGCATTTTTTTATGTTTCGTCCTGGACTCACCGGATTCTTCAGTAAGGCTATGTGAATCAGTCCTGCGGTTGCAATGCATTATATTATTAACTACAAAATTTACAAACAAACATAGCAATTTTGGAACAAATACACATTATAATTAATTTAGGTAATTTAAACCGTCAAATGCAAAAATTATAAAATGTATTGTCTAAGACAGGATTGATTCGCATAGCCTTACTGAAGAGTCCGGTGAGTCAGTCCAAGACGAAACATAAAAAAAGCCAAAATTTTATTTTAATTTAAAAAGAAAAATGATATATTTCTTAAAAATTGATTGCAGAACAAAAATAAATACTATCGACCCTAATGCAAATTGAAAAAATCTTCTTTATAGTCTTGATACTTGGGTCAATTAAGGATATCTTTCGAAAAAACAGCAAAGATATCATCTAACTATTATCTGAATTATTTTTCCCTTCTATGTCATTGATTTTGGACTCAAAAAGGAACGATAAAATGAAAAATGAAAGTTGATATTTTGACTTCAATTTTTTTGAACACCCCGTCTCGTGTAGAGATCGCAATAACTACCTAATGATACATCAAATCCAACCACGAGATCCTGTAGGTCAAACTAGACTGCAACCCTATCTATTCATTAAAAGAAACCTTTTTGCCCCAGATATGGGGTTACACCCCGAAAACGGTTTTCCAATTATGTTTTTTTTTTTTCAATGCTACATTATTCCAGGGACTAATAGTCCTATCCATCATGCACCTTTCAATAATGTTTTATTTACAGTGGATTTAAACTAAGTACAATAATTTTGGGACTGCTCAATAAGTGATTTAAACTAGTCAATGAAATGATGATATATCATATATCAAAATTAAGTATATATAGCTTACAAAATGGTTATAAGGAGATATAAAAGTTATGAAAACTTTATTAGAATATAAAAACTTTATTAGTATAGAAAAACTTTATTAAAAAATATATAATGTATTTATGTATGGCTACGTTTCACTGTGTTCTGTGTTCAAATAAAATAGTTTATGCAACAAAATTCGTGCCAATTTATTTTAATTCATTATTGAATTTAAAGAAAATATATATTTATTTTGAATTAACCTATTCTTTTGTTTGAACCAAAACGGTTATTACATTTAAAGAAGTATAGAGATAAAATAAAACATGATATTTCTTTAATTTAAAGAAATTTTTTATTTGAATCAATGAAATATCTCTTTAATTTAAAGAAATCTTTGATTTGAAGCAAAGACATATTTCTTCAATTTATAGAAATCTTTGATTTGAAGCAAAGAAATATTTCTTTAATTTAAAGAAATTTTCTGTTTAATTTAACAAAATATTTCTTCAAATCAAATAAAAAAATCCAACAAAAAAATTTCTTTAAATCAAACAAATGTTTCTTTGACCGTATAGTATATCAATACTAAAATTTCTTTTATTTAAAGAAAGTTTCTTTGATTCAAATATATAATTTTTTTCATCCTAGAGGGCAAGCCCCCCCCCCAAGTTTCCAGTTCTGAAGAAAAAATCCCCAATTTTTTTTCCAAAATTCCAACACTAACACGTGCCACCAGACACTTCAAAATCCCATTTAGTTAACATGGGGAAATTTTGGATTTTCGAAAGATTGAACTCCTACTTCAGGGTTTGATCGAAACGGGCCAACTTTTTTAGGGATTGAAGAAGAGTATCTATGAAATAAAACCATACTAATAACTTTTTATTTCAACCCCCCTCCCCCACCACCACAGCGCCCTTAATATGACCCAAAAATAAAAAAACTACATTTTTACGTATTATTGTTACTTTTTAGCAATTTCCGTTGTCTTTTTCATACAAATAATTACTAATCGACGATTTGAATATTTCCCATGACTCTTCAAACAATTTTTAATTATTTAGACAAAATTTCACTTATTTAAACAATTATTTATTCCCAAAAAATGTAAAAAATAATCGTATTATCTGATTGAAATGTAATAGTTTGTCAGTGTTTGTAAAAGTCAAATTTTTGTAAACATTATGTAATTATTTAAACAATGACTAATTGTTTATTCTCAAATTTCTAAAAATTGACCTAGAGATGTCCAGTTTTTTCTCAAATTGCTATCCTATGCTACTTTTTGTTCAGTAATTATATAATTTTGATACATTTCTTTCAATTTTAAATAAATTTCTATTTGTTTAAACAATTTTGATTTGATATCAATCTGACATACTAGGAGACACAAAAAATATGTATTAAAATATATTTACGAAAATAATTCTATGTCTCATATTTTATATTATTGATCCAAATTTTTTTGATAGAAAACTGCTTGAACGAATAAAACTTGTTTAAACAATGACACGATGTTTTTAACAGAATTGACTACTCCTCCAAATCATTGAATATTATGTTTAATTCAGAAAGTACGATTTGAAAATATTTTTGGAAAAATAATTGTTCAAACAAATTATATTTGTTTAAACAATTAAAAAATGGTTAATACATTCTTTCTATACACTATACAGTCAGAAAAATAATTATATATACTTCATTTTACTTAATTTTTCTAAAGTTATCGAAAAAAACTTCTCAAGCAAATCAAAATTGTTTAAACAAATAAATCTTGTTATTCTGGAATTTCATTGTTCGGAAATTTTATCACTCGGTAATATTCTAAACTGATCGGAAATTTTATTTTTTGAGAATTTTCCAATACTGGAATTTCATTATTCGGCAATTTTATTATTCAGGAACTTTATTATTTGGTAATTTTCCAATTCTGGAACTTCGTTATTCAAAAATTTTATTAATTGGGAATTTTCCAATTCGGGATTTTCATTGTTCGGAAATTTTATTATTCGGTAATATTATAAACTGTTAGGGAATTTTTTTAATTTTCCAATTCGGGTATTTCATTATTCAGGAATTTTATTATTTGGGAATTTTCCAATTCAGGAATTTCATTATTCGGAAATTTTATCAATTGGGAATTTTATAGTTCGGGAATTTTATTATTCGGGAATTTTATTGTTCGGAAATTTTATTATTCGGTAATATTATAAACTGTTCGGGAATTTTTTTTTTTGAATTTTCCAATTCGGAAATTTTTTTTTTCGGAATTTTTCCTTGGACCCGGAAAGTTTATGTTTCGAGAATTCTCCAATGTGGGAATTTTATGATTCGGGAATCTTATGATTCGGGAATTTGTACCGTTGGAGAATTTTCCAATTCGGGAATTTCATTATTCGGAAATTTTATTATTCAGGAATTCATTATTCGGGAATTTTCCAATTAGGCAATTTCATTATTCTGAAATTTTGTTTTTCGGAAACTTTGCTATTCCAGAATTTCATTGTTCGAAAATGTCATTATTTGGTAATATTATAAACTGTTAGGGAATTTTATTTTTCGGAATTTTTTATTAGACCTGGAAAGTTTCTTACTTGAGAATTTTCCAATTTGGGAATTTTATTATTCGGGAAGTTCATAATTCGGAAATGTTATAATTTGGGAATTTGTATCATTTGAGAATTTTCCAATTCGGGAATTTCATTATTCGGAAATTTTATTATTCGGGAATTTTCCCATTCGGGAATTTCGTTATTCGATCATTTTATTACTCGGGAATTTTGTTTTTCTCGAATTTCATTGTTCTGAAATTTTATTATTCGGTATATTATAAACAGTGAAGGAATTTTATTATTTAGGAATTTTCCAAATCGGGAATTTTAATATTTGGAATTTTTCAGTCAACCCGGAAATTTTATTTTTCGAGAATTTTCCAATTCAGGAATTCCATTATTCGGAAATTTTATTATTCGGGAATTTTCCAATTCGAGAATTTCATTATTCGGAAATTTTGTTATTCTGGAATTTCATGTTTCAGAAATTTTATTATTCAGTAATATTATAAACTGTTCAGGAATTTTATTTTTTTGGGAATTTTCCAATTCGGGAATTTTATTTTTCGGAATTTTTCATTCGACCCGAAAATTTTATTAGTCGGGAATTTTCCAATTTGGGAATTTTATCATTCGGGAATGTCATAATTCGGGAATCTCATTATTTGAAAATTTTATTATTCAGGAATTTGCTTATTTGGGCATTTTCCAATTCTGGAAGTTCATCATTCGGAAATTTTATGAATTTGCCAATTCGGAAATTTCATTGTTCGGAAATTTTATTATTCGGTAATATTATAAACTGTTCGGGAATTTTAGTTTTTGGGAATTTTCCAAGTCGGGAATTTTATTTCTCGGAATTTTACAGTCGACCCGGAAATTTTATTATTCGAGAATTTTCCAGTTCGAGAATTTTATTTTTCAGAATTTTTCAGTCGATCCGAAAATTTTATTTTTCGAGAATTTTCCAATTTTGGAATTTTATGATTCGGGAATGTCATAATTCGGGAATGTTATGATTCGGGAATTTGTATAATTTGAGAATTTTCCAATTCGAGAATTTCATTATTCGGAAATTTTATTATTCAGAAATTTTATTATTTGGGAATTTTCCAATTCAGGAATTTCATTATTCGGAAATTTTATTATTCGGGAACTTCATTGTTCGGAAATTTAATTATTCGGTAATATTATAAACTTTTGGGAATTTTATTATTTGGGAATTTCCCAATTCGGGAATTTTATTTTTCCTAATTTTTCAGTCGACCCGGAAATTTTAATATTCTCTTCAAAACAGAATGCTTAATTTGTTTAAAAAAATAAATCCAAAATCAGTCAAGAATCTCCTTCTAGAAATTATTTCGAACCTCGTTTTTTTATTCGATCCCACTGTGTGACAATTCGAAACTGAGCTCGTTAATCACCAATTTTTCCTAAATGAAGGTTAATTTTCCCCAGTAAAAAAAAAAATTACCAATAACCCTCATCAGTAGATGTAATAACAAAATACTCGTATTTTCGACTTCTCGTTGCGTCGCTGCATTTGCGTTGCAAAGCGCCTTAAGGAGGGTAAGGTCACCGCATAAACAAAATAAAATATGGATTTTTTTTAATGCGATCGCTTATAAGAATCCCCACTCTCAATTTTTTAATTTATTTACGTCGCGATTGTTCATCGATCGACATCAACATTGAAGAAAGTCAGGTTGCCAAAGGAGGGGCAGAAAAGTTGCCAAAGGAGGGACACAAAAGTTGCCAAAGGAGGGGCGAAAAAGTTGCCAAAGGAGGGGTTTGGCCAAACTGATAAAAACGAAAGGAGGACTCGATTAGGTGACGTTTTTTGTGCATCTGCGGAAAGAACAATTGTGAAGTGAAAAAAAAAGTTTTTTTTTCCCCCTCCTTATTTTTTGAGTACTTTTGGATCATGGAGGCGATACCAATGACGAATACGTTTTTCCCGACGGCGGTTTTTTATCCGTTGTTGATTCTCGTCACCGTTTTGACTGCGGTTTATTTTTATATCGAAACTTTGAGAATAGTGAGACTTGGAAAAAAACTTCCTGGTATGTATTTTTCATCATTTTTTTACTTTTTATTATTTTTTAAAATTAGTTTCAATTATTTTTCTTTTTCATTGGTATTTTTATAAATAATGGGACCGTTCAAAAAGTTCTTTACTCTTTGGGGGGGGGGGGGGTGAAAAAAAAAATTTTTTGGGTTGTTTTGGGGGGGGGGGGGGGAGTTAAAAAGGTTGAAAATAATGTTACGTAATATGTGAACGCTTTCTTCATGACCGCCTGTATTTTCAATGAACGTCGTATGGGAGAGAACTAACAGACCTTTGTCTGATAACGCTGCACTGAATTTTGCTTATTCCATTGATTTTCAGCTCCTGCACCCTCACCACATGAATTACTTCTGTAGTGCAAGGACTATCTCAACGTGAATCAATAAACTTAACCCCACCGGAAATAGAATCAAATTTAATTCGATTCCCGTCGCCTTCCACAGTCCACAAAGGGGATTCATTCTCTTATTGATTCAACTAACACTATGTGTAATTTTGTATGCTTACTCTTAACTTTGAAGATTTTGTTTCTTCTGGAACGGCTATATCAGAAGTTCTTGAAGTTCTTGAAGTTCTTCAAGTTCTTGAAGTTCTTGAAATTGTCCAATGCTGGTGCGCAGATGCGCCTTCCGCCTGATTGCGGGCCTTGTACTTATTTTTTGGTTGGATTTACGTCGGATAGCACCTACTTAATTCAGTGACTGATTTATCCAACCAAATTTCCTTTTCAGGAAGTCTTTTAACGAATTTTTCCGTGGATAAAATCCGGAGTCCTTTTGAGTTTTCGTGAAACTCGAATTGCTTTAATTCCATAGAATTAATATTACCCAGAGGTGGGATCCGTAATTTACAGTATCGGTTCGTCAGAGATGGTGTCTTCTTGAATCCTTATTTTGAAGTAAAGGAATCGTTTTATACCATCCTGGCAGGATCGCCAGAAAATGTTACGCTGAAATAAGTAGTTTCGTGTTTTTAAAAAAGTAGTCGAGTCACCAAGCGGTACTCGACTTGTTTTATTAAAAACAATATACTTTCAATACAATTACAGATGCAAGATTAGAAAGAACTAACTTGCGCTGGGCTAAAGCGCTACATTTATAGCCCTAATTCTTGGTGGGAGAAGTCCAAGAAGGTCAACCCTTACAATGCTATCGTTCCAGAAATTTGGATAGATTTTTTCAATTCTATGTTTTTACTAAAAATACCGATTTTCAATGAAAAACATTAGCATAGCATTTGGTTAAAAATAGTAAGTCTTATTTCGAGCCTAATGTTTTTTTTTAAATCACCGGTTTTCCGTGCAGATGTTAACACAGCTTAACATTGTACTGACTTACAATTTGAAAAAAAAATTATTTTCTTCGAAATGGAATAATTTTCTTTATAACAACATCGATTTCTGGTATAGAATACGAACATAACCTAAATTTCTACAAAAATGGTAAAGTTACTCTAAAATCTAATGATTAAAAGAAAGTGAAAACACCTGTATTCGACGAAAGACACTAAAATAAAATGATAAAATTTATTCATAATTAAAAACCTTTTTTAAAATTCATTCATTTTCGTTTAAAATAACTGATTTTCGATCAAAGACGTTAGTATAACCTAAAATTGTTAAAAAAATGGTCAATCTTCTTTGGATAGATTTCAAAGGATTGGAAATATTTTAGGGTATTTTTGAAGATCTCAAAGATTTTTCATTCTTTGAAGCGTTTTCAGAGGATTTGAAAGATTTCATGCTTTTATATTTCCCGTTGTGAATAATTTGTGTAAAATATTTTTTGTGCATGAAAAGTTTCACTCATAATATTTGTGTGTAGAATATTTCTGTGTTGAATATCTTTACCCAGAATATTTTCCATAGAGCAGGGACAATATTTAAATGAAAAGAATAATTATTTCATTATGTATAGAATCTATGTTGTACAGAAAAAAATTCAACAAAATATTTTTGTTTTCAATGCTTTGAGAATATTTTCAAAACAATATAATTTTGTCTTGCAAAAAAAGTTTTAAAATTAAAAGTCATAGATATGGGAATGATACACTTTTTGTCCTACTTTTATCTTACATTATGCTTTTAAGAGATCAGATTTTTATCTTAAAAAACTGCTTCAAGTTATCAGTATATGTTCAAAAAGCGTACTTTAAAGTATTACTTACTTTTTTCCACAAGAAAGAATTCAAAAATAATCAATTGTCGTCAGAAAATAACTTTTAAATTTGAGAAATTTTTTTTTGCGATATGAATAAAAAAGTATGGCATTTTCTAGCTAAAAATCGTATTTTTTTTTAAAGAGACCGGAAACTTTTTAATTATTTTTTCAAATGACCAGCTAAAATTTTTATTTTAAATTATGGGAAATTTACTGTTAAGTAAAATCTCGCTTTTAATTTAAAATGAACCTTTCTCAGCAATTTGAAAATGGAATCTTTTATTATTAATAAATTCAAAACAATGAGGAAACTATCAGGTTTAAAGGTAGCATGACTTTGCAATATATTGCAAATAATAATATTATTAAGTCGCAACAATAATTCCTGTTGAAGTTCTGCGCAAAAAATAAATAAGATCATGAAGTAAATCGCAGCAGCATTTTGTAAAGAAATATTTTTCTATAAAAATATACAAATAAAACACAATTTCTCATATAACAAATTTATTTCGAATAACATTGTGAAGTATAGGAAAATTATTTTGAAAAAATATAAAATTTATCAAATCAGTTTATTGCAATACATATATTTTTTAAACCATGCATTTTTATTATATTTGTACCTGTGCATCAAAAACTACTTGTTTCTCGTGTACTTTAATTATTTAAACGAAGAAAAAACGATACATTGAAAAATCAATTTTTCTTTTTGTATTTTTTATTGTTATAACATTTTATAGAAAACGAAAATTGAAGTTCGACGTCGTGAGATCAACGTCGAATTTTATGCGAATTATAAAAAAAAAAAAAAAGAATTGCTAAAAAATTAGGGATGTAGCTGAATTTTTCCACGAAAATCCATTTTTGGGATATTTTTGGACATTTTTGGAAAATAATGGAATTTTCAAAATGTTGTAATTTTCAGGTTTTTGAATTTTTCAAAGCTACATAGGAAAACTTATTTCTGCAAAGCATCTGAAATTCTAGAACTATTATGAATCCTCTCATAGACAATAATAGGATTCATAAAATTTTTTTAAGTTTTTCGCTACTATTTAAAATTTTCCATGCCTAAAAATGTGAAATAAGTGAATTTGTTTAAAAAAGCTATAATAATTAAAGCCACCACATACCCCAGGCGGCAAAATTATAAATAGTTTTTACATACTGAAAAAAAATTATACATAATATTGCCCACTGTGTATAATTTTTCCACCTGGGACGACAGATTCAAGTTGATTATTTTATTTACAATTTTAAATTCTTAAAATTTAGTTTCATACTATATCTGTGACAAGTGGGCATTTAAAAGTTATACATCTTCCACTTAAGAAACGCTATGATTAGAAGTCTCTCTAATTTAAACATTTACATTACGATAAAAAAACTCATCCTTTCCCATAATTTCACCTCACTTCGCCTACCTCCTTTCCTCTCTTTTCCCAGCAATTCCCCTGCCCTAATTTCCGCTTACTTTTCATGCTTTTCGTTCCCTTATTTTCTATCACTTTACTTACCTTTCCTTCTCACATTTTCCTTAATTTTATGCATTTTTCCTCTCCTCGTTACTCCTATTTACTGTCTTCTCATTTCCCTACTACCACTCCTTTCATTCCGATACGTTGCCTCTACTTCCTCTTCCCTTATTTTTCCTTACTCCCTTTCTTCCCCTCTTATAATTTCTCCTCTCTTCCTCTACCTCACTTCCTCTCATTGTATAGCCCTTCTTCTATTCCTCATCCCCTCATTTCCCTTACTTCTCCTCCCCTCATTTCCCTCACGTCCCTTACTTTCCCTCCTCTTATTTCCCATCACTTTTTATACTTTTTCTACTTCCTCCTGATACTTTAACCTTCGCTTTTCCTCACGTCCCCAACTTCTTCCTCACCTATTTCCTCCTCTCCTCACTTTCCCAGCCAACACCTTCATTCCCCTAGTTCCCACCACTCAATTCCCCTCTTTTTCTTTAACGCCCACATTTCCTCCCTTCTTATTTGCCCCATTTTTCCTACATTCGATACACTAAATCCTCCCACTTTCTGTCACCTCATTTCTCATCACTTCTCCTAGTTCCTTTAACTTCACTTCACCTCCTTTCCTGTTCAACATTTCTCACCAGTCATCCTACCTCCCCTTTCTTCATTTTCCCTACATCCGTTCCCTTATTTCTGATACTTTTCCTCTTATTTTCTCTACTCTACCTACTTTTCCTACTTTTTCTCTTCTCAAATACCTTCCCTTCTCCTTCCCTAATCACCTTTAATTCCTCTCCCCTAATTTTCCGACACTTCCCCTACTTCTTTGCATCTCATATCCCATCATTTTCCGTCACCTTATTTCCACTACTTCGTCTCCCATCACTTCTCATACTTCTCGTCCTATTATTTTCCCTCACTTCAAATACTTTCCATTATCTTATTTCCCTTACCATCTTTCGTCTCCCATCACCTCTCATAGTTCTGGTATCATCATTTCCCCTTACTTCCTTCACTTCTCCGTAATTTTACCTCACTTCGCCTACCTCCCTTCTTCTATTTTCCCAGAACTTACCCTACTCCCCCTCCCCTAATGTCCCTTTATTCATCATGATTTCCTCCCCTTATTTTCTATCACTTTACTTACCTATCCTTCCCTCGTTTCCCCTAATTTTGAGCACTTTTCCTCTCCTCGTTAGTCCTACTCACTCTCTTTTTAATTTCCATACTTCCACTCCTTTATATTCCCACACGCTGCCTCTACTTCTTCTTCCCTTATTTTCCCTCACACCCTTACTCCCTTTCTTCCCCTCTTATAATTTCTCCTCACTTCCTCCACCACACTTCTCCTCATTTTATAGACTTTGTTCTATTTCCAATCCCCTTATTTCTCTTACTTCTCCTCTACTTATTCCACCTCACATCCCCTACTTTCCCTTCTCTCATTTACTATCACTTTTTATACTTTTTCTACTTCCTCCTGATACTTTAACCTTCACTTTACCTCATGTGTCCAACTTCTTCCTCACCTATTTCCTCCTCTCCTCACTTTCCTAGCCAACAACTTTATTCCCCTTCTCCCCACTACTCAATTCCCCTCTCTTTCTTTAAGCCCCACATTTCCTCCGTTCTTATTTGTCCCATTTTTCCTACATCGCATACACTAAATTCTCCCACTTTCTGTCACCTCATTTCTCATCACTTCTCCTAGTTCCATTAACTTCACTTCACCTCCTTTCCTATTCAACATTTCTCCCCAGTTATCCTACCTCTCCTTTCTTCATTTTCCCTATTCCCCTTCCCTTATTTCTGATACTTCCTCTCCTCTTTTTTTCCACCTACTCCACCTACTTTCCCTACTTTTTCTCTTCCTAATTTCCTTCACTTCCGCTTCCCTAATTAACCCTTACTTCCCCTCCCTTGATTTTCCGACACTTTCCTTACTTCTTTGCATCTCATATCCCGTCATATCCCGTCACCTTATTTCCACTACTTCCTCTCCGATCACTTCTCATACTTCTCGTCCTATCATTTTTTATCACTTCCCATACTTCCCATCATCTTATTTCCTTTACTTCCTCTCCCATCAGCTCCCATACTTCTCGTCCCATCATTTCCCCTCACTTCCCTTACTTCTTCTCATAATTTTACCTCACTTCGCCTAACTCCCTTTCTTTCATTTCCCAGCACTTGCCTTATTTTCCCATGCTTCCCCTTTCTTTATTTCGCCTCACTTCACTTACTTTCCTTTCCGTCATTTCCCCTCATTTTCTGCACTTTCACTCTACTCATTCCTCTGACTTCCTCTCTCCCTTATTTTCCCTAGTTTCTCTCCTTTCATTCCCCCTCGTTTTCTCTACTTTCTCTTCCTTCATTTCCTCTCACTCCCCTACTTCCCCTCCAATCATTTCTCCTCACTTCCTCTACCTCCCTCCCTCTTTTTTCCTAGAACTTATCCTACTTTTCATCCCATTATTTCCTCTACTTCTCCCCCCCCCCTCATTTCCTCTAACTTCCAGTACTTTCCCACCTATAATTTCCTCTCGCATCCTCTACATTCCCTCCTATAATTTCTTATCATCTCCCCTCCTTGGAAAAAAGTACGACAGACGGACACTTGACCGAAACTTTAAGGGTTTCTGCTTGGAGCTGCCAAACTTTAATGAAGATAATCATTTTTAATTAAAGAAATTTTTTATTGGAGCGGAAAATCATTTCTTTGAACCAAAGAAATTGGTATGAATCAAAAGAAATTTCTTTGGATTAGAGAAAATTTTCTTTGAGAGCCAATGAATATTTTTTTTTTACTCAAAGAAATTTTCTTTGAATCAAATTATCTTATTTTTATGACACATGCATGATTTCAGCCCTTTTCGACGCCTATGAAGCGGGGCTGAAGATTTTCTTTTTACTCCCTAGGGGGTAAAAAGTACTTTTTTCTCCCTAGGGAATGAAAAGTGACTCCACTGTGAGTCCACTCACCGTAAAAACTGTGAGGAAATTTTGGTTGCTCATGATAGAATTTTGCGGTTATTTATGAAAAGTTACCATATATAACTGATCAAATTACCGTAAACGACCGACAATTTTCATAAGCTACGAAAATTAATGGAGCGTCAAAATACATAAGGATAAAGTGGTCTTGTCAAATAGTCCTCACCTTTTTTTTTTGTAAACCAGTGTAATCATTATAAAATCCTTTCGGATGTTCTATGAATCCGCAAGTGGACCACTATAACCACACCAAAAACCTCGAAGACTGTCGTTTTGATTTGCGTGTACACGACTATCCAATCATACTTCTCGATAAGAACTTGATAAAGAACAATATCCGTTACTTGAAAGTGTACCTGTACACTAAACACATTAGCAAAAAATGTAGCTTTGAGGTTTAAAGACAGTAAAAATATGGTTCACGAGCAATTGTTTCAAATTATTTTAATTTAAGTTACACATAAAGCACCGCGAGTTTTCGAGAGTTTTGGAGATTTACGTCACAGCACCACTTGACACGGAGTGTCACAACACAGAAATAAAGTATAGAAATGATGCATAATACCATGACTTCATCGCGCGCATATCTCAGCGCGAGTAAGGAAGTATCAAACTGAAATTCAGTAGGGTGTACTTCTTGATTTCAGGTAACGAAAACCTCAGATTTTATTTCAGGTTGCCTTCAATTCAATTCCAGAACTGTATAATAAAAGTTGGGTGCATATTCTACTTTATTTTCGACGCAAAATACTAATTTCTAATTTATGATAAGTAAGTGCCTAATTCAATATAGTCTGTATACTCAAATTTGTTAGTTTTCTGAAATCATGTCAAATCTAAAATTTAGTCGAATATAAGTTAATGTATTTGTTTTTACTGTGAATCCGAAATTTTCCGTTTTATCAGTGTGGAGCATTTTTACGGTCTGATAGGAATTGATGCAAGATGGGCCAATCCGAAGTGTCTTTATTTCTTTTAGAAATTTGACGGCAACATTTTTACCATGTATATATAAGAAAAACTTGTTTGATATTCAAAATACAATGATACTATATTTCAGGAAGATTTTTCGGGATGCTGTGAAAACTTTGGCGAATTCTCAGGTCATAGTAACCGGGTTTCCACAGTCTTAAACTATTCATGTGGGATGTTTATGGAGAATGAATAGATCTAACTATTTATGTTCACTATTCATAGACACTATACATAGTTACTATACATACTTTTTACGCCGGGGTGTAATGCCGCCGAATAAATTGTGACGTAGTTCTTTTTTATACTGCGCACAAAATAATAATTAAAATCAATGCTTTTTCAATGCGTCTCGAGTAAGATTCGTGTGAGCTGATAGAATGCGGGTTACGTCGGGCAAATTGTTATTTCCGGAGAGTATAAAAACGTTTTTAAAATTATAGATATATTGCAGTATCATATTTATCAATAAAATTAACGATGACGTTCAACTTGAGAATCAAAGGAAAAACGAACCTCATGTTTGCCAATTGGGGGAACAACTGATGAATGCGTTAATGAAGAATTTGGTAAACTGTGTGTCTAATGAATAATCTAGCGCCTGAAGGAGTAAATATATAGTATTTTATTTTTTATTTGATTGATTTCAGGCGTCAAAATTGTTTTTCTGACATAATGAAATTTTTTCATCTTTACCGAGGTTAGGTTAAGAAAAATAAAGCAGTCCTGTTTTCTTGAATCATTTTTCCTTGGACCTAAAACACATGCATATCTTGCAAAAGGTATCGCAGAGTGAAATAATTCAAGCTTTGTTGAAAAATATTTGGTTTGTAAGATCCAATGTGCATTTGACACCCTTTTGGATCAAAAAGTAATACCTAACTGGTGTAAGGAATAACTTCAGGTGTATTTCGAACAATCTTAAATAGAGTTTAGAAAAAAAGCAGTTCGGACAGAACGCGGATTACGTCGGACAAATTGTTCTTTGATGAAAGGTGAATTTTTTTTAATATAGATATATTATAGTATTAAATTCACCCATAAAATTGAAGATGATCGTCAACGTGCAGACCAGAGAATAAACGAACTTCATGTTTGCCAGTGAGGGGAAAAACTGATCAACGTGTCAATGATAAATTTGCTTCACAGTGTATCTAATAAATATTTTAATTCTCAGACAAAGAAAGTGTACACTATCTTGATTGTTAACTCATTGATTGCACGCGTCAAGTTTGTTCTTCTGATAAATTGATATAAATATATATACATATTTGCTAAATCAATTCAAGGTTTAGTAAGCTTAGAAGGCAGAAAAAACTTTTTGTAGTAGTTACGTTGTGAAATAATTTTTTGTCCGCCCTAAACAACATGGAATAAATCAAACTTTGTCAAAAATGTTTCTTTCAAAAGGGATTGTGCCTTAACAAAAAAAGTGATCAATGTTACTTATAACGCTGATTTGATTTTAAAGTAAATGTCGTTATTGCAGCAATTTTTATAAAGAGAAAAGATTATTTTTCATTAAAATAAGTTGAA
Organism: Andricus grossulariae; assembly: GCA_011634705.1. Taxonomy (NCBI): domain Eukaryota; kingdom Metazoa; phylum Arthropoda; class Insecta; order Hymenoptera; family Cynipidae; genus Andricus; species Andricus grossulariae. The sequence goes on from JAABKJ010075445.1 coordinate 39,298,022, forward strand.
ACATAGAAAGTATTATTCATTCAAAAAATGTTATTTTCAATCCAACTATCGATTCTTATCGCGTTCAGCTGGCATTCTCAACGTCAAACTAATAAGTTTTGATTTAATACCTTAAAGCTCATTTTTTTATTAAAAAAAACTCTTAACAACTTCGCCGCATCGAATTTTTGAAGATTAATGTTTTAATACCTAAAATTATCAAAAAATAATTTTAAAATGAAAAATAACATTGTCGTGCATAATAAAGTGATAATTTGAAAGAGGTTTGTGCCGCTCTTTGAGCAGAGGTAAAATTAGTGTAAACAGTTATTTTTCGTAAATTATTAATTAATTTCAAGTTTGAACATATTCGTACGGCTGGTCGTACTCAATATTGCAGAATGACTAGGGTAGCTGCAAACCGTTTACCTGATGGGGGTGGTTTTGTAGGAAATTAACAATTTAGTAAAAAATGAACTTTTTTGATGAAAAATTCAACAATTTTGTTGAGTTTTTTTTTTCTTGACTGAAAAATGTTTCTTTGTTCAGAATTCGATTCTTTGGAAAAAATAAATCTTTTTTGGTGGGATTGTGATCTTTCGTGTGTTGAAATGCAAAATTTTGGTTGAAAATTCAATTGTTCTGATGAAAATTCAAGAATTTTACTAAAAAGTTATCATTTTGGATTAAAAATTCAACTGTTTTTCGCTCTCAGTAGTTGTCTGAGTCTAGTTAATGCCGGGCACTGGCATAATACATGCAGGGATGTTTTGTCATCCTTGCCGCATTTCCTGCACTCTTTTGTATGGTTATACCCCATTTTGTGCATATTTTTTCATCGACATTTTTTTAAATGAAAATAATTTTTTTTAATGATGATTTATTATTCTAACTATTCAATGTTTCATCGAAATTTTTTTCAACAGTTATTTAATTTTTTTGGTTGAAAATTCATCTTTTTTGTTGAAAATTAAACTGTTTCGTTCAAAATTTATTTTATTTGGTTAAAAATTTATTTCTCTAACTTGAAACTGAACTATTTTCTTTTTTATTGAAAATTTATCTTTTTTAGTTGAAAATTAATCTATTTTGTTGAAATTTTGTCCTTTTTTTGTAGCAATATAACCTTTTTGGTTGAAAATTTAACTATTTGGTTAAAAAACTATTTTTTTTTAATCAGATGCAAAATTTCAATTAAAAGTTACTTTCTTTGGTTAAAAATTTAATAAATTTTGTTGAAAATTCTTTTATTGTTGTAAATTATTTTTTTTATGAAAAATATAGCTATTTCAAATTTGCGTTTTGCTAGAAAATGCATATTTTTGGTTTGTTAATTCATCTTTTTTTTCAAAAATTCTTCTTTATGACTTAAAAACTCAAAAATTTTGATGAGATTTTTTTTCTTTCTTAAATCAAAAATCTTTCTTGGTTGAAAATTCAACTCTTTTGTTTGAAAGTTGATATATTTTAGTTTAATTTAACAGTTTTTTATTGAAAATTAAAAAAAAAATGGTACCAAAAAAATTAGGGACGGCATAATTTTGCCAGTTTTTCAAAAACGGGATTGTGAAAAAATACAAAAATAATAATTATCGGAACAGAAATTTGCCGAAAAATTAAAATTCCCGACAGAAAATAAAACTAACAACAAATTTTTTGTCACAATTTAAAAAACATTCTATATAAAATTAAAAAGGATTTTAAGAGAAAAAAGAACTAATACACTTTTTTCGGGAATTTGATAATACAGCAATTTATCATAATTCAGAAACTTGAAAATTCGGCTTTTAAAATTTCGGGAATTTTAATTTTTCGAGAAACTTCTATTTCGATAATTATTTTTTTTCTCTATATTTGGGATTTTCACAATTGGGCAAAATTATGCCATCCTTTCCCAAAACTAGTAAATTGCCCATTTTTAAAATTCAGGAAAAAAAATATAATAGTTTTTTTTGCACTCAGAATAATCTTTTTTATAGAGTGTATTTATTTTTAAATGCAATAATAAATCTTTTTTTTATTTTCAGAAATTCAAAAATACGAAAATTTACTAATTTCTCGAAATTGAAGATTTGGGTTTCAAAATTTCGGGAATCAATAATTAAAAATTCCCGAAATAAAATTGCCCACATTATAAAATATGAAATATCTAACACAGGACAATTTCTAAATCATAAAATTCTGGAATCTCAATATCAAAAAACTTTTTCATATAAAATAAATAATAAAATAAAAATATGTTTATTAAATTAAATTATTAAATTTATTATATATCATTCTATTATTTAACAAGTTATTTAACTTTTGGATTCGGGAATTTTATAATTCGTAAATTTTTCTGTAGTCGTATATTTTATTTAAAAAATGTTCTATTTTGTGAATTTCCCAGGGTCAAGAATTTTATTTTTAAAATGTTGTTCCTTTGATATTACACTTGAGAATAAATACCCCATCTAAAATAAAATATTATCCCAACAGAAAAAAACTATTCAACATTTTTTTCGGAAATTTAAAATTTCAGCAATTTGCTTTTTTTGGGAATTTAAGGATTAGTGTTTGAAAATTTCGGGAATAAATTCGGAATTTTGAAAATTCGGTAAAATAAGGTCAGCCGAAAATTAAATTAAATTTCGTTAATAAAAATTAACTTACCGAAAGCTTTGGCAATAGCCACATTCGTTAAAACAGCAACAAGTGGCACAATGACTATTCCTGAACCCAAGTGAGAACACATTTCAAAAAATGTATAAGTCTGGTTGCCAACTTGAGAGGAGAAATTTGGCAGTGTAAATGAAGGCAGTCCTGAAGTAACATTTCCTAAAAAAATTATTAGCATAATTTTAATTAATCTGAAAATTTTACGAAAATTTTAGAAAAAAGAAATTCAGACAATTTTTAGATTACAAACCTGAGAGCAGAAAAGGTTCACTTCCTATGAGGCTTAAACGATATGTCATAACTGTGGATGCCAGTACAATTATAACGTTTCGACCAGTCGATAAAAACCATAAAGTTCTATTCACTAACTTCCCTTTAGTTGAATTTTTATTCTCTTCTAAGCTCATACATTTGACATCTTTTAATTTCTGAAAAAAATTAGCAAAATTAGTTGAATATTAATATTAATTAATTTTGAATAATGGTTAATTAGTTGTCTTTTAGAAACGCCTTTTTTATAATTACATTTTTTATATTATTATATTGTAAATTTACGTAAATATAACAGAAGTACTTTGAAACTGCGAATGTTTTTTACTTTTTTTTTTTAATTTCAAATTTTTGAAAGTTCGGCTTAAAAATCAGGGTGTCCAGCGATTCTCGAAAACGAAATTCAAGGTCTTTTCCAGGTTTTCCAGGTCAAGAAGTCAAGTTTTTCTAGGTCTCCTTTTTAAATAAACAAATTCTTAAATTTTTACGAACATACGTCGTTCTTGAAATTATTGAAATTTTTGAAATCTTTCTTAATTCATTGAAATCTTTTGAAGCACTTGAAATCTTTGTGAAATCTTTTTAAATTTTTGTGAAATATTTGAAATCCTTAAAACCTTTAAAATCCTTGTAATCTTTGAATTTTTTTGAATTTTCTCTGAAATCTTTGGAATATTTGTGAAATCTTTAAAATATTTGTGAATTTCTTGAAGTACTTAAAATATTTGTGAATCTCTTGAAGTACTTAAAATCTTTGTGAAATCTTGGAATTTCTGTGAAATCTTTTTAAATTTTTGTGAAATATTTGAAATCCTTGAAACCTTTAAAATCCTTGTAATCTTTGAAATTTAAAAATTTTTTTTATGAAATCTTTGGAATATTTGTGAATTCGTTAAAATCTCTTCAAGTACTTAAAATTTTGAAATTTCGATGAAATCTTTTGGAATCTTTAAATTTTTGTAAAATATTTGAAATCTTTAAAATCCTTCAAATCTTGGAAATTTTTTGAAATTTTGATGAAATCTTTAAAATATTTGTGAATCTCTTGAAGTACTTAAAATCTTTGTGAAATCTTGGAATTTCTGTGAAATCTTTTTAAATTTAAAACTCACCTTAAATTTTTAGGCATTTCATCAAATTCTTTTAAATTCTCTTTAATTTTTCTAAACTCATTTCAAATTTACTCACTTCAATGAATTTTTTTCATATTTTTGAATTGGTTTGAATTCACTCGATTGTTTTATAAAAATTTATTTTGATTTTTCAATAATTTCATCGAATTCTTATCTAATCTCTTAAGATCCTCTGCATTCACTCAAATTTTACTGAAATAAATGGATTTTTTCGATTTTAAACTTTAAAAAAATGTTATTTGAATTCTTTTAATTGTTTTGTAATCATTAATCACTTATTTGGTTAGACATTAGTAGGGTTTCAAAGATTTAAAGAGACTCGAAATTATTTTTTGGAATTCACCCTGAATTCTTATTAATTTACCTTAAATTCTTTGGAATCCTCTTGAATTTTTTTCAATTCACTTTAATTCTTCTAAATTAACTCAATAATTGAGTAAATTCCATAGAATTTTGAAGTTTTTATTTAATTGATCCTGTAGTCTTTTAACCTTACCTTGAATTTTTAGGCATTTCATCAAATTCTTTTGAATTCCCTTAAATTTGTCTAAGCTCATTTCAAATTTACTGAATTCAATGAAGTTTTCTCATATTTTTAAATTTTCAATTCATTTGAATTTTTTTAATTCACCTTACATTTTTATGAATTTCATCGAATTCTTCTCGTTTACTTTAAATTTATTTTTTGACCGAAAATTTGATAAGTTTTTAGAAAAAATATCTGTTTGATTTAAACAGTTTTTTAAATAATTAGTTGTAAAGACTTGAAAAATTAAAAATTAGAAGCGTTTGATATCGACAATTTTGGATAAAAACAGTTTTAGTTGATTAACTGTGATTATAAGTAATAACGATTTTTAAAATTAAACTGTACATTCAGGATTAACAAGTGAATAATAGTTGATTTCACAAGACGATTCGAAATCAGTTCAAAATTCAAAATAATTTAAAAATTCTTTAAGAATTAATTTTAAGAGAATATTTAAAACGATTTCAAAAGATTTCCAAAATTGTCAAAATTGAATCTGGAAGATTTTAAGGAAATATTTTTAATTTTGCAGGATTTTAAACAAATTTTAGGAATAATTCGAATCATTTTAAAAGATGTTTAGAAGTTCTGAAAATATTTCAAAAATAATTTAAAATTTGAAAAAATGTAAAATATTTCTTTATTTAAGAAGTGTTCAGTTTATAACAAAACTGTAATTGTTCAATTTTTAATATTTCTAGCTTAAAATTCCTTAAAATGATTTGCAGCTCAGTTTTCATTACTTCAAATGGAAAAAATGGTAGCTTCAGAGTTCGAATTTTTTACTTTCATTGATCGTGAAAAATATTAGCGAACCGGGAAAAAACCGTGAATTTTTTTCTGTGATTAAAACGGCCACCCTCCATTCCCAATATGCACATAGAAATAATCTTTCTATCTCTTCTGTTTTTTGAGAAATTATTTACAAATTTAAAATAAGATCAATTAAAATTTTTTCATCATTCAGTTTACAATGCTTAATTCTAAAATCTTCGACTTAAAAATTTTCTATTTTATATCCTTATTTTTAAGCGCACATTTTTAATTTAAAGAATTTTAAAATACAGTTTTAAAGACTTGAATAATTACAAATTAAAAGCGTTTTTAAATATAAAAAAAATGTAGTTGATCTACTGTCAATATAAATTAATTCATGATTTTTTAAATTTATCTGACTTTAAGTTTTAAAAAGTGAACAATAATTGATTTTAAAAGACGAGTCTGAATCCTTCCAAAATTAAATAATTTAAAGTTTTTAGCGATAACCATTAAAAATTTTAATTCGATTTTAAATTCCATTCTAATATTGTTTCATTCTAAAATATTATATTTCTAATCCATTCAATTTGAAATTTTTTAATTAATAAAACTAACAATTATTTAATTATTAGCAATATTTGACTGTTCATTCAAAAGAAGAAACTATGAATCAAATATTCAAAACTAAATAATTTGAAACTTCTAAAATCTTTGAAATATTTGTGAAATCTTTTGAAAATTTGCCGAAAAATAATCTGAACGATTTTAAGCCACCTATTTTTTGCAGGATTTTATTTTTTAGGACAACTAAATTATTTTAAAAGAAATACGAATTTTTAAAGAAGATTTAGAATGATTTTAAAACATTTTAAAAGGTTTCTATAAATTTAAAAAAAAATCTGGAAGACCTTCGGGAACTTTTTTTAATTTTGAAAGATTTTACAAATTTTAAGCACATTTAAAAAATATATGTTCAGAAGTTTTCATAATATTCGAAAATAAGTTAAATCTTGAGAAGATTTCAAAACATTTCAAATGTTTTCCTAAAATCAAAAAAAAAAAAATATTCCGAAGAAAATTTTTGCAATTTTGCAAGATTACAAAATTTTAGAAAAAATTCGAGTTTGTTTAAGAGATATTTAGTAGTTTAAAAAGATTCTAAAATAATTTTAAACTTGAAAACATTTTTAAAAATATGAAGAAAAAAAATGTAAATTGTTTCCATAAGAAAAAAATACGTTTTCGAAAATTTTTTCAGTTAGAGACAATAATCAATTAAATTTAGCAGAAATAATTGTTTAAACAATTTATTTTTATTTATAATAGAATAATGGAATATAGTATTCTTAATAATTCTTAATATAATTCTTAATATTCTAAATATTATTAAAATAATGCGAGAAAGTTGCAGTTTTTTCTAAAAAATGTTACCTTTTGTCCACTTTTTAATTAGAGTGAGGATATAATTAATTCAAGTTAACAAACATAATTATTGTTTAAACTATTTATTATTATTTTTAACACTATTCTGTTTGATTAATGTTAGAAAGTTGCAGTTTTTTCTAAAAATGTCCACTTTTTGGACATTTTTTTCTTAGAGTGAATTAATAATTAGTGCAATGTAACAAACATAATTATTTAAGCAAATTATTATTGTTTATATCTCTTTTCCTATATTAATACTAGATAGTTGCTGTTTTTTCTGACATTTTTTAAATTTTTTGTCAACTTTTCATTCAGAGCGAGGTAACAATTAATGAAATTAAATAAAATTTTTGTTTTAAAATAATTTATTATTGTTTGCAGCAATTTTCTCTTAGAATAGAGTTAGAAAGTCGCGGTTTTTCCGAATTTTTAAACTCATTTTCAAGTTTTTGATTGCAATTTTCTCTTAAAATGGAGATAGAAAGTCGCGGTTTTTTCAAAAATTTTCCACTTTTTGTCCAATTTTCAATTGGAGAGAGGTAATAGTTTATTATTGTTAACAAATGTAATTGTTTGAACAATTTATTGTTATTGTTAATAAAATTCTCTTACAATAATCTTGGGAAATTGCAGTTTTTTCCAAAATTCTCCACTTTTTGTCAAATTTTCAATTAGATTGAGATAAATAATAAATTAACCAAATTTATTGTTTAAACAATTTATTATTGTTTTTAGAAATTTTCTTTTAAAATGTAGATAGAAAGTAGCGATTTTTAAAAAAAATTTCCACTTTTTATCCAATTTTCAATTAGAGAGAGGTAATAGTTTATTATTGTTAACAAATGTAATTGTTTAAACAATTTATTGTTATTATTAATAAAGTTCTCTTACAATAATGCTGGGAAATTGCAGTTTTTTCAAAAATTATCCACTTTTCGTCCAATTTTCAATTAGAATGAGATAAATAATATATTAACCAATTTAATTGTTTGAACAATTTATTATTGTTTTTAGCAATTTTCTCTTAAAATTGAGATAGAAAGTCGCGGTTTTTTCAAAATATTTCCACTTTTTGTCCAATTTTCAATTAGAGAGAGGTAATAGTTTATTAATGTTTACAAATATAATTGTATAAACAATTTATTGCTATTGTTAATAAAATTTTCTTACAATAATGCTGGGAAATTGCAGTTTTTTCCAAAATTCTCCACTTTTTGTCCAATTTTCAATTAGAGTGCAATAAATAATAAATTATTAAAACTAATTGTTTAAACAATTTATCATTATTGTTACTAATATTGAATTTTAATGATGATAGAAAGTTGCGGATTTGTTGTTGTTGAAATTTTCAACTATTAGTCTGCATTTCACTTGGAGTGAGTTATTAAATAATTCAATTGAGCAAAAATATATATTTAAACAAATTATTATTGTTTATAAGTATCTTCTTATATATGAGTACTAGATAGTTAAGGTTTCTTCTGATTTTTTTTAAATTTTGTCCACTTTTCCATGAGAGTGAAGTAATAATTAATTCAAGTTAACAAAAATAATTTGTTAAACAATTTATTATTATAGTTAATAATATTCTCTTCGCTCAATGGTAGAAAGCTGCGGTTTTTCCTGAAAGTTTTATCTATGTGTTTATTTTTCACTTGAAGTGACTTAATAATTAATTAAATTAAACATAAATAATTGTTTAAACAAATTATTATCATTAATACCTATCCTTATCTATATTAATACCAGACAGTGGCGGTTTTTTGTGAAATTTTTAACTTTCTTTTTCATTTGAAATTTTTTGAAATTATTTATTTGTTCATTCAATTTGTTCAAATCATTAAAAAAATGTTTTTTAACATCAAATTATCACAATCAGAAATCATTAGCAAAGTGTTCATAATTGCACGTGCTGAAAAAATGTAGCAAAAAAATTATATTTATTTATTTCAACATTTAGCATTTACTCGTCTCATTTGTTTATAAAAATCATAATTTTATATTTTAATAAATGAATAAAATTTTTGTTTGTAACCTATATATGTATCGATTTAATTGATTAAAGAAACTGAAAATAAAAAAACTCAAATTTACAAGTTTTGTCACAAAAATTGTTTATAACAATGGTAATTGTAAATTTTGTATACAGCTTTGTGATCAACAGTCACTCTCACAATAATTTAAAGCAGTTTTCATGCAAATTATAAAATATGTTCCACGCACAGGCGCTAAACTTTTTCATTTATTTCTTTTAATTGTTTATAAAAATCATTATTGTTATATTGAAAAAAACAGAATTAAACCTATATATTTTAGGAATATAGCATCTAAGGTGAATGAGGGAAATTAAAGTCTGGAAAAAAAAATAAATTTTAATATTTTGCCACAAAATTTGTTTATAGCAATGATTGTTGTTAATTTTTAAGAGATCTTTTTTAAAAAAAAATGTACTTTTGCAACAACTTGAAGCAGTTCAAGCTCAAAGGAAAATATTTTTTTTCGTAAATTATATTTGACTGTTTGTTGATTGAATTTGTTTATAAAAGTTAATAAATAAACAAATTATTTGTTTTCAGTGTGTTTCTCTTATATATAGTTAAATTAATTAAGTCTATTGAATTTCATAACCAATAATTATTAATAAAGTTTTTTTTTTGTTTCAGGTAAGCTTCCATTACTGTTCATGAAATATTACCAAACTGTTTGGTAAGAAATATTTATTGATCTGAATAGCTGTGAATTCGATTTTGGCTATTTTTTCTTTATTTTTATTTATTGTGCTTCTTTTTTATCAGAAAATATATTTTCTTCTTAATGGAGGAAGCAATATTGATTTTTTAAATAATTTTTTATTAATAATGAAAATATTGTTTAAATTGGAAAAAATTTGAAAAACCATAAAAATAAAAAAATATAAATGAATCAATGAATCAAGAAGTCTTTTGTATTCTTGCACCAACCTTGAATTAGTTAACAAAAAAAGTTAAAAATTTAATTATTTTGATCATTATTCAACAATTTTTTTAAAAAGTCATTCTTTTTGGTTGAAAATTCAAATGCTTTGTTGAAAATTCGTCTTTTTCAGTTAAAAATTCCACTATTTGGCAGAAAATTGAATTATTTGGTTGAAAATTAACTTTTTTTGTTGAAAATTCAACAATTTTGTTGACTCTTATTCTTAACTAAAAAATGTTTCTAGGTTGAAAATTAAACTTTTTTGTTGAAAATTCATCATTTTGGATCGAAATTTGATCTTTCTTTTGGCTAAAAATGCAACGGGTTAATTGAAAATTTTATTACTTTCATAAATATTTAACAATTGTTTTCAAAAGTCATCCTTTTTCATGTAAATTTGAAATTTTTTGTTAAAAATACGGCTTTTTTCGTTACAAATTCCACTGTTTGGTAGAAAATTCAACTATTTTGTTTAAAATTAATTTTGTTATTAAAAATTGAATAATAATTCGGCTAATAATATTTTTTCTTAACTAAAAATCTTTGTTAGATGAAAATTTAACTACTTGCTTAAAAATGTAACTCATTGATTAAAAATGGTTTCTTTGTTGTTGTCGAAAATTCATCATTTTAGAGGAAAATTTATCCCATTAGTTGAAAATTCCTTCTTTTTTTGCTTCAATATTTATCTTTTTCATTGAGAAAATTGAAAAAGGTTTCAAAACATTTCAAATGAGATTCTAAAATGTCAAGAAAGATGGATTAAGAATTTTGAAAGGTTTCAAGAGAATAAACAAAGTTTCTGAAGATTCATGAGGAAATTTCAAATGATTTTTAATTTTTTTAATGAATTCTAGGAGATAATTTAAAAAGATTTAAAAAATTTAAAATTACTTCCTGAAATTCGGAAAAAGACTTGAAAAGATTTGAGAATTATGATAAATTTAAAAAGATTAAAAAAATTTGTTAACAAAATGAAGATTTTTTAAAATGTCGTAAAATTTTTTTGAAGATTTTAAAGAATTTTAAAAGGTTTCAAAATAGTAAAATAATGTTCTGGAGATTCATGGAAAATTTTCAATTAATTAAATGGAAAATTTCAAATGATTATTTTCATAAATATGTTCTAAGAGAATATTTCAAAAGAATTTAAGAAATTTCAATTTTTCTAAAATTTTGAAACGATTTAAAAATAATTAAAGTGTAAAACTGCAGATTTCAAAACAGATGCTTTTTAAGAATTTAAATTTTTTTTAAAGAGATTCAACAAATTTTCTTTACATTCCTAGGAAAATTTGAAATGATTTTTTATTTGAAAAAATCAATTTTAAGAGATTTTAAAACATTTTAAAACATTTTGAAATATTTGCAAAATTTTCAGTGAAGATTCTAAAAGACTCGAAGACAATTTTAAAAATTTTTTGGAATTGAAAAACCAAATTCAGGTAAAATTCGAATAATTGTGAAAAGTATTAGGAGGTTTAGAAATTCTGAAAAGATTCAGTAAAGAATTTTCTTATTATTCATACCAACATTTTTAAGGATTTTTTATTTTGAAAAATGAATTTTAAGAGAAAATTAAAAAAAGTTTTTGAAGATTTCCTAAAATTTCTAAAAAAAAAATTAGATTTTTACCAAGAAGATTTCAAAAGATTCAAAACTAATTTTAATCTTGGAAAGATACATTTTTTCTGTATTTTTAGATTTTTGAAGATTTCAAAGAAAAGCTTTAGAACCTTTAAAAAAATTAGAAAACAACAAAATGTTCTGAAAATTCTTAGGAAAATTTAAAATAATCACATGTTTGAAAAAATTAAGTTTTAAAGTAAATTTAATAAAGTTTCAAAAGATTTTCGAAGATTTTGAAGATTTTAAGGCAATATTTAAAATTTTTTTTAAATATTCAATGATTTTTCAAATGATTTTTAATTTTTTAAATTAATTCTAGAAGAAAATTTAAAAGTATTTTAAAAACCTAAAATTATTTCCTAAAAAATTGCAAAATTTTTTAACATAATAAATATTTTTTTTAATGTAAAAAAATGTAGAAGATTTTTAAAAAATTTGAAAAATTGAAATGATTTCTTAGGTGAAAAAATTAATTTTAAGAGATTTTAGAATATTTTAAAGAATTTCCAACATTTTCAATGAAGATTCTAAAAGACTCCAAGGCAATTTTTAAAATTTTTTAGAATTGAAAAAACAAATTTAAGCAAAATTCGAATAATTGTAAAAATTATTAGGAGGTTTAGAAATTCTGAAAAGATTCGATAAAGAATTTTCTTATGATTCATAGCAAAATTCTGAAGGATTTTTTATTTTAAAAAATGAATTTGAAACAAAAATTGAAAAATGTTTTTGAAGATTTCCCAAAATTCCTAAAAAGAGGAATTAGGTTTTTATTCAGAATATTTCAAAAGATTCAAGAATAATTTTAAACTTGGAAAGATACATTTTTTTCTTAATGTAAATTTTTGAAGATTTCAAAGAAAAGCTTTGGAAGCTTGAAAAGAATTGAAAAAAAACAAATTTTCTGAAAATTTTCGGGAAAATTAAAAATAATTACCTGTTTGGATGAATTAAGTTTTAAAGAAAATTTTATAACATTTCAAAATATTTTTGAAAGTTTTGAAGAATTTTAAGCAATTTTTTTAAATTTGGAATGATTTTTAATTTATTAATTAATTCTAGGAGAAAATTTAAAAAGATATTATATATATACTAGGAAAAATGGAAATGATTTTTTATATGAAATAATTAATTTTAAGAGATTTAAAAAGATTTAAAAAATTTTCAATGAAAATTCTAAAAGACTCGAAGGCAATTTTTAAAATTTTTTAGAATTAAAAAAACAAATGTAGGAAAAATTCTAATATAATTTTAAGCCAAAACTTTAGAAGCTATAACATTTTTTTGAAAAGTTTCAGAAGAATAACAAAATTGTCTAATTTCCTAATTTATTCAAGAAATTAGATTTTCATTACGAAGATTTGAAAAAATTCAAAAAAATGTTAAATATAGAAAAATTAATTTTTTTCACATGGATTTTCAAAGACGTCGAAAATAAAACTTCAGAAGTTTTAAAAGAATTAGAGAAAACAAATATTTCTTAATATTCATCGGAAAATTTTGAATATAATTTTTTCTTCAAAAAAATAAGTTTTAAAGAAAATTTAATAAGATATAAAAAAGATTTCTCACTCAATTCTCCAAAGTAAAATAATTTTCTTTAAAATTTTCTGGATTCTTTTTCGCTATCTATAATTTTCTCTAATAAGATGTTCTTCAAGAACTTACCTTATTTCACCATCAGCATTACGATAAGGATCCAAAAAGAATCCTCTGAATTCAGTATTGAATTTCCCAGTGAATTTTAGTAGCAGTTTATAATTTCCCGGTAGCAAATCATTGCTAAACTTAAGAATCAGAAATTCCGTTTCCTCCTCAAAAATATGTCGATCTGGTTTTAAAATTTTCTCATCTCCAACCAGCACTGTACTTTCCTGGTGTATGTCCAACTTCAAAGAATGCAACGTCAAATTTCGGGTTGTTTTTTGGACCTTCAGAAAAATTTCTGATTCTCCATCGAATGTGAAATTACGAGAAATTAGGTGGGGAGTAAATTTCAAATTGTAATGAAGTGGTATCGAATCATTAGGCAAACGATAATTAATCTGATGAGAAAGATTCACCAGGCCAAGAAGCAGAATTGAGAATCCTAAGGATCCCATCCTGTCTTCAATTAAATTTTTTAAAGTTCTGTGGGATTAATATAAATAAATGTCCAGAAACTTGGAGAATAACTGATTCACTTTTAGTTTACAAGAAAGATATATTATCAAAATAATAAGCAACAATACTACAAAGATTCAGTGCGAACATCGACACGTCTTTCTTATTACAAAATTCAACTGTTTTGTTGAAGATTTGTCTTTTTGAGTAGGAAATTCGTCCTTTTGGATTAAAAATTCAACTGTCTTCTAAAAAAATGCATCTTTTTACCTTAAAGTTTAAATATTTTGTTAAAAATTCAACTGTTTTGTATAAAATTCGTCTTTTTGAATAGAAAATTCATTTCTCTTGATTGACATTTTTTCTTGGTAGAAAAATTATCTTTTTTGGTTGAAAATTGAACTATTTTTCTGAAAATGCAATATATTTCGACTGGAAATCTTAAGCGTTTCATATCTAATTTTGATTTTGATATAATTAAAAATTTTATTTTAAAAAATCCCTTTATTATGATTTCTATATGAATCGAATCCATTTAAAATCGGGCAGGCTCTATACTAGGCAACACATACATATATTTCCGATTTGAGAAAAAAATTCGACAAATGTATGGATATTCCAATTTCGACGTCTGTTTTTGAAAAAATCACAAATTTGGTATTTGAAATTTTATAGCTTTTGACCCAATCTAAGTATAAAACTTTTCTTTTCGGATTCTGATGCGTTTTATTGTCTACTTTTCAAATCGGCCCTAATTTTTGTTTTAACTCCAAATACTAACTTAGCAGCAACGATTTATTTGAAAATATAAATAATCAATTTTCAACAAAATATATACTTATATTGTTTTCAAATTTTTTCTTCAATTTGGCCTTCTGGGAAGACATCCTGTGAGTTTTACCTGCGCTAAATCATTTTTGTGTAAAAGAAATTTATTTTTATAAACTAAAATTTCCCCATTTTTCTTGGAAACAACAAAAGGCACAAAAAAATTAATATAAAAGTTTGCTAATCTAGAAAAATTAAAAAAATGCCTCTTCCTCTTTTGTGTTATTTTGCATAGTTTTCGAGAACATTTCAAAATTATATTTTCAGAAAGAAACAAAATTCTCCAGACAAAAAAAATGTTTGAGTTTACATAAAGCTGACAGGATACCTTTCTTATATAAGCATAAACTTTAATGAAAATTCTAAAAAATAAACACGGTGGGATTTTCCACAAAATATTCATTTCACGTTTTCGAAAATCCAAGAACAGAAGATAGAAAAAAATTCGAATATCTGAATTAGGTCAAAAGCTATAGAATTTACAAGGAAATAATTGGTGATATTCGAAAAAAACGTGAAAATTCAAATATCTATAACATCGTGGAAATATTATTTTCCTCAAATCAGAAATATACGTTATGTCTTTTTTTTTCTGAAAAAGGACATATTTCTTCGCTGAACTTCAATTTGTGATTTCAAATCCGGAAGTTAGTAATTAAAATCAACCTTCGTTTCTCTTTTCTGATTGGTAAAAGCGCCTTAAAAAGTGAAAGCCTTTGCAGTAATTGAAATTTCAATAATTAATTTTTGAATTTGAATGATAAAATAATTTAAAAATAAAATTTCTAAAATCAGGCATCAGACCAATTGTAAACTGAGAAAATTTACATAGGTATAAGGATGATTTTTTTGGCTTTTTTTTTAAATCAACTTGAAACGCCTAAAATATGTTCATTTTTCCAAAAAAATGACCTCTGATTTATTTCAGAATAAAAAAAAATATTTAGAGGTCGCTCAAGGTCACTTTGAGGCCAAAATGCCTATCCCTGATTAAATTGAAGCTATTTATTGATTAATTATTTCTGGCGTGTATGAATTATGTTCTTTACAATTCAATATTGCAATAAGATTTTTTTCAGATTTTTACAATAACATTCAAAGGTCACTCAAGGCCACTTCAGAGCAATAATGGCTATTCTTAATTGAATTGATGCCATTTATCGATTATTTATTTCTGGCGCGTATGAAAAAAATTTAGTCATATTAGTCAAGCTGTTTGATAAATATTTGTCATGTTATTTGAAGGATGATAATTAATTCTTCGTAATTACAATTTGACAGCTAAACTTGATGATATATTATTAAAGCTCCGATATCCTACTGTTTTCAACATTTTCTATTTTTAATTTAGAGCAAAATTAAAAAAAATATCTACCATGTATAGGAAAAAATGGTTGAATAAACATTTTTCGAAAAATGACCTTGAATGACCTTAAAGTAATATGACACACAGTTATCGAACCTTTGGACTAATTCTTTTGCCGCAATGAGTAAATACACTGTTTCTCAAAAAATAACTAAAGAAAATTCAACTGAATCAACGTTTTATTAAGTAAATGACCTTGAGCGACCTTTGAATGTCATTCTACAAATGTGAAAAAAATCTGCGTGCAATACTGACTTGTAAAGAACAAAATTCATACGCGTCAGATATGAATATTCAATGATTAGCATCAATTTAATTAGGAGTGATCATTTTTGTCCTAAAGTGGCCTTGAGCGACCTTCGAATGTTATTGTAAAAATCTGAAAAAAAATCTGAGTGCAATATTGAATTGCAATACACACAATTCATATGTGGCAGAAATAAATACTCAATGAATAGCGCCAATTTAATTAAGAATAGCCATTTTGGCCTCAAAATGACCTTGAGCGACCTTTGAACGTCATTGTGAAAATCTGAAAAAAATCTGAGTGCAGCATTGACTTGCAAAGAACAAATTTTATACACGTCAGAAATGAATAATCAATGATTAGCATCAATGTAATTAGGAATGATCATTTTTGTCCTAAAGTGGCCTTGAGCGACCTTTGAATGTCATTGTCAAAATCTGTCGAAAATCAAGGTGCAATATTGTATTGTAATGAACTCAATTCATATGTAGCAGAAATGAATAATCAATGAATAGCGCCAATTTAATTAAGAATAGCTATTTTGGCCTCAAAATGACCTTGAGCGACCTTTGAATGTCATTTCCAAAATCTGAAAAAAATCGAAGTGCAATATTGACGTGTAAAGAACAAAATGTATACGAGTCAGAAATGAATAATCAATGATTAGCATCAATGCAATTAGGAATGATCATTTTTGTCCTAAAGTGGCCTTGAGAGACCTTTGAATGTCATTGTAAAAATCTGGAAAAAAGCTGAGTGCAATATTGAATTGTAAAGAACACAATTTGTACACGCCAGAAATAAGCAACCAATAAATAGCGTCAATTTATTTAGGAATAGCTATTTGGGCCCTAAAATGACCTTGAGCGACCTCTAAATGTTTTTTTTTTATCTGAAACAAATCAGAGGTTATTTTCTCGACGAATGTGGATGTGGATGTGGATGTGGATGTGGATGTGGATGTGGATGTGGATGTGGATGTGGATGTGGATGTGGATGTGATAATGCAATACAATAAAATACAATATAATATAAGCTTCTAAGTTTCTTCTTTTTCTCTTTTGTTTTTTTCATTCCTTCATCATTCTTTTTCTCGAGGTATTTTTTTAGACAATCCCAAACCGTAGTCCTCTGTTCAGAAATTATTTGTCAAACCAATTGCCTTTACCATTTTGTGAACCTTTATAACCCTGTTTTCCATGCTTTTATAGTAATCCTACCGCTTTTGCTACCTTAGAAATAAATTCCCGGAACCTTACCCATCAAGCCTCCCAGTCCTCATTCTCTTCGCGCTTCCCATTTTTCTTTCTCAAAAGGGTTCCTCATTGAAAATAGTAATTTCTATTGTGAAGAGAAATTGACTGGGAGATGACGTGATTCCGTTCTGACTTCGGCTTTGATTTCTTTGACTGGACATTCTGCACTATTATTTTTAAGAAATTACATAGGCTAAAACCGACCCCCTATATCCGCAGATATGTGTTTAATTTTCCTCCATGCCCCCGTGTAATCTTCCGTTTGATATTTCAAGCCTTTGCTCTTCACAAAATTCTAATCATTTTTTGCCCTCTGCGTGCAATGCCTTATCTTCTGAGTTCATAACCCTGCAATAGCCCCTATCAAAATCCCCCCTGTCCCAATCACTTCCTCCCTGTTCTTCTCCCACTCTAGCTTTGCAATACCCTAACAATATAAGCTCGGCTTCCCTCCCTCGCATATCTTCGATCAGGTTGCTTAGTTCAACTTTAAATTTCGAAAAACCAACATTGTTGTACAAAGTTAAAATACTTACATTATTTCCGTTTGGCTTCCAGCCACCTTTAACGATCATCCTAAGCTCCCAAACTTCAACACATGTTCCTCCACTCAATTCTTTCTTTACTCTGCCACCATGACAACGCACCGGCTCACACCTCCGCCGTCACCACGGCCAAATTGGTCCAATTAGGCTACGAACTCCTGCCCGATCCACCGTAATTTCCAGATTTGGCCACGTGCGACTTCTTTTTGTTTCCCAACGTAAAAAAGTCACTCGCCGGGCAGAAATTTCAGTCGAATGAGGAGTTTATCGCCGTGAAGGAGTCCTACTTTGCAAACCTCCAGAAAACGTATTTTTCAGACGGGTTAAAGAAGTTGGAGCATCGCTGGGTCAAGTGTATCGATCTAAAAAGAGACTACGTTGAAAAATAAATCGCCACTTGTCCAAAATTGTCGTTTTTCTTTTGTAGGCTAAGTACTTATCGGATCGCCCTCGTAGAGAAAGAAGAGGACATTGCAGAAGTAGAACAGGTTAGGGTCGGGGAAAAAAGGGAGGATGAAGCACCCTCAGAATGGCCAATGAGAAATGTCAGGGAAGAAGGAGAAGACGAAATTAATGGCGATATAACTTTTGAGGAATTGGTAAAAGGTATTAAGAAAATGAAGGTTGGAAAAGCGCCAGGAGAAGACGGGATACCTATTGAATTTGTTCGGGGAATTCAAAAAGTATGGGCTCTAGGTTTAGATAAAATAACAACGGAAAAATAGCGAAATGTTGGGAAAAGGCAGGAATAATGCCAATATTTTAAGGTGGGGAGGACGACGATACGGGTAATTACAGGGGAATGCCTTTGCTAGACACCGGTTATAAAATCTTAGAAGCCATTATGGATAAAAGGATTCGAAAATGGATGAAGAAGAAGGGTCTATACAAATGGAGCCAGGCTGCTTTTAGAAAAAAGAGATGCACTAGTGATCACGTCTTTGTCTTCAACTGTCTTTTTAATAATAAACTAAAAAGCGAAGGTGGAAAACTCTATGTTGCATTCGTTGACTTTAAAAAAGCTTTTAACACAGTAAATGAGGTTTTAACAGAGAAAGGGGTCACAGATTGCGTTGAAACACGTAGGGGAGTGAGACAATGATGCTCGGCGAGTCCCACACTAAAAACAAATTGTAAGTCAAAGTCAAGAAATCAAATGTTATAATTTTCAAGAATAGAGGCAGGAAAAAGAATGAAACAGGAGAGTGGA
The DNA here is from genome assembly GCA_011634705.1 of Andricus grossulariae. NCBI lineage: Eukaryota > Metazoa > Arthropoda > Insecta > Hymenoptera > Cynipidae > Andricus > Andricus grossulariae. The sequence continues at coordinate 39,316,914 of JAABKJ010075445.1, forward strand.
AGTTCAACGGAGGAAAATTAGAGGTGGTAGATAAAGTTTAATACTTGGTATATTAGGTTGCATCAGGCGGGATACACAGAACACGTGTTGTCAAGATGGTAGGAAAAATGCAAAAAGCAGCATATGCGGCATGAGGAGTCTTAAGAAAAACAAGGATAGGAGGTTTGGACAAGAGACTCTACATGATGGATGTCCTAGTTAAATCAGGAAGACTATATGGAAAAAGAAGAGAACTTAGGTATCGAAATGTCGGGAAATTAGGCAATAAGGGGTTCAGGGATCCAAATTGTAGGCTTTGCCAGAGTGACGTTGAGGACATGAAGCACATATGGAAATTTACAAAAGCAATGGAACTTATTGACAAGAGATGGGTAGAGAAGTAAAAAGATAGTTAGAAAAAGGGAAAGGCATGTATTTTGCGTTAGAAGTTTTCCTCACAATGTCAGGAAAACTGGTTCCCGGTCTCTGTAGATATGCTAGAGAATTCGATGTTTATTTAGAGTCTAAATCCAGGCCAAAACGTTAGTAATGCCTACTGTTATATTTTCATTTGTATTTCCATTTATTCAAAAAAAGTCCCTAGAGCTTGATAGCCCTCTAAGGAACAGAATAAGAGAGGGTCGTTACGTGCACGCACTGATCAGCAAAATACTTGATTAATCTTATAATTTAATCTATAATCTAAATAAAATAAATAAATAGAATCGACCTCAGAATACGTATCAACTGAGGTATGAGATTAATGCGTAGTAATTAACATTAAGTGAATAATTAGTAGCTTCTGTGCATGTTAATATGGAAATAAAGAAGGAAAAATTGTGTGTGAAAGAAATAAAAATTTACGAAAGTTAATGAAAACAAAATTAAATTCGAAGATGTAATGTTCAAGAACTTAGTATGAGAGTTTACCAGTGAGTAATTTCAAGAGTTGGGTTGGGATTATTGTACAAATATTTGAAAAAGAGATTCTTGAAATGATACAGGGAAGGTGCATTTCTAATATTGTATGGTACTTCATTCCATAACCAGGCACGCCTTACTATAAATGATCTTTGAAGCTGACACGTTCTGTGAAAAGGAATCTTAAGGATTTTATGTATTTTACGAAGCTCTGCGGTGGTGGTTAACCTTTATTTTAATTATATATATATATATATATATATTGCGACCCTTGAATATAAGAACAGCCTGAGCGTAGGCAACTCTTTCCGTAAAAGAGAAAGAAGGCGTGAGAAGGCGCAGGGGCCCACGAAGCAGCGCGAGGGCGCATGTCACAGTCTCCCACCCACGTAGTCGTGACAGGGTAGGGAGTTCTCGCGGCTCGGATTTGAGAGGGTGGGCCGCGCAAAGAAAGAAAGGCATTCAGCGGCTCGACTGCGAGCCGACAAGATCGAAGAGCGGAATGGTCTTGGGATGGAGTAGAGGAATCTTTCTCTACATCTTATTCTAAGTCCTTTTGCCTATTTCTTGTTCACACGAGACGGAAAGGAGTAGGAACTAGGGATGAACACCATGGCAAACCGCAAAAGAGTGTGAGTGACATAAGAAAAGTGCTGATAAATAAACTAGAGAGTGTAGACACAAACAAAGTAAACGTTCTGAAAACGACAGAACCGATACCATTAACGTCGAAGTGTACACACAAGAAGAAAAACTCATGGATACAGGTGTAGCATCCACAAAAACACAGACGAATGGAATAGCTAGAGAAATAACCCCACAAACTGTGAAAGCTAATCCAAGGAAAAGAAGCATGAAAGTGGAAGCAGGTACAAGCAGTCAACAGAAACCAACAACGGTAATTAGTAAGTGGCAACGGCCAAATTGGAACAAGGCTTGAGATAGTCTTACCCTCTTCCCAGCACCAAAGAAAGAAGTGAAGGAGGCCGTGCGAGCAATGAATCTAAATGCACTCAGGCTTATCACCATCCCAAAGGAAGCAGTCTCAGTTAAACCCAGAGGTGAGGCAATAAACCAGAGCGGAAATCAACTTACGGAAACAACAGCGAAGGAGCAGCCTGAAGGTAGAGGAATGAAACCCAGTGCAAAAGCCATAATTCGTGAGGTAAAGAGGATACGAGGAGGACTTATTCCATGTGGGCTTTGTTGGGAACCCATACATAAGGATGACGAACTCTGGGATCTATACAAGACCTGGGAGCCTGGCCAAGCTTGGCCACTAACAAAGGACTCAACACAAAAGAAGCAGACTACCGACGTTTAAGGTGAATGTACGAATGCAATATATTCTTGTTCTTTTCATACGATAACATCAGCAAAACATTGATTCTCCATAAAGCTGTGTAATTATATTTTTCTTACTTCGATATTTCATTATACTATCAATGATAACTCTATATATCATCAATTATGATTTTACTTTGTAATATTTATGTTAGGTTTAGGAGGCGAACCATTTCAATCACTAACCTAGATATTTTTTTTACCATGCAAGTTTATTCAGGGATAAAAAAAATAGGGGGGCAATTGCGACCCTTGAATATAAGAACAGCCTGAGCGTAGGCAACTCTTTCCGTAAAAGAGAAAGAAGGCATGAGAAGCCGCAGGGGCCCACGAAGCAGCGCGAGGGCGCATGTCACAGTCTGCCACCCACGCAATCGTGACAGGGTAGGGAGTTCTCGCGGCTCGGATTTGAGAGGGTGGACCGCGCAGAGAAAGAAAGGCATTCAGCGGCTCGACTGCGAGCCAAGAAGATCGAAGAGCAGAATTGTCTTGGGATGGAGTAGAGGAATCTTTCTCTACATCTTATTCTAAGTCCTTTTGCTTATTTTATGTTCACTGGGCAGGTTTCTGAAGTCTTTCTTCTTAAACTGAGTTTGGTGTCGTAATTTTAAAGAGATCCTATAAGGCTTTGCAGATAGAAAATTTTCCATGTCCAAAGACTTATAAGAATCCAGCTTCGAACTCGAAATCGAGCTTACTGAATTTTTTCTTTGTGCACTGAGATTGTCACGGGGTGGAGAGAAGGAATCTTTCTTCTCATCTTACTCTGAGTCGTTTCATGTACGAGAATTAGATAGAGGAATTCACTAGCGCTAGCTCAGTTTTCTAACGATGACTTATCAATTTAGATACTGCGAAATTGCATGAATATCAAATAATTATATAAAATTTATATGTATAGGATTACTTTTATACAGTGATTTGTGTTATATCACTTGTTTAAAGGTCGGGATGAATAGATGATATAATGTTTTTTTTATAATTACAATTATAATCATCGAGATTATATCTAGACACGTCTTGTGTAAGAAAAACCAAAGCTTCATTGAAATATCTCTCGAGATTTAAGAAATTGAATTACAATAAAAAAAAATATAGACAATAAAAAAAAAAGGATTAACCAAAGAAGAGTTGGTTCTCAATTTATTGAGATCTTTGATTTTGGTAAGATTATAATAAAGACTGGATTAGAAATATAACAATGGAAAGATGCGTGTATGACTTACAGTTGTATTAAGTACTGACATAGGGTAGCCTAGGGCCTCCGATGTAATGAGACTAGGATAGACTTGTGAATAAACTGTCATTATTTAGTAAACGAAATTCAAAGAATCTTATTTCTTCTCTCGTGAGAACCCCAATCAACCTGTTTTCATAATTTACACTTAAGTGATAGAAAGAAAATTAATTGAAACATGAAACAAATAATCAGAATCAGTTGATAAAGGTTTATTCTTTCATAAAACAATACCTCTCAAAACGTGAGGGTCACAATATATATATATTGAATATAATATAATGGATCCTTGATTCGGTTTCGGTCTCTATTCCTTTGGAATAGAACGGGAGGGCCTATGACAAAGCCGCCGAACGCGTCCTAGGGTTGCGGACAATTGTCCAGCGATGGTCCCGAAGGAATAACCCCTAAGCGGAGGCGTAAAAACTGTGCCGAGAGCTGAATATGACCTGGGTCATATTCTCGTGGGCTCAACAATGACACCACGAAAACACCAAAAAGTTGTAGACGCGGTTCAAAACGATCGAATGCGCAGGGCACCCGACAATGGGTCGGAAAATATTTCCGATCATCCTAGAGTTCGGGGTGCTGAAAATAATTTACATGGAAACAAGACGTCAAACTGGAGAAACGCTCAAATTGAGTGGACGAATCCATTTGAGGATGACTAGCTGGAATGGATGCCCCCCCCCCCGTGGAGAAATCTCGCAAGAGTCCGACCTCTGGACCATCCATTGCTCAGTTCATGGTTCTGCGAGAGCTTTGGCTGATTCAAATCGAAGGCTCAAACCGACGATGGATCAAAAGACCAAAAGACGCTTGCATCAAGGATTCAGCAACCCCAAAAAGGTTGTTGAAGTTTATTGCACGGCTTTTCCTGTATTTGACCTTGAAATGCCCTTAAAATTGACGCGGTGAAAGTAAATGGACGTCGGATTTCGATTCAGTGACCCCAAAAACATATCTAAAAGGTTTTTGAAGTTTGTGGAACGGCTTTTCCTGTGCTTGACCTTGAAATGACCCTAAACCTGAATCGTTGGAGGTGAATGGACCTCGGATTTCGATTCATCGAGCCAAAAAACATATGTAAAAGATTTTTGAAGTTTATTGCACAGCTTTTCCTGCATTTGACCTTGAAATGACCTTGAACCTGACGTGATGGAGGTAAATAGACCTCGGATTATTATTCAGCGCATCAAAATACATAAGGATAAAGTGGTCTTCTCAAATAGTCCTCACCTTTTTTTTTTGTAAACCAGTGTAATAGTTGTCTCATATATACATTGCAAAGATAGATTAGCACGAGTAACATGGCTGTTTAATGTAACAAAAAGAGTTTCAAAAAAGATAATTGCAGATTGTGAAAAGAGTTGGGATTAATTCGATGAAAAATTGGAATTTAAATGAGCAGGTCGATATTTATCAAAATTATAGAGTGCTTTTGAAGTAAATGAACGAAGTTTATATATACATAATTACCTATATTATATACTCTACTGGTTTAAGCGATTTATAATTACTAGTCAGTGCGAACAGAAGCCGAGTAGTGATTACTTAACCAATTATGCATCATCCTTTTTCACGCCCGCTTAGTTGTGCCCCTCATCAATCTTAATGTCCCAAAAAAAAGGAATCCTTTTTATAATGGATTTATATTATATATTTTCCTCGCTGACAGGTATCATTTATGTACATATAAAATGGGCAATTTTTATGATTGCTTTTATGGGTTATTGTCAGAAAATAACTTTTTCTACGACTGTCCACAATTTCAAATTTCAAATAGCACTGTTGAAAAAGATTTTTCACAATAAAATACAGTAAATTAGAACAAAGTATAATATGAAAATTGTTATTTCTTGTAAAAATTTGTATCTTGTTGTTTTTTCATTAAAAATGGTAAAAAATTACAAATATAATTATACCAGAAACTAGAAGCTTTTGCTAGAATTAAGACACCTTTACAAAAGTTTACAAGTAATTGCAAATTTATACAAAAAATCACAAATTGCACATTATTGTACTTTGTTGTAACATATTTTATTTTATTGTGAAAATACATTTCGAACTTAGAGAAAAACGCTAAATATATTGAAAATTACTTAAGGATCAATTTGTAAAATTGCAATTTAAAATTATCCATCTTTTCTAAACGACTTTTCTAAATACTCAAAGCTTCTTTTTTGGATCTCCTTCTCTGAGAAATGCATCATCAATATATTTTTTTTCAAATTCGATTCGTTATTGTTTGCAAATAAAGAAAATAATTTTCTTTTGAATTCAAGACTTAGAAAAAAACTTTCTAAAAACATTTAATTAATCTGTTTAAGCAGTGAGTTTATGAAGTTGAAAAATATTCTTGTTCTTAACTGGGTGCCATAAAACTAACCAGACTTCCTGTGATGATAATAATTTTTAAAAATTAAAATAATTAACTCAGATCGGAGAAAATGCTTTTTTTGTTGTTGCATGTTTGTTTTGACAAATCACTCAGGCAGAAATTGCATTGCACAGGGTAGCCGCAAAAAATAATCTTCAAAATTCCTTGACTTCTCCCTGATTTCTCCATGACTATAATGTTTCATTTTTCCTGACCATTAATATTTAAAGATCTAAATTCTAATCTTTTAAGCTTTTTAATATGGAATATTTTACGAAGGGAATAAAATAATTTTAAATTTATAAATTTTTCATGTATTATTCTCAAGGCTGCCCCAGCCTAGTTTACTTGAAAAAAGTGACCTATTTAATCCCAAAAAGTGACTAAAAGTAACTAATGTCTATTAATAATGAGACTAATATTCGTTTAAATTTAAACGAAGATAAAAGAATCCAAAATATTCCGATTTATAAGACTTCAAAACAATACAAGGCAAATTCAAAAGAATTCAAACGAATTCAGGATAAATTAATAAAAATTCATGGTGAATTCAAATGAATCGCGAAAAATATTTGAAAACCTCTTCAAATCTATGAAACCCTATACGATATTCCTCACTTCTTGTGAATGTATTAAAATACCTTTAGAATCTCGTGAAATCATTGAAATCCTCGAAAATATGATGAATCCCTTGGAATCTTTTAAGATATCTTAGAACCTCATAAGTCCTGTAAAATCGTTCTATATATCTTCCGAAATTCTAGAAAACTTTTTAGAACCCCATGCAAATTTTTTCAAATCCCTTAAAATCTTTGAAAATACCCTGAAATTTTTGTAATCTCTTGAAAATGCCTTAGAATATTTTTAAATTCCCTAAAATATTTAAAATCATTTGAAATCCCGTCAAATTATTGAAATCTTTTAAAAATTTCTTGTAATCTTTTACAATACTCTAAAAGATTTCAAAAGAATTCAAGAAAATTTTGAAATAGGTAATAAATCTGAATTCAATAGTGGTTAACCCATGGGTTAATTTATTGAAAGAAAAGCCTTTATCTTTAAAAAATGACTAAAAAGAGATTTGAGAAAAAAAAGTCATTCAAAGTGACTGTGGGGCAGTCTGCTCATTCTTGACAGTTACTTAAAGTGCTACTTACATAAATTTCCAGACTTTTACATTTTCTTTTAAAAACCCCTCACGGAAAAAGAGGTTTTGAGTTATCAAGAAAATTGATTTTGTCGAAATTCCTATTTTTGTTATGAATGTTTGCCACTTTCCATTATTACTATGCAAATCATATTCTTCGACCAACAAAAGTAGCTGAAGACACTGTTGGTATGAACTTTTGACAACTTTGCCCAATTTCTATGCAAATCGTAACTCCTACACAATAAAATGACTGAAAATACTATTTGCATGAAATGGTAACATATTTTGAGTAATATAAACTATTGATCGTAATATTTTTTGACAAAAAAAAATTGCAAAATTTTTCATATGAGTAAATTGTAACAAATGCTATCGTTTTCTGTCAACAATTTCAATTTTCTGATGCATTTTAGCCATTCATATATATATATATATATACATAATTAAAAACTAAAGGTTAACAACCACCGCAGGGTCCCACTGGGAGCAACTGTCACTTAGGATTCGGATTTCCATTCGGCTGTCAGCTGTCATTATGTATCGCACTGTTTTATCTCGCGAGCAGCCTAGTCAGGTTGGAGGATACTTACTTTTCAGTGCAACCAATTTCGTGGAGTTAAGAGGTGTTCTGGAAGGTATATCTTTATGCTTGTGAGCAATTGCTAACAGTTCCAGTGACTGTGTTTCTGGATAAAACTGCGTTCGAAAAAATGGCAGTAGCCATTCTTGAAACGAAGTATGATGTTGCAATTTGGTTGAATCGAGCAAAATCGTACGCTTCTTTTACGATCCACACATCTTCTCCGCAATAGATCTGCCAAAAATAATGCACCACAGTCCCGCTTTATTCGTTCCCGATAGATCAGACAAGGTAGTGCAAGGGCCGAGAGAAAGGCGCTGCGTGGTCGGCGGAACAACTCCGCAACAACGCAGGGGTGTATGAAAAAAGCAGGCAGTTCCAGAGACGGTTAATCGCGTCGTCTGCTTCAGTCATTTTCAGTTAGTTGTAAAAATGTCGCAGGACATTCGGTTTAGATCGCTTTTGATACGCTTTCAGTGTTTCGGTATTACAAAACTGTCAAATGACAGTAAGAGGAAGCATTTATCGTTCGAAGAAAAATATAAACTGTCAGACGAAGTGAAAACAGGTGCCTCAAAATAGTCTATTTTACAAAAATATGATATCGCTGAGGGAATGTATAAGGATCTGAGAGCTGGAAAATTTCTTTCAAAAAATAAGATGGAAAGTTGTGGATTTATAAGAAAAAATCTTCAAAAACAAGTGATAATGTGGTCTAAATGGATAATACAGTCCTGAAAACTTGAACAATTAAAAATCAAAAGTCTTTGAAGTTGAAGATTTTTGATAAAAAACATTAGCATTTCACATTTATTAAAGTATTTAGAAGTTCCGAAAAAACTGTAATTTAAAAAATGTAAAACAACTTCTAGATTTCTCAAGATATGAAATTTTGAAGCTTTTCAAGGATGTTTAAACTATTTGAAACGAAAATAATTGAACTTCTAATTTACGAAGTGTTCAGTTAAACAAATTTTAATTGTTCAATTTTCAATGTTTCTAGCTTGCAATAGCTTAAAATAATATAATTTTGAAAATTTTAAAGTTCATTGATTGATTGTTCAATTTAGAGAATTGCAAATGATACCGTGGATTTATATTTTTGGAATTTAATCTGAATCTTTGAACTCTATAATTTATCAAAGTTAGAAATTCTTAATTTTGTAGTTTATCTACATTTCATTTAAAATTGTTTAGTTGAAAAGTGTTAAAACATTCCATTTTATACGTTTAAATTATTGATAATTCGAATACAAAATTTTTGAAATCAAAACTTAAACTTCAATTTAAAAAGTTCAAAATTCAAGAGTTTCACTTTGAGTGCTTTACTTTGTAGTTTATTTTTTGTTCCTTCAAATGGAAAAATGTTTAGCTGCAGAGTTCAAATTTTTAAACTTTATTGACCGTGAAAAATGTTTGCAAACCGAGAAAAAACCGGGAATTTTTGTCTTCGATTAAAATGACGTCCCTGTTATATGTACGTACATACTCATAACTCAGTACTTTGACAAAGTTTGATTTTCGAACACAATCATTTTCACGTTCATCATGATATTATAAAACCAAAATGGCAAAAATACAAATGATTGTTTTTCCATAACAAAATAGAACCAAGTAGGATATACTACCACAGGGTGTCCATCCACTGGGCCGATTCAAATTCCAGGCGTTTTCCCGGCTTTTCAAGGCTAATTCCCTGATTTTCCAGGAAAGTAAAAACACACTTTAATGCTTTATGATACACATAACAATGAACATAACTATAACGGAACTTTGCAATTTTCATGAGGCGCGAAAAGTTTGAACAGTGTTATTTTTTATTAATTCTTTTGTTTATGAAAATTTTGAAGTATATATGTTACAGAGTAAATATTATTATTCCCTAACCTTAATAACTAACCTTTTAATCATTTATAATGTTCATGTTTGAGTGTTGTCTCTATTCTGTATTAAACCCTCTTGCAAATAAAATCGTGATGTGAAAATAGCACCAACTCAAGCCAATCAAAATTCATAAAAGTTCAACTAGTTCCGGTACAGCGGCACCAATCAGAATTGAAGTACCCCGTGTCTCAACTCTCCTTTGAGGATCTCTACTTGCGAGTAGATCGAGGCGCGAGAACGCGAGCGCAGGCGCAGATTTCATCCTGTTTTTCGGTACGACGCGACGGACTCTTCGTGTACTTAGGACTAAAATATACTGGTATGAAATCATAGTATGAGCTTGAATTGTTATGACAGAGAACAAAAATAAGTTATAAAAGTAGGTGCTCAAAAAAACAACAAAAATGCAGGATTTAAAAAAAATTCCAGGCGTATTCCCGATTTCCAGGTTTTTCCCGGTAGTAGATACCCTGTACCCTAAAGATTAGATCACTTAACGGTTACACGGGGTGTCTCACACCCCACGGGCTTTGCGAGTTTTTTTCGATTGTCTACGTTTTTTTCAAGTATTTTTTTTCGAATAGTTAAATTATCACTGAGGCTTTGGAGATATTTTTTTCCTATTTTGTATTGTTTCAACATCATTCATGATTTTTTGTTTCAGCCAGAAATATCTGAAGGTGTATTTGGAGGTGTGACCGTCAAGGGTTAAATTGGTACTTTTAAGGAAATTAAGAGAAATAATTTATAGTATAAAGAACGTCAACTTTTCACTTAACTATTTCCATACGAAAATGATTGATAAATAGTAGGAAAATTAGATAGAGACAAACAAAATTATTACTAATAAAAGTATTATTCTTGAACAAGTATTAGCATAAGCGTTTTTTGCAGCAAATTATTAAAGAAACATCATGTTAGAATAAAATGCCTTAACTAAATGGAAATTAATTCAGGGGAAATCAAGAGAAAATACTAATTTGTTTTACAAAAAACTACGCAGAAATCACTCACAACACAATAATTCCATAATCATGAAAAATAGTTTTTTACTCTTTGACGCACCAGTCACATTTTGAAATATTTTGAAGTGCTCTTTCAGATTCTTATGGGTCTTTAGGGCATGTGATACATCAGTTCCCCCGGGTTTTTCTCCACAAAAATTAAAAAATTTTAAAACTGTATTTGGAGATGCTATAAAATAGAGCAACAGACGTCCCGGAACTCTTTACAAAGATGGTTATAAAGCACTCTTAGGGCCGCATTGTGTCTGTAGATATACGTCGTTCCTGCGTGGGTGGGACACCACGATAGTATGTGTTCTAGGTACTCATCATACAGTTGAGCTGTAAAGTGTTTGTCACTCCTGGTTTAACGAAGCATGAAATTGTCAAGTGTTTTATTTTTGCTGTCAGAATTAGTCATTTATTTATAATGCAGTTTCCGATATTGTACAATATGCATAATAAGTGAAAGTTGAAATATATAAAACAGCAATTATTATGATTAATTTGTCGAATATTTGTAAGAATAGTGAGAAAAAACTTAAATATAACATTTTTCCTAATAAGAAAAGTGCGAACTGTTTAACTGTATGTTTATTCTGTTCATAATAAAATATAAAAAATAATTTTATGTAACAGAAGTTATTCCTTCTTCCTTGTATTAATGTACATTGCTATTTTATCAAATTTCAGTGATGAAGAAACCACTAAAATCCTCCTAAAGGCAAAATTTTGGTTTAAAATATTTGTTCTGATGCCCAAGTTTGAAATTTTTTATCTTATCTCTATTGTATGTTTTTCCCTTACGGTATGGAGAGGGTCCCAGAATTTTTGCAATACTTACGAAAAATGTTTAGGGATACAATCATGCTCTTGTATTTGTCTGTTCTTAAAAATCATACTTTTTGCAGCTTTTATAGAGTATTTCTCACCCAGAGAAACAAATTGTCGCGATACGCCCACCGAAAAATAAAAATAAGTTTTTTGTGAACCACCCTAATATATATGTGTGCGTGTGCGTGTGTGTGTGTGTAATCGCTGTCGTTTTATTAGCCAATGGTGATTCACTGAATAATCCGAAGAGACTAACTGGGGGATCTTTTACTTCAGATGAATACAATTTCATTTCGATGATCATCTTTATTTAAAAAATACATATAATTTTGTTCGAAAGAAGTATATTTGTGATTTCTAGAAATATACCATATATTAGGTAGATTACACTGTATGTATATTCAATTTCTTTGAATAAATTTATATTATTGTTATTTAATATATTATGTGAATGTATTTATTAATTTACGAGAACTGTAATTATCCTAGACTTTCTCAGTTTGCTGCAATCAGCAGGTTTATTATAAATAACATAATATTTCATTATCGCTTGCAAAACATTATTTTATTCCATACTCACCACATTGCATGGCATTCTACAATTAATCCATAATATGTGGGCTTCTGTACGAAAAGGGCCCTTATGGTCGGTACCAAGTTACGTATAGCGGCATATAGCCGGATAATTCTCGGAATTTTAGGCCCAAAATGATCCCTTGAAGTTGAAAATTGAGTCACCGAGGCATTTTTGAAGTTGGACTTCGAAAACCCGTTTTTCGAGAAAAACGCATCTAAACATGGCGAGTGCCATAAGCACACATGTTACATTTTTTCTGCGAACATGAACTATACCTACTTTCAGTTACTATCTGCATATGAATATAGTTTTTATTAATTCACTACAGTTTCCAGTATCATTCTCCACTTAAACCCAAAAATAATAATTTTGACCTCAACTTAGCAAAATACGTATATCTCCTCAACTAGAACCGCCCATAAGGGCCCTTTTCATGCGGACGCCCACATATAGTGATTTCCAAATAAATGTAAAAAGTGGTGTTGTATGATGTTGTATTATCTTTGTTTCATATAATCATGCAAAAATATTATGAATTAGAAGCTTAAATGACAAATTCCGAAAAACACCTTCTTCGAACACACTCAGAGCCATCACCTCGTGCAAGCAGATTTGGAATGAAAACAGTATTCCACTCAGGCGTCGAAATACAATTTAATTGATCTGTAGCAATCCTAAATTTGTAACTAAAAAATATCCCGCAAACATATTTGTATTTGAAATAGGTTCTGTGACGACGACTTTTTATTTCTTTGTTGATAATATTTTTTAAAATTATTTAATAAAAATAATTCATTGTTTCTAAAATTATTTCAGTAAAGTACTTCTATTAATGTACAATGTAGTAAACTTTCAAAATTTTATAGGGTATTGTTTAGAGATTTTAAATAAAAAAGTACGTGAAATGTTTTTTGACGCACCTGAACCAAACTACAAATTTGGAATGAAAAATTTCTAAATGATGTTAACTCGATTTTTTAACATTCGAGTTTCATAGATATATTCCTTCAAACTCTGTCCCACCAGTCTTTTGTATGTTCAAGCTGCATTGCTATTTTAGGATAAAAATCGAAAATAATTATTTAAACTATTCATAATGCGGGTTGAAATTGTTAGATGTATACTTGCGAAGATATTAGTATAGTTAAAAATCGATTCATCAACGTTTTTTCCAAATAGTAATTTTTCCCATGTTTTTAAATATTTTTATCTGTTATGCATATATTTTTTCAAGGTTTTGATCTTTCGTTGTCTAAAATGTTCAAATTTTTGGCGATCACGCTTACACAGAAAAGTCAAAGAATTTTCTAATGCATAAGTTGCAACCAAAAAGACTGTGCCTCTCCTCCATCCCACCCCCGCCCGAGTGCACCAATGGCACCTCGAATATCACTAATAAGAAGAATTCAACATGCCTGCGAATGCAATGATCTATAATTGTAATTTAAATTATAGTATACTATTATTATTATATCATTAAGCCGTTTCCAAACTATGAGACACAAATAAATATTAGTGATAAAAATTATTCGACTCAAAAAGGTCTACAAATTTTATTTGAATTATTTTACAATAAGACGTATAGTTTTTGTTTTAATCGTGATAATGAAAATACGTACATTTCAATACCAATCCATATTATGTATTATAATAATATACATTTATTGAAATGATACATTTTTCAAGTGTAGCTGAGATTAACAATTAGGGCAAAATAAGGAGCAAATATTAAAGTAATCATGACAAATAAAATTTGTACATTATTTTGCAATATCTGAATGAGCAGTACCAGACCGAGGTGGAGAAATAAATATAATATATATTTGGTAAAATAGTGTTGAACATAATGTAGAAAAGTTCACATTTTTGACGAAATCGAGTATGAAGCACTACGAGATACATGATGAGAATGCGTTCGTTAAAGCCGAAGGGCTTCAACAAAAGAGAATTCACAATTACCAAATTACAGTTGTCGATGCTTTGACCTTTAATTTTAAAACGTCTGTGCACAAAATATATATATATATATATATATATATAAAATAATAATAATAATATAATTTCCATTAAATTTGATTTAAGTAATATCAGAGAGAGAGAGAGAGAGAGATTCAGTAATATTATTATGTAATATATTATATTGTATCTATATTAGAATTATAATATCAGTATCTATGATATAATATAGGCCGTGGCTACGTGTACCGAAATTTCGGTACAAATAGGTGGACTTTTTCGGTACGAATAGTCACTAGCTATAATATAATACAATTTTTATATTTTTACGTAACATAATTCTTTATATTCAATAGAATTTAGAGAATAAGTATCTACTCCTTTGGATTTGAAATTTCCCGCCTTAAGTGTAATTTTTCTTCTTACCACCAGGGAAGACACTGTATATATGGACTTGTTAAAACTAGTTGGTGTACAAGAAAGAAAAAAAGAAGTTGTAACAACTTAGTGAACTAAAGATTTTAGTATTCAATCAAATTATCCATATAATTTGCGTTTATATAATAAAATATATACTTGTATGTGTTTCTTCAAGTGACTGGTGCTTTTTGATACTAAAATTACAACGAAGATATGTATTCGCTTGTAATTATTGTTTGTTCTATTCATATTATTGAATAATAATTTGTATTATTGTTAAACAAAAATAATATAAATGAAGAGTTTTTAATACGAAAAAGGCAAAAGGAGGCAACAAAACATCAAGCAGAAGCTTAAAAGTAAGCTGAGCGGAATGGAAAAAAAACATCACGTGCATCCTAAACTACGACCCAAGACAGATTCATGTGTAAACATCTTCCGTAAACGTTAACTGAAATTGAAATCTTATATAAAGAAAGTAATAACTCACGTACATGTAGAAGTATAAAATTTTTTTTTCTCTTACATGTAATGCCGTGCAAAAGTTTCCAGGCATCTATTTCCCAATAGGTTGGACAAGTAACCTAGTTTTAATAATAATAAACTGTCAATTTTCTTTCAGTTATTGCATGAAAGGTGATAAAAGTACCCGTTTTATAGTAATAAATGAAAGGCACTATGTGTTAATTTCACTAGAAGTTGTTTGAAAAAAAATCAAATCTTAATGTTTCCGAAAAATATCAATAAGTTCGGAAATAACAATTTTTTTGTAGAGACAGAGAGAGAGAGAGAGAATAACTGAGGGGCTCCCTTGAGTGGGTGGACCGAAGCAAGATCCCGGTCAAGATCAAGAAGGTACCTGGGTCAAGCAAGATCCCGGATACATCGCGTGTGTCAGAGGCTTGCGTTACACTTTCGAGACATAGTTTCACTCGACTCAGGCGCGACTCCCATATCGAGGTCTAAGATGTTTACACATCAATAAACATTAGCAATATAGATTGCATAACTTTTACTTTTCTTTGATATTTTGCAATACTTCCTTGTAAGAATAATAAATAAGGTAATATATTTTCTTTCAAATGTTTTATTTACGAACTATTATATTCTAAATGGTCAGGATAGAATTTTAGTATTGGCAAAACCACCGACCTTCATTTAAAATAAGAGATAAACTATGATGACTTAAAATTTAGTAAATTAAAATTTTTCAAACAAAGTCCGCATTATTTATTTACAGACACTCGTTATATATTTTTAATCAAGAAGATAGCCATTTACGCACTACTGGAAAGTATCCTGAGACTTTTAAAAGAAGAAACAACTCTCCTTGATCTTCCATTCATAAAATATTATTCATTCAATTAAGCTTATGGACATACTAATTTCAATATTTTGTGCAAACTGCGCGCATGCTCAAAATATTGACTATGCTGAAAACTGCGTTTCTATATGTATATAGAATGTACGAAAATAGTTTGAAAGGTATGCCTTAAGATTTGTTTTTGAATTTTGTGGCTGTTGAGAAAATAACACTTTCCGTGGAAATGCCCATATTCGCGTTTCAGATAGCGCTGTTGTCAATGTCAAAGGCAGGCGCATTCGATTGCACGAAATAATCCGATCGGTCCCATCCATGTCCCATCGGCTTCAGTTGGCTTGAGGCATCTGAGATCCACTGCTGGTCGGCGCGAGGTCGCCATCGTGTTTCGAGTGAACTTATGCAACTTCATGACGCAGTTAGACAGGTAAGCCGTTAGGGTACAGCGCCTTACCCCAACGCTCCTGTTTCATCACGCTTGAGTGAACACCGCACATCCGCCTGCAGCTCCTCTAACCCATACTCGCAGTGCGGAGTCAATTCTTGGAAACACTAAATCGAAGATCACTAAATCCAGGTTTGACTGTATTAAAAAAACTCTCAAAATTACATCATTTTTAATTGTACAGTTATTCACATTCAACACTAAAGAATTTTCAATTGCAAATCTTATTTCAAAAAGATGTTTAAAATCTAATGATCATAAACTATAAAAATTCAATTAATATTTGGAAGATTTTATTACCATTTAAAGATACTAACGTCCGAGTTTTTAAATTTTTAATTAATATAAATTTTGATGTTAAAACGATTACTTCGGACAAATAAGATTTGAGAAACAAGAAAAAATCTGCCTCAGCCCGGTTTTTTAATCAACGTAGGTTTAAGCTAATTAATATTTGGAAGATGTTATTAGTTATTTGTCCGAAGTAATCGTTTTAATTCCGGGCTGAGGCAGATTATTTCTTGTTTCTCAAATTTTACTTGTCGAAGTAATCGTTTAAACATCAAAATTTATATTAATTACAAATTTAAAAACTCGGACGTTAGCATCTATAAATGGCAATAGCATCTTCCAAATATTATTTAGATTAAACCTACGTTAATAGAAAATTCGGGCTGAGGCAGATTTTTTCTTGTTTCTCAAATTTTATTTGTCTGAAGTAAACGTTTTAACATAAAAATTTATATTAATTAAAAATTTAAAAACTCGGACGTTAGCATCTTTAACTGGTAATAACATCTTCAAAATATTAATTAGGTTAAACCTACGTTGATCGAAAAATGGTACATTTGTTGCAGTTGAGAAATACGTATAGTACTTCCCTACAAAAAGGTAGCTATTAAGAACAAGAAAATATCTGCTGCAGCCTCGGTGGCGTAATTGCTTAACGCTCCACTCATGGATAGTGGCGTTCCTGGTTCAAATCCGGGCTAAGGCAGATTTTTTCTTGTTTCTCAAATTTTATTTGTCCGAAGTAATCGTTTTAACATCAAAATTTATATTAATTAAAGCGAGATAAATATATTATCGAGCGCGAAGCGCGAGAACCAACAGTCGCGCGCCCTAGGCGTGCTCAAACTTGCGAGCATACATACATACATACATACAGACATATTCGTAAAAACCTGTTTTTTGGGTTCAGGGGGTCTCAAAACGTGGCCATTTGACAAAAAACGGGGGGTCAAATTTAACACAAATCTAATACCTTCTGTAGATGAGAATGTAAAAAAATCTTGTCAAGACCCAAAAGCTCGTACAAGATTATCTCACGGTAAATAGTTAAATTTCATCATTTTGTTAATGTTTTAATAATTATATTCACTTTTTGATAAATTTCGATTTTCAAATTTTTTTTCTATTCACGTTCCTCCTTGACCCAGGTTATAATCATTCTGATGATTTCTCAGATAGAAATTTTTGTGAAATACACGTTAAATTTATGCGAAAAATTGATATTGTCGTGTTGTTTTAGAAGACATTTTCGCATGAAATTCCACGTTGATTTTGCCTAAATTTTCGCAGAAAACTTTTCCGAATGAAGCAACTTTTTCGTTGCTCACAAATTATGCTTCCGTATTTGACAGATTTCCTCCTATTCCCCTCTTTTTCTGACATTAAAAAAGAAATTCCTCTTCTTCCTTTTTATAAAAAAAACTCGGACTTGAAATATAATAAAAAGGTGTGATGTAATCGTTAACCGCGAAATTCCATCTTTTTATTGCCCATACTCAATATTTTTTTCGTTTTTCACCTAATATGTTCTCCTATTTTTATCATATATATTTTTTTATTAAAAAAAATTCAGACGTCGGAAACCACGTTGAACCTACGTTAGAAACTACGTCGGAACCTACGTCGGAAACTACGTTATTTACTATCCCAATTTCCGACATAGTTTACGATGTCCTTTCCAACGTAGGTTCCGTCGTAGTTTCCGGCGTAGTTTCCACGTAGTATCCGACGTAGTTTACGTTGTCGGAATTTTCAGTAGGGAAATGCACAAAATCTGTATTGGTTTTGAAAATTAAAAAGTAACAAGCAAACACTGAAAATTGTTGCCTTTCAAAAGAGTAGCTTGCAAACAGTCTTAAACTCAAATTCTAAATTGAAAATTTTGTTATTTCAGATGAAACTGAGCAATTTAAAACCATTTCAAAATCTTTAAAATATTGTGATTCAAATTTGAACTTAATAAAGTATGTTTCCTTTAGTTTAAGACTGAAAAGATTTTAAAGATATAAATTTGAAACCATTTATTTTTATGACATGTATTATAAATAAAAAATTATCCTAAGTGTGTCAAAATAGATATTGAAAATGAAAAATTGCTAAATAATATTGAACATTTTTGGTAACATTTAAGATTCGCAGATATGATTTATCTTGAGTTAAAATTGATAATTAAATTATTAATCATCAAGAAGAGCGTTCAATATTATAAAGTAATATCACTTCAAAGTCTATCATACAAGCTGCATTGCTATTTTAGGATATATCACGAAAATAATCACTACGTGACGTCAATTTTGTGAATGGAAAGTGACTAGGCATTTTCCATCGATTTTTTGGGGTTGAACGCGAATCCGGCTTTAGAAGTTTCCTATCACGTCACAATTTTTATAAAATTAAGGCCAAATTATCAAAAATCGCGTGTCTCGCCATTTTTGAGAATTTATAGGGTTTGAACCCGACGTGCTAGAAACTTCGAAAATATTCCAAAGTGAATCTCAGACATTATATTTTCACGCACACTCTTTGAACAATTCTCACATGTACCGTTGACGCAATGCCAGCGATTCTTTGTAGTGGGTTTTTGAGACCAGATTCGTGTTCAGCGCCAAAAAATCTATCAAAAACAAATTGTTAAACTTATACATACGAAGATTTTAACATAGTTGCAAGTTGATTCACTGACGTTAATTCCAAAAGCAGTAAAAAATTATCACCATTTTTGCATAATATTTTTTATAGATTACTCGGTAATGCTTCATGTTAATTTATCATACTAGAGACGATTATTTGAAACGCTGAAGTCAACGTCAAATAAATCATGATAGAAGTAATTTTCCTCATATTTTTAATATTTGCACCTTCTCTGCATACATTTGTAAAAGATGTTTAAAATTAATTTTTTTTTTATCAAGACCGCATGTGGCATTTTATATTTCCATACTCTCTAGGGTTAGACTTAATTAATGAAAGAATATTTTGGTTTAGGAAGTTTTTCAAATGAAAATCTTATTATCTAAAATGTTCAACTTGTTTACTATAACAGTAGAAGTCCGATAAGTTGCCGCCCGATAAGTGTACACTCTCCTTAAAACGTCATCACATGCACGGCACGCACTCTTATTGCGGTTCTCGCACTACGTGTGCTATTTTGCCTATGATTTGCGCATGATTCTTACGCATGCGCGCACCTCATATCGTGCTACTAGAGGGGGCATCCGATAAGTCCACAATTCCTGGAATTTTCCACCCCGACAGCCCCGGAATGAGAAACTTATCGGACTTCTACTGTACCCATAAATAAGTTTTCGCTTGGAATTGACGAAGATTCGATATAAGAAGCATTTGCTGCAGCTGAAAATGATGAACTTGAATATTTGAAAAAATTAACGGAAATGAATAAAGAAAAATAATTCTTCGAAGCCAAAAATTTACATTAAAAAGTCGTACTGTAATAAAGATAAATGAAGAGAAGAATTACTTAATAAAAAATTAACTTTTGAAATATTTGTTGTGAACAAATGAACTGTTCCTAAAACAAAAATGTGTATACAATGTTTTTTTGAAAGATGGACGTCTTGGAGGACGGCTGTAGGATTACTACAGCTTACTGACCTCCAGCCTCCTGCAAACTCCGGCGAAGCAGTACCTACGGCACGCAGGAGCTCGCAGGACCTACTGCAAACTCCGGCCGGTATTTCTCCTGCCCGCCGAAGTTTCAGTAGCTTAGTATCCTGAATTGCCAGATTTCTCCTGCAAACTCCGGCAGGTTTTCCTACTGCTTCCTCCGGCCATAACAATGGAAACACATGTGCCTTCGAACTTTCTTTATCTAAGATGTATCTATAATATATCTATATATCGACGCCTCCATTCAATATGAGTCTATGTGCTGACAGCGTCCTGTATGAGACTATTCCCTATGCTTATACACAGCGCATAGTCTCATACACGGCGCTGTCAGCACATAGACTCATATGTTAGTGCCGCCACAGAGGTATCCAGAAGAATTTCGTAGTGCGAGAGATAGAGGCAGAAGTGTGATGCAAAAAAGCAGAAGGCTCATGGTATCGCCCTGAAAGACGCCTTAAATAGGTGACAGGTGTCCTTAAATATATATATCCAAAACAAGGAATCTTTCTTTTGCAGAAACTCGCAAAGGAATAAAACAATTCTATTCTACTTCGATACTCTTTTCAATTATTTGAAAAAAAATTACGCCTAATTTAACAACATTTACAAAAATATAATTGTCAGTTAATAATTACTATAAACATAGAATAGAATTTAAGTATGTATAATATACTGACACCTGAAAAATTTGCTAAATGAAAAGGAAATTATTACCATATGGCCAGGTCTAGTCCCGGACCAAGACTGACCTATACTCTGCAGGGAACCGTACAGAAGCAGACCGGTTTTGAAGTGAAACTTCTTTTGGAATGGGAAAGAATTGTAAAAAACGATCGCCCGACCGACCAACCGCACGGATTTCTCTCGTTCTCTTTCTTACAAGTATACTTTCTATAGTCTACACCTTCTCTCGCTATTCTCGCTCTCTCTCTCCTTCTCTCTCTGCACTCTCCTATCATGCGATCTCATCACAACTCAGGATTTTAGGGGCTACTCACTGGGAAATCAAGAAACCTTAAAACTGTAAATGCCATTATCTCTATTGAATTCTTATGCAGACTTCCAAGATTTCGTTGAGATTGCCAAGAGTTTCGAGATTTCCGACTCTGCCCGCGATCAAAACTCACGTGGGATTCTACAGACTATGTTGAACTCGGCGGCTTTCGGATTCAGTCGGCTGTTTGTTCCACGCAAAGGAGCGTATGTCGGAATGCTTCACACCACCTCACCTGTGCTTAGGCAAAGATTTCCAAGATTTCTCACGAATGCTAGATTGCTGAGAGATTTCCGAAAGTTCCTCCAAGAAATCCTTTCAGATTTCCCGCGCAGCAATCTATCATTTCTTAGTGAGTTGCCCCTCGTGATGATGCCTTACGAAAAATTCCCGAGCTAATCCAGCAAAGTTTCATTGCTGGCGTCTGGCCCTCCTGTCATACACTGCTTTTTCTTGAAGTCTTCGCCACTTGACTTTTTTTTCTAATTTTCCCGGACATTTTTGCAATTATAGGAACAGCTGTAAGGTGACCTTCCAAATCGAGGCATTATCAATAGTGATATTTTCCAGATTTGTTGCTCTTACAACAACAAATTTTTCACCGAGACACGAGAAACGTCGTTGAACAGGTAGGCAGATTTCGAATCAGCTTTGCTGAATGCGAACTCAGTGCGAATTCTTATCACTGAGATAGAGCTACTTTTTCCCAAATGTCAGAACTTTCTGTCCCGATATTAATACCTTCTCATTAAAATGAGAATGTAAAAATATTTCCACTGTACGGCTTTTCGCAGTATTTGCAATTAAAGTTAAAAGCCTCAATAATTAAACTATTTCAGAATGTTGCATATCAAACTGTCATAATCCATCACGCTTTTTGGAATTCAGTCCTTTTAATGAAATCTGCAAAATTATTATCTCGGAAATCAATGATAAATTATTTCCATGCAAGGAAACGTCTTTATTTTGAAGACAATTTTATGAGATTTTAACATAACATATACTGATAAAGTGCCACATTGAGATGATAGAAATTGCTGCGAGATTATCATAGTTAATCGTTAAAGGTCTACAGTAAAGACAATTGTAAGCCTTTTGTCTTAATTATATTCAAACGCATTCTTCTTTACATCTGAAAATATAGCTTACGTATATTTTGCTTTATGTATGCTCATTTTTCTTGTAAATTTCTAAAATTAAGTGATTGGTGTGCAAAATTTATAGCAAATTCTAGACCATTTAAAATTATTTCTTTAAGTAAAGTAACTACAACGTGTTGATATTGTTGCTGTGTAACGTGTCTGTGACGAGTTACTTAAAAAACGAAGTTACTTACCCTCCACTCCTTGTTGGCTTTGGTGGATCGAAGAAGATTGGCCTGGAGAATATTGCCACCTCTTCTTAGGAGGAAGCGCAGGAGGTGAGCTGCCTGGCGAACTCAATTCTGTAAGAACAAATAGAAATGGATGAATTTTAAATTTTAAATATCAAAACTGAGAAAAACTTGCTACAGAAGTTGCATCTTCATTCATTTAAGCCTATGTTTTCTTAAGGTAGCTATTTTCACAATGGAAAAAAGTAAATCGGGAACATAAAATAAATTAATTTCTGGCACTTCAGGGACCGCACGATGTTCCCGAGCTTGCTTTCTTCATATTTTTATAACTGAATTTAGGCTGATATGTGTGTATTTTTATTTTGATTATATTTAGCGTCTCCTCGGAATCGACATCATCGATGGACAACCAGGGACGTCGAGAATGGAAGAACTTTAGGACATTTAACTTTGACCATTACTTCAAGATGACCGAAGGCAGGTGACCCAGACTCAAGCCTGTTTAAATCGCGCTTCTAATTGGTCCAGTCTACACAATTTTTGAGTCAAAAACTAAAACTTCAACTGATTTTTGGAAAAGGAAATTTCGATTTATTTTTGAAATTTGTATACCGCTATGTAAGTCCGGAGACTTGATTCTGGGACACCCTGTATATTAATCATTGCGGAGATACCGAGAAGCTGAATTTCTACTAACAAAATTCGAGGTTCCACATAGTCATTTACCAGGCACGGAACTCTAAAAAGATCGTGGATACGAGAAAATTTCATTGTCGACACCCACGTATACGTGAGGTAGCTCTATATCTCAGACACATACTACATGCTATACCATATCTTTACCAGAGCAAAATTCTTTCTTGAGTTACCGGTGAGACTACTAATCAGTGTTGTGTATATATCGTGTACGCAGAGTAAGGACTCCGATTTAAATCTAAATTGTTAGAGGCGAGCATTAAAACATTGTATTTGAAGATAAATCCTGCAGCGATGGTAGCGTTTACAAAATCTGTCCTCCAATCATATTAGAATCCCCCTCACGCGTCCCACTGGAAGTAACTAGGACCGCGAACAATCAGAACCACGCGTTAGGCTTAAAGAGGAAACCAAGAGTGGCGCACCTGTTGGATCTCGCGTTTCGCGCTCGATTTGGTATTCATCTCGTGCTTCGCGCTCGATAATGTATTCACCTCGCGCTACGCGCTCGGACACATCTGTGTATGAATCCGGAGTCCGATATGCAAAATTCAAAATGGCGGATCCAATAAAGTAGACGAGTTTTCAAAAAACTAAGTTTATTTTCATGAAACTTGTCACCTGGGGATTTTTGGGGCCTCTGATAACAAATCTGAAGTCGGAATTAGAAAAATTCAAAATGGCGGAGTGAACAAGGTAGAAAATTTTTGAAAAAATATTTGGATTTTCATAAAACTTGTCACTCCGGGGTTTTTGGGATCGCTGACTCCGAATCCGAAGTCCGATTTGCGAAATTCAGAATCGCACACCCAATGTAGCAGAATTGTTTTCAAAAAATTGAATTAATTCTCATGAAACTTGGCATCTGGGGATCTTTGGGTTCTCTGACAACAAGTCTGAAGTCAGATTTAGAAAAATTCAAAATGGCGAATGGAAAAAGGTGAAAAAATTTTCAAAAATTATTTTGATTTTCATGAAACTTGTCACTCGAAGGTTTGTGGGGTCGCTGAGTACGAATCCGAAGTCCGATATGCAAAATTCAAAATGGCGGATACAATATAGCTATTGAGTTTTCAAAAAATTGAATTTATTTTCATGAAACTTGGCACCTAGTGGTTTTTAGGGTCTCTGATAACGAATCTGAAGTCAGATTTAAAAAAATTAAAAATGGCGGATGAAAAAAGGTGGAAATTTTTTTTTAAATTATTTTGATTTTCATAAAACTTTTCACTCCGAGGTTTTTGGGGACGCTGACTCCGAATCCGGAGTCCGATTTGCAAAATTCAAAATAGCGGATCCAATATATAGAACGAGTTTTAAAAAAATTAAATTTATTTTCATGAAAATTATTATCTCGGGGTTTTTGGGGTCTCTGATAAAGAA
Organism: Andricus grossulariae; assembly: GCA_011634705.1. Classification (NCBI taxonomy): domain Eukaryota; kingdom Metazoa; phylum Arthropoda; class Insecta; order Hymenoptera; family Cynipidae; genus Andricus; species Andricus grossulariae. The sequence continues at coordinate 39,341,276 of JAABKJ010075445.1, forward strand.
TCTGAAGTCAGATTTAAAAAAATTCGAAATGGCGGACTAAACATGATGGAAAAATTTTGAAGAAGTATTTGGATTTTCATAAAACTTGTCACTCAAGGGTTTTTGGGGTCGCTGACTACGAATCCGGAGTCCGATTTGCAAAATCCAAAATGACGGATCCAATATGGCGGACGAGTTTTCAAACAATTAAATTTATTTTCATGAAATTTGGAATCTGGGAGTTTTTGAGGTCTCTGATAACAAATCTGAAGTGAGATTAGAGAAAATTCAAAATGGCGGATTGAGAAAGGTGAACATTTTTTGAAAAATCTCTTTTATTTTCATAAAACTAGTCACTTAGTGGTTTTTAGGGTCGCTGATTACGAATCCGGAGTCCGCTTTGCAAAATTCAAAATGGCGGATACAATATAGCAGACGAGTTTTCAAAAAATTAAATTTATTTTCATAAAACTTGGCATCTGGGTGTTTTTGGGGTCTCTGATATCGAAACGGAAGTCAGATTCGAAGAAATCCAAAATGACGGATATAACAGGATAGAAAATTTTTTCAAAATTATTTTTATTTTCATAAAACTTGTCACTTCGGGGTTTTTGTGGTCGCTGACTTCGAATCCGGAGTCCGATTTGCGAAATTCAGAATCGCACATACAATATAGCGGACGAGTTTTCAAAAAATTACTTTAATTTTTATGAAACTTGGCATCTGGGGATCTTTGGTGTCTCTGACAACAAATCTGAAGTCAGAGGTAGAAAAATTCAGAATGGCGAATGGAAAAAGGTGAAAAAAATTTTTTTAATTATTTTGATTTTTATAAAACTTGTCACTCCAGGGTTTCAGGGGTAGCTGAGTATGAATCCGGAGAACGATTTGCAAAATTCAAAATGGCAGATCCAATATAGGGAAGGAGCTTTCAAAAAATTAAATTTATTTTCATGAAACTTGCCATCTGGGGATTTTTGGGGCCTCTGATAACAAATCTGAAGTCAGATTTAAAAAAATTCAAAATGGCAAATTAAAAAATGTGGCAAATTTTTTAAAAAATATTTTTATTTTGATCAAACTTGTCACTCTGAGGTTTTTGGGGACGCTGACTCCAAATCCGGAGTCCGATTCGCAATCTGAAGTCGGATTCAGAAAAATTCTACTTTGTTTAATCCGCCATTTTGAATTTTTCTGAATGCGACTTCAGATTTGTTATCAGAGACGCCAAAAACCCCGACATGACAAGTTTCATCAAAACAAAGTCAATTTTTTGAAAACTCGTCCGCTATATTGTATTCGCCATTTTGAATTTTGTAAAGCAAACTCCGGATTCGTAGTAAGCGTCCCTAAAACCCACTAAGTGGCAAGTTTTAGGAAAATCAAAATAATTTTTCAAATTTTTTCCACCTTTCTTAAACCTTCGTTTTTAATTTTTCAAATCTGACTCCAGATTTGTGATCGGAGACCCTAAAAACCCCCAGGTGCCAAGTTTCATGAAAATAACCATAATTTTTTTAAAACTTGTCTGCTATATTGGATCCGCCATTTTGAATTGTGCACATCGGACTCCGGATTCGTACGCAGCAACCCCAAAAACTCCGAAGTGACAACTTTTATCAAAATCAAAATAATTTTGAAAAAAAATTTCACGTTTTTCAATTCGCCATTTTGAATTTTTATAAATCTGATTTCAGATTTGTTGTCAGAGACCCCCAAGATCCCCAGATGCCAAGTTTCATGAGAATTAATTTAATTTTTTGAAAACTCGTCCGCTATATTGTATCTGCGATTCTGAATTTCGCAAATCGGACTCCGGATTCGGAGTCAGCGACCCCAAAAACCCCGTAGTGACAAGTTTTATGAAAATCCAAATAATTTTTCTAAAATTGTTCACCTTTTTCAATTCCCCATTTTGAATTTTTCTAAATCTGACTTCAGATTTGTGATCAGAGGCCCCAAAAATCCCCAGATGGAAAGTTTCATGAAATTAAATTTAATTTTTTTTTCAAACACGTTCCCTATATTGGATCTGCCATTTTGAATTTTGCAAATCGGACTCCGGATTCGGAGGCAGCGACCCCAAAAACCACGGAGTGACAAGTCTTATCAAAATCAAAATAATTTTAAAAGATTTTTCCACCTTTTTATATCCCCCATTTTAGATTTTTTCAAATCTGACTTCAGTCTCGTTATCAGAGACCCCAAAAACCCCGAGATGAGAAGTTCCATTAAAATAAATTTAATTTTTTGAAAACTCGTCCGCTATATTGTATACGCCATTTGGAATTTTGCAAAGCGGACTCCGGATTCGTAGTCAGCGACCCCAAAAACCCTTGAGTGACAAGTTTTATGCAATGGCGCATTTAAAAAATGAATGAGAAAGTTTGCAACTCAGATATATATTTCTGAATTTGCACATTTTCCCCTATTCCCTTCTTGCCGTATTTTTTCAGAATTTCTCTTTCATCTCCTGTTTTGGAAAACTTTCCTTTAATTTCGTTCTTCTGCCCAAGGGTCGTCCATGAACTACATTACAAATTTTAGGCCAATTGTATCCAAATATAGGAAAGAGGGGTATTTCAAATGAAAAAGGGTGATAATGAAAGAATAAATTCATTTGAATAAAATTAACATAAATACAATATTGAATCCAAGGAAGCACTAAATTTCCTAATATTTCAAATCAAAAAATATTTATTAAGTTTTCAACAAACAAAATTAATTCCCTAACCAAAAGGAATCTTTGCCAAAATAAACGAATTTTCAACTTATAAGAGATACATTTCTAACTGTTTCGTCGTCACATAAAGGTTAGGAGTAGGCGAGCATTTTCATGCAAATTTTAACGCGTCGAATGCGCGCGAGTTCGACCGGAAGGTAGATGGGTGAGGGCGCGTTTAGGAGTGGAAGTATGTGAGCATGCGCAAGAACGGCGTTGGCTGAAGCAGTGGACAGTTGGCTTTCATCGATCCGTCTGTAGAGAGCTCTCGCGCGTCCGTTCGTCCTTTTCCGTCGTTCATGCGTTCATTTTCCACTTTCCACGATTGAAAGCTGGAATCCAATCGCCTCAGCGCGATTGGAGGTTCCGTGCAGGAACCAAAAAATAATATTCATTGATCCCCTTTCCATTTGTGAAAGCGCGATTTCGATCGACTCAGTGCGTTTGGAGACACCCTAGCGAGTCAAATATGAACGATCACGTGCGCGACGCCAACGCGAGGTTTCTCGAGCCTTCTTTGTTCTACAGTTTAATTCAAATCTCTTCTTCTCGCGATTTTAATTATGTGATCTTAGTGGGTTCTTTTTCGTTATTTGAATAAACGAGGCTTTTATGCCACCTGAGGCTTTTCCCTAAAACATGTGTTGTTCCTTGAACCTAGACCATTCTAAATAATTCCAAGCAGTTTATTTTAAGATCAACCTAAGTAATATAAAAATTTAACCAAGTTGCCAAGCCTCGTGAGGCAAGGCAATTCCGAAACAAAACATGGTGCCTCCTGTGAGGCATGAATTTCATGCCTCATCCTTTGCTGTGAGCGTAAGTTCGTGAGAGTACGGAATCCGTTAGCGTCTCGCGAGTGTCGGTGTCTACGTGAATCGCGCCAGGGCAAGCGCCGCATTCCTGTCCGGCCACTGCGCGCGCATCTCAACACCGCCGGCGAGCGGAACCTTTGACACTCACGCGCCACACGGTTTAGAGACTCGCCGAGAAAAAGAGCAGCTAGCGTCCCAAGCAAATCATTTGCCATGTCGCGCCTTCGTGATTTTATTTTCAAAAAACTAATCTTTCTCCAGAAAGGCGTGCGCTCGAAATCGCTTTTCTTTGTCCTCATGGTTCTCGTCATAAAGTTTGATTCTGTTATATTGCTTCGAAAATGGTTGCGAGAACGAGAATATTACCGAGATTATAAACAGATATTTTCAATCGAAGGTTCATTGTTATTAATCATAAATTCTCAAATTCTTCTGAAATTCTTCCAGAATCTCATAAATCTGGTCAGATGCTCTGTTATCTAACCCGGATTCTAATTCGTGAGAATTCGAGAACTCTATCTCGTCACATGCGACCACACCAATCATACACTCAATTCCTCTCTTGTTGCGACCGCCCGAGGCACCCCTTGGTAGGGAATTTATGTTTCTTTTCGAAAATCATAATTATTCTAACCAAATGGAAGGGAAAAAACGCGTTGCTTCTATCGTGCAAAAGGGGTTTCATTGGAAGGGGCAATTGCGGAATTACAGGTGTATCTCGACAATCTCGCTTGCAATTTTACCAACGCTCGATTGGGATTAACACGCATCACCAGTCTTTTCAAACCGAATTCGAAATTAATTGACGAGCTGGCTGCGCTGAAGCTTGATCATCCGACTATCAATGCATTTTCGGGAATAAGCACAAATTACTATGACGTCGCGACTTGGGTAACTGAAAGAAAAAACGGCGACACCGATTTCTAGTTCGACCTTGAATCATAGTATTATAACGATTTCCGAAAGGCAAGACAGACCAAAATTACCGGTGATTCAGATTCCTAAGTTCAATGGGGAACATGACAAGTGCGTCGCGTGGAAGCACAGCGTTGAAGCTCTCGTTCACACGCGTACAGATTTGAGTAATTATGTCAAACACACTTAACTAGTTAAATACCTTTGCGGCTGAGCTGAAAATAAGATTATCGCGTTTCCTCCTAGCGAGAAAAATTAAACAAAGGCGCGGGACTCGTTATGCAAAGCGTACGATCAAAAACGCATCATAGTTGCAGAGCATATCGATGCAATTCAAGATCTACCGTTTATGTCTAAAGCAATTCCCAATGAGCTCTCTTTGCTTATTGATAAAACTAAACAACATATCATTATGCTTCGGGAAGTGAAGATCGAGCTTAACAATTTTAGCGAGCAAACGATTTTCCGAATCCTAGAGAGACGTCTTCCTCCAGGAATTCTGGCTAAATGGCAGCATGAAGTACACGGTAATGAGCTGACGAAGCTGCATGATTTGTACAAATTCATCCAGTCAACATTTCTCAAACTTCGTTCCCTGCATATGGTTGCTTCGAGTTGCCGTGGAGCGGTAGGAAAAAAAGGGGGGGGGGTGATAGACTAAACCAACCTTCTCCAAAGATCAGAAAGGTAGAGGAAATGTCGCTAGTGACTTCTTCCTCGTCAATCACAAACTCCGCTTGCATCCAGTGCAAGGGAGAACATCGCTTATACCCATGTTCCATTTTCAACCAAATCGCGAATCTATAGATTTTGGTCAAAAAACACAAACTCTGTCGTAACTGTCTGAGCACACACGCGTTTCCGCATCCAAGCAAACAACGCTGCAAAAAATGCTATAGGGATCACCACACTTTATTGCAATTTGCAATATCTTCCAAAATTGGGAAATTCGGAGGCTTCTCCATGAGACTCTCAGCTTATGACTACCGCTATTTTGAAAATTCAAAACCATCGAGAAAATGATTTGACAGCTAAGGCATTGTTAGATTCTTCCTCAACAGTTAATTTAATTACATAAAAATTTGCATAGCGATTAAAGTCTTCAACTGGAATGGTTACATCTTCAGTTAAAAAATTAAGTTTCGAACAAAAAAAAGATTCTAAAAAAAAAGTTAAATTTACAATAAAAAAGATGAATATTCAACTAAAATTATGAATCTTCAACAGGAATGGTTACATTTTCAGTTAACAAAATTAATTTTCCACAAAAAAAAACGAAACTAAAAAAATAGTTAAATTTTCAATAAGAGAGATGAATTTTCAACTAAAATGATGAATCTTCAACTGGAATGATTAAATTTTCAGTTGAAAAATTAATTTGCAAACAAAAAAAAAACAATACTGAAAAAAAAGTTAAATTTATAATCAAAGAAATGAATTTTCAACTAAAATGATGAATCTTCAACTGGAATAGTTAAAATTTCAGTAAAAAAGTATTTTTAACCAAGAAAAAACGATTTTCCAACAAAATAGTTTAATTATCAACCAATGAATTGTCAATAAAATATATAAATTTTCAATAAAGTAGTTGAATTTCCAATGAAAAAAGATAAATTTTCAACCAAAAATGGAATCGTTACATTTTCAGTTAAAAAATTGATTTTCAACAACAACAAGAAAAGAATTTTCAACTATAAAAAATCAATTTTCAACCAAAATGGAAAAGTTATTTTTTCAGTTCAAAAAATAGATTTTTGATAAAAAGAAAGGATTTTCAAGAAAATAATTAAATTTACAACCAAACTGATGACAAAGAAATCAATTTTTAACTGAAATAGTGAATCTTTAACAAACAAAAAAATGAATTTTTGATCCAATAGTTGAATTTTCAACCCAAAAGATAAATTTTCAACAGAATAGTTCAATTTTCGACCAAACAGAAATAGAATAGTTCAATTTTTAGTAAAAAAATTATTTTTCATTAAAAAAACGAAGTTTCAATTAAAGAAGTGAATTTTTAACAAAAGAAGATTAATTTTTAACAAATACATGAATTTTCAACCAAATAACTAAATTTTTAACTTTAGAAGATAAATGTTGAACGAAATATGGCATAGTTAAATTTTCAAAAAAAAATCATTTTCAACCAAACAACAAACTAATTTTGAACAAAATAGTTAAATTTTTAAGAAAATAAATTAGTTTTTAACCAAAAATATACATTTGCAATTAAGTTTAATTTTTAACCCAATAGATGAATTTTAACCTCCAAAATATGTATTTTCTACCCAGAAAAATTGAATTTTCAACCCAAAAAAGACGATAAGTAAATTTTCAACTAAAAAAGAAGAATTTTCCAACAAAAATAGAATAGCTACATTATTAGTGAAAATTTTTTTTTAACAAGAATGAATATTTTTCAAGAAAATAGTTGAATTTTTAAGTGAAGAAATTAATTTTGGAGTGAAATAATTAATCTTTAACCGAAAAAAATGAATTTTTAACCCAATAGTTAAATTTTCAAACCAAGAAGATCACATTTTTATCAAAGAAGATAAATTTTTGATAAAAAATGGAATAGTTGAATTTTCAGTTAAAAAAATTAATTTTCATTAAAAACTAATTTTCAATCAAGGAAATTAATTTTATACAAAAAAAAAAAAAATAATTTCAACAAAATACATGCATTTTCAACCAAATTCTAATTTTTGACAGGAATTTTTAACTTAATAGTTAAATTTTTCAACTAAGGAAATGAATTTTTAACCCAATAGTTGAATTTTCAACTCAAAAATATGAATTTTCGACAAAAAAAACAAATTTTTCAACAAAATACATGCATTTATAACCAAATTTTGATTTTTGAAACGAATTTTTAACCCAATAGTTAAATTTTTCAACTAATTAAATGCATTTTTTACACAATAGTTGAATTTTCTACAAAAAAAAAATTGAATTTTCAACTGAAAAAAAAACAATTTTCTAACAAAAATAGAATAGCTACATTTTTGACAACATTTTGATTTTTAATGGAATTTTTAACCCAATAGTTAAATTTTTCAGCTAAGGAAATGAATTTCTAACCCAATAGTTGAATTTTCAAATGAAACATATGCATTTTCTACACACACACACACAAATAATTTTCTACCTAAAAAAGACGAGAAGTTAATTTTCAACTAAAAAAGAACAATTTTCTAACAAAAATAGAAAAGCTACATTTTCAGTAAAAAAAATTAATAAATTTTAACGAAAAAGATCATTTTTCAACAAAATAGTTCAATTTTTAAGCAAAGAAATTAATTTTTGAGTGAAAAAATGAATCTTTAACCAAAACAAAATGAATTTTTAGCCCAATAGTTAAATTTTCAAACCAAGAATATTATATTTTTATCAAAAAAGATAAATTTTGGATGAAAAATGGAATAGTTGAATAGTCAGTTTCAAAAAATTAATTATCTATAAAAAATTAATTTTCAGTTTCAAAAAATTAATTTCCAATAAAAAACTAATTTTCAATCAAAGAAATTAATTTTCAACGGAAAAGATTAATTTTCTACTAAAAAAAGGATTAATTTAAAAAAAAATACATTAATTTTTAACCCAATAGTTGAATTTTCAAACCAAAAAGATTAAATTTTTATCAAAAATGATAAATTCAGGATAAAAAATGGAATAGTTGAATTTTCAGTTAAAAAAAATTAATTTTCAATGAAAAACTAATTTTCAGTTTCAAAAAATTAATTTTCAATAAAAAACCAATTATGAATCAAAGAAATTAATTTTCAACGAAAAAGATTAATTTTCTACTAAAAAAAGGATTTCTTAACAAAATACATGAATTTTTATCTAAATTTTGATTTTTTAAAGGAAATTTTAACACAATAGTTAAATTTTCAAACCAAGAAGATTAAATTTTGATCAAAAAAGATCAATTTTGTTTAAAAAATGGAATAGTTGAATTTTCAGTTTCAGAAAATTAATTTTCAATCAAAGAAATTAATTTTCAATAAAAAACTAATTTTCAATCAAAGAATTTAATTTTCAATGAAAAAGATTAATTTTCAACAAAATACATGAATTTTTGACTAAATTTTGATTCTTTAAAGGAACTTTTAACACAATAGTTAAATTTTTCAGCTAAGGAAATGAATTTCTAACCCAATAGTTGAATTTTCAAATGAAAATTATGCATTTTCTACACACACAAAAAAATAATTTTGAACCCAAAAAGGACAAAGAGTTAATTTTCAACTAAAAAAGAACAATTTTCTAACAAAAATAGAATAGCTACATTTTTTGCTTTGAAATATCCCCGCGATTAAAGTCTGGCAATGCTGACCATAACAAAATTTTTTTCACGAAGATGAACATAGAAAACTAAAAAATCTACTTTTTCTTCACACTTTGCAAAAAAAAAAGTTTAAAAAAAATACAATTAAAAAATCAAGCCACATAACTCTCTTCAAAATTTAATGCTGAATTTTTCTAAACAAAAAAATCAAAAATTGGTTAAAAATTGCCAGCTACAAGTTATTTTGAACCTCTTTTTTTATTTCATCATTCATAGGGTGCACCCTATTGCTTCATATTAATTGAAAATGAATGTTTTTTACTCAATTACGAGGAAATAAAAAAATAGTGTGAATCTTGAATTAAGAAATGGAAATTATTGCCAGAACTGGTGTCATTGTTTGATATTTACATAAATTCGGTGTCAAGTTCACAGTACTTGCGTAGTAGTCTTGAAAAAGAACCTCGGCTGATGCTTATGAAATGATAATCAAGCGAAGCTTCGTCATAGTCCAATTTTTGATAAAAAATTTCAAAATCGTTTTAGAGTTTTTAATTTGGAAGGAGTATTTTAATTATTTTTTTATGAAATGAATTTTTCAGCTTCTTTGAAGGATCCGGCAGAAAAAAATCTATTATTAATTATTGGTCCAAGTCCTTTTGGTAAATTTTTTCTAGTTTCAGAAACAGAGTTGGGTAGCAACTTTTTTGGTGAAAATTCATAATTTCCATTTGAAAATAAAACAGTTTTGCAACAGAATGCAACAATCCAGTGGATATTTCTTGTTTCAAAATTCGACTTTTTCGTTTCAAAATTGATCTCTTTTGGTAAAAAAGTATAATTTATTTCGGTTGAAAATACAACTATTTTGATGAAAAATTACCTTGGTTTGGTTGAGGATTCAGTCATTTTGTTGAAAATTCGTCTTTTTTTGTTGAATGCAACTATTTTGATAGAAAGTTCAACTATTTCGCTGAAAATTACCTTTCTTGGTGAATATCAATATTGTTGGTATGACAATTCAACCAGTTGGATGAAAATTCATGTATTTTGATAAAAATTCAAGAATTTTGGTTGAAAGTCAAAATTTTGTCGAAAATGAACTTTTTTGTTGGAAATTTAACTCTTTTGTAGAAAATTTGTATTTTTGCTTTGAAAATGGCGGAACATTCAACTCTTTGGTTTAAATTTACCCTTTTTGTTGGAAATGATTATTTTTCCATGAAAATGCAACCATTTGGTTGAAAAATTATGTATTTTGTTACAAATTTATCTGTGTTGGTAAAAAGTCAAAATATGGTTGAAAAGTAACTTTTTTGTTGAAAATTCATATTTTTGTTATGAAAATTCAAACATTTGGTTAAAACTTCATGTATTATGTTAAAAATTTAGGTATTTTGGTAGAAAGTCCAAATTTGGTTGAAAATTAACTTTTTTGTAGGAAAATCGTCTTTTTGGTTTGAAAATTTTAGAAAATTCAACTATTTGGTTAAAAGGTCTGTTTGGTTGGAAAATTCTAGAAAATTCAACTATTTGGTTGAAGATTTACCTTCTCATTAGAAATTTAACTCTTTTGATGAAAATTAGTGTTTTTTGTTTGAAAATTATAGAAAATTCAACTATCTGAATGAAAATGAGTTTTTTTGATGAAAATTAATATAGTTGGTACGAAAATGCAACCATTTCGTTGAAAAATGATGTATTTGTAAAAAATTTACGTATTTTGGAAAAAGTCTAAATTTGGTTGGAAAGTAAATTTGGTGCTGAAAATTAATATTTTCGGTACGAAGATTCAACCATTTGGTTGAAAATTTACGCATTTTGTTAAAAATTGAGGTATTTTGGTGCAAAGTTTAAATTTGGTAGAAAATTTACTTCTTTTTGTAAATTTAACTGTTTGGTCGAAAATGTACTTGTTTTTGGAAATTTACCTGTTTTGTTGAAAAATAGTCTCTTTGATGTAAAAATTATGTAAAATTCGACTATTTGGTTGAAAATTAATTTTTTAAATGAAAATTAATATTTCTGGTATAAAAATCCAACCATATGGTTGCAAATTAATGTATTTCCTAAAAAATTTAAGTATTTTTGTTCTGATATAGGTTAATCTACTTATAACCTAGGGTAATCCTGGTAATTCGGAGTAATTCACGTAGACGATACAAATTTTTCCAAATAAAACTTACACTATTCCATTTTTTGTAAAAAAAAATCAACTTTGTTCGTTGAAAATTCATTTATGTTGTTAAAAATTCATCTTTTCGTGGGAAGTTAATCTCTTTGGTTACGTTTGTGTTTCGGGTATGAAAAATAGTGTTTTTTTTTCGAATAGAAAATTCAACCAGGCCATTATTCATTGTAAATGTATATTTTTTTTAGTTCAACATTTTGTGAAAACTTAATCCTTTTTGGCTTAAATTTCGCCTCAGGCTATAGTACAAGCGGAGTAATCCACCAACAATTTATGCAATTCAAAGTAATCCTATGCAATCCTAGAAATCTTAGTGATGTATTTTATTATGAATATTTTTTCCCACGCTCGATTGATTTCGTCATAAGTGAATAAAGAATTGACTAAATTTGAAAAATAAAATAAAGCGTTTGAATAATTGTCGTTGAATATTTTTTAACGTAATTAAATTGATTTATTCTTTAATTTACCCAAATATTACCATATTATGGAATTCAAATTTGTAATCGATTTTTATATTTCAATACAAAATGGAAAGGGTGGTTAAGTTGAGCAATTTTGAACAATGCCCAAACAATGTATTACCAATGGAAAAATTAAGGGCTCATTTAAGGCTTATTTAATACCCAAAAGCCAAATTTTGGGCTCTGCATTCTTAAAAAAAACGCACGGTACTGCCAGCTTTTCATAAAGCTGGCAGAACCATCCATTTAAAAACAATGTAGAGCTCAAAATTTGGCTTTTGGGTATTAAATGACCCTTAAATGAGCCCTTATTTCTCGCATAGGTTATACATTGTTTGGGCATGGTGGTACTTTCAGGTTTACCAACCAGGATAAGAATCAGGCAGGCTTGCACCAAATATCGCAAGACCATTCAAAAAGTTGTTTAAATTGTGATGAAAAAATATTTTCCCTAAACTTAAATTAGTGTAAATTTCACCGAATAAATTATCAATGAAGTCTTAAAATTATGAAATCATATTTTAAAATTCCAATAATGAAATAGTAACAATTTCAAATTCAAATCACTATAAATTGATTAGAAAAATATTCGAAAATTATTATAAAATTCAGTGAAACCCATTGAATTAATCCCTGGAACCTGCCAAAAAGTCCTAAAATGTAATGATTTTTATAAGGGGGAAAAAAAGCTTTGAAACTTCCTTCAAACCATTAAAATCAATCGAGAATTCATTGAATATATTTCCACTCTTTCCTTTATTTACTTTTTTCCCGTTTAGATAACATTTCTTCGACATGCCAAGTATATAGGGTTGCCAAAATTGATTTTCGAAAAGTAGGACAAACAGCTTTGAAAAATGAGCACAAAATAGGTCAAAAATTTATTTAAAAAAGAGGACAAGGCAGGACAGAAAAGCTTGAAAAATGAGTATACTGCGTGTTTTTTTCAACTTGAGATATCGAAATGTATAAAAAAATACGCATCCTATGAAAAAAATATCCGTGATAAAAAATTTTTATATTTGAGGGAAAAAAGCGACTTTGAAAAACAATTGACCCCACCTCACCCCTAGGGGCAGGATGGGGGGTAGTGGTTTTTTTTCGTGAATCGAACATAATTTTATTCGAATAAAGCTTACGTATTTCATAAAGGAGAATCTGAATCTGTGATAGTAAATTGGGGAGTTTCCATTTGAAATTACAAATTAACCCCCTTCGCCTACTGGAGGGGTGTGATGGGGTAAATTTATTCAAAGTCGCTTTTCTCCCACGAAAATAAAAAGTTTTTATTTCGGATATTTTTTCATAGGATGCGTATTTTTAAGATATTTCGATGTCTCAACTTAAAAAAAACACCCAGTATATATAATTAGAAATCCGGCCAATATTATTAAAAAATATTGGTCAGCGATGTTCACTACATCGATATATAGTATGTACTGCTAGCTACGGTCATAGGAAGTGTAATAGAGAATAGAAAGTGAATGAAAATCGAGAAAGTCGACCTGTCCTTTTCTAAGGATGGCGATTGGTCGATTGATCCTTTTCTATGAAAGCAGATGGAAGATGAGAAGAACCAATCATCATCCACAGGAAAAGACAGGTCAACTGTCTCGATTTTACCTCTCCTTCTATTCCCTATTCCACTTCTGACGGCCGTAACTTGCAGTCAAGTACTATATGTCGGTGGTTAGATGGCCTTCAATGATAAAATTTTGTACAAAGAAAGGTCCAAAAGTTGATTGAGAAATAAAAATTTATCATTTGAAAAATCCGGCAAAACCCCGGGCAAAGTAAAAAATCCTGTAGGACAACTCACACAAGCCCTAAAATTATGACATATCCGGATAAATCCGGACGGATGGTCACCCGAGCCAAATATCGCTCCAAAACGTTGCATAATATCACATTTCATGCTTTGAAAACGTCAATTTATTTTGAAAACAATTCCATGTAGAATTGTGTGAAGAATGTCATCTATTATTAGTGATTTTGAGATGAATTCTAGTATCTGTTCTCTTAGGTAATGGAGTACACCCAAAAGAATGAAAAATATGAGGAGAACAGGATAGTTGACGAGTATGGAAGACTTTTACTGGATGCCTTTAAAAATGTCTACCCACGAAGAAATGGGCATCTGGCTTGGAAGCTTAACAACTCATCCACAAAAAATACTAGCGTCAAGAGTAAATCGTCATTTTAAAGCACAAACTGTTCTACGTTAATGAGCTTATAAACGTGAATGCATAAAATTGATTTTGCTTTGCAAACTGAAAAATCTAAAGAAAGGAACGAATTTCGGGCACATTCAATAAGAGTCTAATTTAGAGCATTATTGTTTATACAAGAGGCAATGGGGAAAAATTGAAAAAATTCATGAACATGAAGAAAACATTATTGAAAAAATGCAGTTAACAAATTTGAGAAATAACTAAAATTGTTGCTGAAAATTACAAGAATGTCCAAACTGTAACGCAAAGGCTCCGTAATTATGTACAGTCTCCAAGAAAGATGTGATTGTTTTTTTGTTTCGTCAAAATTGCCATGTTTTCTCCATTTTTTTTTGTTGGAAAGCAAGTGTTAGAAACCAGCGGGAGTGCCTTTTTCGGCGACCGGTCAGAAGAGGCGTTAATATCTGGGCAACAGTTCAGAAGAGCGGGTCAAAGAAAGGCACCAGTGGTCGGCAGCCGAAAATGGGCACCCCTGATGCTTTCTGACACTTTTTTCAACCGAAAAGAAGGTCAGAAAATATAGCGACTTTCACGAAAAATGAACAATCGCATCCTTCCGGAAGATTTACAATAATTGCAGAGTCCATCCATTATAGTTTGGAGTTGAATCGCATAAATATCATCATTACAAATGAAGATAGCAAAGTTGTACATTTTTGTACTTTCAAGCAGAAATTGGACGGAGCTAAAACTTGTGTTAATGTATAAGTATAAAAAATGGTCCTTTTTTAACATCTACGTGTACAATTTTTTTAACTTCCTAATAAAAGACTTTGCGTACATTGTACAAGGTTGATGCTATAACCTTTGTAAAAAATTTGGGAGAAATTACCTTGATCATAGATACTTTTGTTTCTTTGCAACAATCTTAATTTTTTTTGTCGATGACAAATTTCATAAACAAATAAAGATGTTTGATATAGCTTTTGTTTTTTAACGTGTCTGTTCCAGCTCCAATTTTACAGTTAAATTTTCAAATTTTGAAAATTTTTTTTCTGGTAGCTTCCTCATAATCTTCCGCCCTGTTACCACTGCGAAATCATCGTTCGTTTGTTAGTAACAATTTTTATTGAAAAAATCCTAGATTTACCGAATCTGATGTTTTTATTCACGTTGCTTGAATCAGGCACAACGAAAAACTGTATTTTTTTAAAATTTGCTCTTACTTTAAACAATTTGTTAATTACGGCCTTATAAAAAATTAACTGCAAAATAATGTTTGGTCTGTCCCAGCTGCAATTTTACAATTAGGATTTTGGATTTCTTTCAGTTACGTCTTTTGGTAGCATCCTGACAATCTTTCTCTCTGTGAGGTTACCACAAAAGATCCTCCTTTTGCATGAAATGTGATAATATGCAACGTTTCGGGGCGATATTTGGCATGTCGAAGAAGTGATATCTGGGCGGGCAATAAGTAAATAAAAGAGAAAGTGGAAATATATTCTGTGATATAATATATACAAGTATATATACACATGTATATATATTATATTATATTATTATATTATATATTTATAATACAGATAAGTGCCTGAAAATTCGCAGGTGCTATTTATATGTCATCTTCTACATGTACACAAATTTTCAAGTTTTTCCGAGTCACCGCAAGAAACCATGAAAATTCGCACCTTTGGCAGGTCGCCACCGCTCACCTCTTTCACTCAGACCTATTAGGCGCGCATTTTTACGTTTGTCATCGTCAATCGAACCTGTCAGGTGAAAATTGTCCTTATCCCTATCATGTCACCATTTATGATATGAGCTCCTGGTCTATTACCTTCTCAATCGACCATTTCAACCTTTCAATTAATGAGTCTACTGCCTCCTCTTTTTCATACCTAACATTCTCCTTTTCTATTTTTTGTTCAAACTCTTTTAATTTATCAACCTCCCTGACTCCCATTTTTGTTTTCCTTTCTCCCCCTCTTTCCTTTCTCCCTCTGCCGCGCTTACGGACGCCACCTTTCAGTGTAGCTATTACCAGGAAGTGCTCGGACCCTATCTCATTCCCCACATTCACACTGCCTATCATATTCATCATTCTTTCTTCCGCCAGTATTTAGTCTATTACCTTTTCTCCCTTACCTATAAATGTGATATCTCCTTTCTCATCTCCTTTCATATTACCATCACATATGAACCATCCTGTTTCTCCTATTACATCTAGTAACCTCCTCCCCTCTTGGTCTGTCTCCCTATGTTTGGAGCTCCTTTGATAGGCCAAAATCCTTTATTCTTGTTCTTCAAGCCTGAAAGATTCCAGAAAGCTATGTTCACGTTTTCCTCTTCCCTGTCCTCACCTATCCTCCTCACTTTTCTTCCGCGTTGCTGTTTGGAAACCCGTCTGCTTGATCTCTAAACTTATTTGCATCTTCCTTTTTTCTACATTCCTCTACTCTTTTTCCCTTTTTCCTTATTACTTCTACTTCTTCGTCCCAGAGCCATTTCTCTCCACTTATCCATAATCTGTCTCTCCCTATCCATACCATGCGCCCCTTGTTCCTCTTTACCCATGCCCTCTGCTCTATTTCCCATCTCCTTTTCCTCTCCCTCCATGTCAGATCCTCTTTAATTCTTTCCATTCTTTCCCTTCTTTCTCTCAGTAATTTGTTTGCCTTCATAATTTTCTTTGTCTCCTCCTCACTCCCTATTTTCACTAGAAACGTTCCTTCTTTTCCTTCTTTCGTCCATCCTATTCTCTTAACTCTTTCTACCCTTACCTGAATCCCAATATCTCTCAAAAGATTTTCGATCTCGGCTTCCCCTGTTTCACTCTCCATTTTCAATCTCTTAACTACTATGTTATTTTTCCTCTTCGCCCTTTCTTCCCCTTCCAATCGTGTTTCAATCTGACTCATTATTTTCTTCAATCTTTCATTTTCATTTCGCAAGTTATCACTCCCTGTTACTATTTCCGCACTCTCTGCTTCCTTCCCGATATGCTCATTCCTGATTTCTAAGTTGCTTACCCGTTCTTCCAACTGTTTTATCTCGCTATTTCTCTATTCATCAACCTCTCTCTGTCTATTCCCACTTTTCTCTTACTTTTCTCACTTCCCCCCTTACGTCTTTACCGTGCCTATTCATATCATCCAGTCTCTTCTTTTTTTCCTCTGTAAACCCTTTTATAAGGGCTTCTTATTTCTCAAACATCTCCCCATCCCTTCTATCTCTTTCTGGTGTTTTTCGTTTAATCCTAACTTTCTTGTTACCTTATCTCTTTTTGATTCATCGTCCCCTTCCTCTCTTCTTCTTTTATCTTCCCCTTCACTACTAGTCGCGCTCACTTCTTTTCGCCATACATCCAGACTCCTATTTGAGCTCGAGCTACCTAGCTTGTTGAGGCGTTGTAGGTTTGAGAGTCTCCCACGTTTACGGCCCGTGCCTGATTCACCTCTCGCTGCCATCGCCTCCCTGGTCGGTGTCTCAAACCTCTCCTCGCCGCTGCTCACACTGTAGTCAAAATTCGCGTCCCAGCCCCCCCACTAACCACGCTTTCAACCTCGTCACCTTTTTTTTCAACTACAACCTGCTGTTCTGTGCGATCTTCCAGTAGCTGTCGCCCTCTGGCGTCCATTTGTGGACTTCGTACGTCGGCACCTTACCTTACCCAGTGCTCCTCATTTTTTCACGCTCCTCAATCGCCTCCCTTTTGCTCCCCTTGCCCGACAACTATTTTTCCACTCCTCACCTCAAAAACTTCGCACGCTCCAATTTCCCTTTCACACAACTTACTTTTACCCTTTACAACTTTGCCTTCACTCACCCTTCTTCCCTTAGACCTGATCGCCGCACTCACTGCCCTTTTCTGCATCCACACACGCTGATTCCCTTCACCAAATCCAAAAAACCAACACTTGACACAAAAGAGTTCTCTCACGATCGGTACCGGAAACGGAAGCTGATAGTTATCAAAAATAATAAGTTTGTCTAAATAATTATTTTTGATGCATCGAATTAATTATTAACTCACTGCAAGTGGAAAGTACATAAATAGTTAAAAATTTTAGAAAAAACCTGAAACTTTCTAGAATTATTCAATAATAATAATAATAAATTGTTTGATCAATTAATTTTTTTAACTTAAATCAATTATTGACCTCACTCTTATTACAAATTGTATAAAAACTTGAAATTTTTTTCAAAACTGCAATTTTCTAGCATTCTTCTGAGAGAATATTATTGAGAGTAATAAAAAATTGTTTGAACAATTATGTTTGGTAACATTAATTCACTCTAATTGAAAATGGGACAAAAAGTGGAATTTTTTTGAAAAAACCACGACCTTCTAACTCTATACTAAGAGAAAGTTGCTAAGAAGAATAATAAATTGTTTAAATAATTTATTATTGTTCATTTATTTACAAACATTATGTACGTGAACTACACTTTTTATGCTTCATTAGTATGTACTTTTATAATTAACTTTCCAACGTTGTATTTTCTTTACCAAAAAACTAAGCCCACAGAAAAAAAGTTATCAAATATACAAAATGAAAATGTAAATTTTATTTATCAATACATTATTTCAAAATAAACCGAAACCGTAGAAATATAAAAGTACAGTTGACAGCGTACTGCTGTACTTCATAACACAGTGATGAAGGGATTCTAGACCTTCCCTGGCCTGCCGAGAGGCGATCACATTACAAGGGGTTACTTTTTTTGCCTCTCGTCATAAAAACATACTTAGTACCTGCGGGGGACTTCACATAGTGATATTTGAACCCCAATTACACCACGAAAACCTCATTTTTTACAGTTGTGGTCATTGAGACTTTTGATCCCATGACATGAACTACATTTTCCCTCAATGACAAACAAATTAGCCGAAAGCCAATTTCTGTACAAATTCTGCGGGGTTCTTTGTGTAACGTATGGCTTTGTAGGAAGTTTCATGGCCATATGTTTCAAAAATTTAATTTTCAAACTCGATTTTAAAAACAACAGGAACCAATCGGAACGGCCATGTGAATTTTATATGTCCTTGCACTATCCAGCGGCTCGATTGCGGTTCATTTAAGTCATTGAGGAAAACAGTTTTGACAAAATGTGTTTTTTCACTGTGTAAGATAGAAATTTAATCTGCAACCATGGCCCCACAAAGAGGTGGCTGGCCTGGCTGCATGCAGGGGGCCCGGGACCGCAAGAAGCCCGCGGCTCACCAGGTACTGTTTTTACAATATGAATCATTAACTTTTGATATTTCCTTTGAATAAACATGCAAAATTGTGTGGCCAGGGGGCCCTTGTCGCGATATGGGAGCCATGTCTGCAACACTTTGTTTTCGATGAAGACTAAATTTTAATATTTGATCATTGTTTTAAACTCTACAAAACAATCGTAAAAATACTTTTATGGACAATTTAAAATACATCTTTAAAAATCTACCTTCTCTTCTGGTTCTGATTTTGAACACCAGATGGAGAAATGGTCGACCGCAATTCCCAGTAGGTTTTATAAAGAGAAATTAAGTTTCTTTAATTACCTATAAACGTCCTGTATAATTCCCTCTTTCGTGTCAAAGTTTCTGACCAGCTTGCTCTTGTTGTTGGTAAATAATGTAACAAAAGCTTCCAGCATAAAGACCTCAAGCCTCCTTCATCTGGGATTCCTGAAAATAAATTAAAGATTGAATTTTTTAACTAAAATTTGTCACGAAAAAAATGCTCGACTATGAATCAAGTACCTAATAATTACTGAAGGGAAGAAAAATCTCTTTCAAATATGCAATAGAGGGTGGCCGCTTTTTTTAACTTGACAGTGCCATCTAATTATGAACCTGAATTTTACGAATTTGAAATTATTTGACAATTTAAAATAATTTATAAGGCATCAATCCGAAATTTACAATTCTTGAACTATTAAGGCTTTCGATTTGAAACAGTACAAATTTAAACAATTTCAATTTTTAATGTTTCAATTTAAAAATTGTTTAATTACTAACAGATATAGAATTATTTATTCATAAAGTTTTTCATAGTCAATTATTATTAAATTTTAAACATTATAGTTCAATTAAAATTTTTTTGTAATAATTTATGTTGATTTGAAGTTAATCAACTTGAGAAATTCTACTATTTTCACTTTCCACTATTCAAATTTCCGAAGGCATAGGACTTTAGAATCACGCATTGTAACCTGAATGATTTCACACTTGAAAATGTTACAAATTTAACTTTTCAAACTCAAAAGAATTTTAAATCGAACTCATACAAAATTGTATAAATTCATGCGACATCAAGATAGTACCGTATAAGTGGTTGGAACATTTTTTCTACTGAAAGTTTAAAAAAATTACCGATCAAAAATAAATTTACAATCATTTTCCAGTTTCCCCGGTCTCAAAAAATTCCCGGTTTGCCGTTTCGAAAAATCATGCAAAAGATAAACTCCGTCATTCAAGGAATCGTGAGCTTTTTAACGACGACAGATGTTCTCTCAAACGCATATATCTATATATTAAACGCACATATTTCATTCCAATTCATATGAACTCACTGTTCAAAATACGTCTTTTATTACATTTTCATCATTTATGATTGAGAAAGTATTAGAATTGTCTGAAATTTGATATCACAGTTTTTCAACGGATCTCCACGATCCGGCCGTCCGTCCGTAAACACGATAACTCTCGAAAAAATGAATGGGTCGATTCGAGCTTTAGCACACTTCTTTTAGGTTCCAAAAGAAAGGACAAGTTCGTCAACCAGCCATTTTGGATAGAAATTAAAAAAGTTAGAACATTTTAAAAATTTTTGAGACTAGTTTTTGTAGGATTCAAAAATTTTATGTACGGATATTTGTAGTCTTAGTAAGCCGAACAATTTATCCGAATGACTTTTGTCGATAAAAAAATTATGAGAGTTATAGCATTTAGAAAATTAAAAAAAAAACAATCAAAAATGAAAATTTTAAGCCAAACAACGCACGATATGAAAAAAAGTCAAGAAAGGAAAAACGTTGCTTTTTGAAAGCCCTACAAAATTATCACAACAACTTTTTGAATTTTCTTAAAAAATCGAAAATTCTAATTTTGATCGCACAAAAAATAATAAAAAATAAAAAATTTCATTTTTAGTCACACTTTGCAAGATACGAAAAATGATGAATCGACCAAAATTGTTCTCCTAAAAAAGATCTACACATTTTTCATGAATTACTTTTTGATAGGACTCGTAGCTTTTGTTTTATTCGTAAAAAAAAAACGATATTAAAAATAAAAAATTAAATTCTGAATAATCGACACAAGATACGAAACAAATAAATAGAGAAAAGTTTTTAAAGCTGAAATTCTAAATACTCGAGTACCTATTGTCGCTATAAAAGATGAACTTTGTTAAAAAAAAATGATGAAAAAAAAGTTTTATAAGTTAAATAAACGTGTAAATCAGAGCCTAATAACATTTTATATAATAATATAAACTTTTTGATACACTTTGTATCCGCGTGATATTCAATCACGACAGACTATACACGTTGTGCCTCGACTGACTTCAACCCAAAAGGGCTTGCATATGCAACGTGGAATTTTATTGGCTCAAACCATTCAGTTTGGCATCCAAAAAAGGGCTACAGGTGCTGAAAATCTTACGAGAACTAAAACCCTTCAATATTTTTGAAAAATGGTGAAAACAGTGGGAAAAAATCAGTTTTTTGATAATTGCCTTATTCCAGTTCATCCTATGTCTCAAACACCTTAACACGAATTAAAGTGCTTAAAATTTTCAGCCAAATTAAAAAAAATCGAATGTTCTATCTCTTAAAGTGTGGGAGTTATGGTCCTAAGAAGTCGATTTTAAGCCTGGATTGACTACCGTAAAGCTTTCGATTCAACCTCTCATAGACTTATCATCTGTCTGTTAGAAAGCTTGAAGGTACATCCACACATAGTGAGATGCATAGATTTTCCCGAAAACTAGTTTTGCGGGGCAAAAGTAAAATTAGCGGGGCAAAAGTAAAATCAGCGGGGCAAAAGTAAAATCAGCGGCGCAAAAGTAAAATTAGCGGGGCAAAAGTAAAATTTATCGGGGCAAAAGTAAAATTTAGCGGGGCAAAAGTGATTTTTTTTCAAGAAATTTCGAAATTTTTTTTTTAATTTCCAAAAAATCTCTTAATAATGAGAAGTTGTTCCGACCCCGCTTTTCAGGACCAAAAAGTAGTCCTTCAGTCAAGAGCGGAATAAAATACTATATGAAACACGAGGCAAAAGTAGATTTTTCCCTTGGGTGATTATATTGCCCTTATGAGAATATTTTTCCCTCGGGTGCTTACTGCCCGAGCGATGCTCGGGGAGTAAATGCAACCTTTGGAACACTGTTCTCGTTCTAGCAGTAAACTCGCCCGCGGGAAAAATCTTCTACTTTTGCCCCTTGTTGCATAATGTACTATTATTTCAATAAATCAGGAACGATTTTTCAACATTAAAAGTGCTTAATGTGTGAAAAAATCATTGTAAATAATAAAGTTCGTATGATTATACTTGTGATTAGGCTACGAAATAATTATTGTTTGTCATTTTAAATCATTAATACGTTATTAAGATTTCAATCACGTTAAATAATTATCATTTATAATCAGTAATATGTAATACAGCGCTTTCAATTATTATTTAAGCATCCATGCAATTATGTTTTGAAAATTCCTAAATCTTTTATTTTAAAATGATTCTTTTCTGAATGCAATTATGTTTTGAAAATTCCTAAATCTTTTATTTTAAAATGATTCTTTTCTGAATTCACTTCTGTAGTTTTGATTTAAGTCCAAAACATGATTCTGCCTAGAAACTAGCTAACATCTGGACAGTCTTCATATATTAAAATTCGTAACGAAATTCTAGACAGCGCAAAGACTGGGACTAGACAGAAAACAGCATTAAGTCAAACACGTAGCAAAACTAGACATTTAACTCTACTGCACCGCTGCAAATGCCGTTTTACTTCACTGCGAACCCATATATGCCATTGAACTCTGCTGTGCAGATGTAAGTTCCATGTAACTACTGTGCATCTAAAAGTAACCCCTAACTTTGCTGCGCAGTAATAACAGCCGTGTAACTATACTGCGAATCCGTGAGTGACATGTAATTCCACTGCGCAGCTGTATGTGCCATTTAGATCTACTGCGCAGCTGTATTTGCCGTGCAACTTTACTTCACAGCCATATATGCCATTGAACTCTGACGCGCAACCGCTAATGCCGTGTAACTTTACTGCGCAGAATGATGTGCAGTATCACTCTTCTACGCATCTTTAGTTCTCGTCGAACTCTTTTGCGCTATCTCAACTTAACTCAATAATTTCAATACCTCCAACTAAACTGCTCCTTCTTCTGTCTCAAATCGTCTTTGTAAATTTCTCAAATATAATTCAAGGAATTGTTGATGTTGGACCTGATATTGAATGATGCGTCAAGGGTCAGAACCCTCAAGAAGTTAAAGGGTTCGGGTTGGGACCTGGACCCTGAAGAAAATAAAAGGTTCGGGTCCGGACTCGGACCCTTCAGAAATGAAAGTGTCCAGTCCGAACCCGAACCCTTAAGTCCTTTTATCAGAATGGGTAATCGGTTCTAAATTTTGTGGCCGCACGGTTGAATATCTTTGTCTTAATTTTTGGCATACATCATCTACATAGCAATATCTCGAAGCACACAGAGTCCGGTTTTCGTAAAAATGTTTATATTTTGTTTAATAATCGAAAACGTAAGTACAATAGCAGTGACGCTCAGTGTTAGCTGTCTCTGCACTTTCGCTTCGTAACGGTGGACCCTTGTCAAACGAGAGGAGGCAGATACCCCGCAGCGAGTCGAATTACACGGAAGGAATGACCCTTTCATTGTTATAAGATAAAAGCCGGTTAGAAAAACTGACATTATGAAAGCATGAATTAAATTAATTTTAATGATCAAAATTAATTAATTTATATAATTAGAAGAAAGTTAAAAAGAGATTCATGGAAATCCGTTAATATTTACAGTAATAATGGAAATCTTTAGGTAATGAATAACTTCTGTGTTTATTAGGGTGATTCAAAAATGCATTGGAAATTTTTTGTGTGTATTTTTATGCATATTGTCCGGAAATTTGTTCGAATCCACACCAAAATGAATCCATTTTTTTTAAATGATATTTAGAGGTGGCTCAAGCCCCATAAAGTTTAACACGTATTTCCCATAATAAAAAAGACGTTTTTGTAAACTTTATTCAGAATCATCAGTATTAGCTGAAACGAATTGATACTCAACATTTCTGTTCACAATTAGCAATAGAATATGAATAAAATATCAGTTTTTGAATCTCATCCCCATAAGTCTGTTTTGTAGGGTAAAAAAAACCCATAAGTGAAAAAATGGGTTTCGCGAGTTTTTGGCGCTAATTATGATTTTTGTTACGTTTTTTTAAATGCAAATCACTCTATAGAGTGAGGTAATAGTTAGATAATGTTAACCAAAAATAATTGTTTAAACAAATTATTATCGTTCATAACTAACTTCTTCTATAGTAATGCTAGATAGTTACGGTTTATTTCTGAAATTTTTGTCCACTTTTCACTTAGTATAGTAATAATTGATGCAAGTTAAACAAAAATACTTGTTTAGTCAATTTATTATTGTTTCTAACTATCTTCTCTTAGATAAGTGGTAAAAATTTGCGGTTTTTCTGAAATTTTTAACTTTGCTTTGCCTTTATAGTTATTAATAAATAATAAATGAATATTAGAGAGAATCACATGTTGCACAATCTCTTTCTTTTTTGTCAATATATTTTTCTGAAATAAAACAGATATTTGAAATATGCTTCAAATTTTCTACATGGATCCCAGGGATTCTCCGCAGGGAATCTCGAGGGGAGTGGGCGAGAAGCTGATATTAAAATATGTGCAATAGCAAATTTTTCTTTTCCGCTTTGCAATAAACTTCTTTTTCTAAATCAAAACAAAAATTTTACAAGTCATTTACAGACTTAGTCGTTCCACCTATTTATAATAATCCCATTCTTGTGATAAATTAAAATTTAAAGCTTTTTCGAGTTTCAATCGTGTGCAAAACTACGAATCTTGCCGACGTTTCGTGAACATTGCAGTTCACTTCTTCAGGGCTGACCTGTGAATTCCGTGAATTCGTTGAATTCATTGAATTCGTTGGATTCGTTGAATTCATTGAATTCGTTGGATTCAGTGAATACCTTGAATTTCGTAAATACTTTGAGTTTTGTGAATACTTTGAGTTTTGTGATTTTCTTGAATTTCGTGAATTCCTTGAATTCCGAGTATTACTTGTATTGCGTGAATTCCTAGAATACCCTGAATTCCTTGAATTCAGTGGTCTCGGTGAATTCCTTGAATTCTGTGAATTTCGCGAATTTCTTGAATTCCGTGAATTGCTCGAATTCCTTGAATTACTACAATTCCTCCAATTCTTTGAATTCCTTGAATTTCTTGAATTCCTCGAATTACGCGAATTCCTTGAATTACGTGAATCCCATTAATTCCATGATTACATAGGATGACGTGAATTCTGTGAATTCCTCGAATTCAGGGAATTCCGCGAAATCCGCGAGTTCCTTGAAATCCGTGAATTCCTTGAATTCCGTGAATTCCTTGAATTTCGTGAATGACTTGAATTCCGTGAATTCCTTGAATTTCGTGAATGACTTGAATTCCGTGAATTCCTTGAATTTCGTGAATTCCTTAAATTCTGTGAATTCCCTAAATTCCGTACATTACTTGACTTTCTCAAATTCCTTGAATTTTTTTAATTCCTCGAATTCCGTGAATTTCCTGAATTTCTTGAATTCCCTGAATTCCATAAATTCCATGATTTCATAGAATTCCTTGAATTTGGTGAATTAATTGAATTCGTTAAATTCCTTGAAATCGTTGAATTCCTCAAATTCCGTGAATTCCACGAATTCCATGAATTTCTTGAATTCCTCGAATTCCGTGAATTTCTTTTATTTCATGAATACCTTGAATGTCCATAATTTCTTGAATTCCGTGAATTCCTTGAATACGGTGAACTACCTGAATGCCGTCAATTCCTTGAATTCCAGGAGTTCCTCGAATACCTTGAATTCCTTGAATTCCTCGAATTCCGTGAATTTCTTTTATTTCGTGAATACCTTGAATTTCCTGTATCCTTTGAATTTCTTTATTACCGTGAACTTCATGAATTTCTTGAATTCCTTCCATTTTGCAAATACATTGAGTTTCCTGAATTCGTTGAATTTCTTGAATTCCGTGAATTGCTCGAATTCCTTGAAATTCTTCAATTCCTCCAATTATTTGAATTCCGTGAATTCCTTGAATTTCGTGAATTACTTGAATTCCGTGAATTCCTTGAAATCTGTGGATTCCGCGAATTTCTTGAATTCGGTGAATTACTTGAATTCCGTTAATTCGTGGAATACGATGTATCCCATGAATTCGGGGAATCTCTTGAATTCCGCGAATTCCTTGCATTCCGTGAATTTCTTGAATTTCGTGAATTCCTTGAATTTTGCGAGTTCCTTGAATCCCACGAATTCCTTGAATTGTGCGAATTCGTTGAATTTCATGAATACCTCGAATTCTGTGAATTCCTTCAATTCCATGATTGCTGTTGGAAAGGGGTACGTGTTTGACCAGAGCAATTTCTGTGACCAGTAGCAGGAGTGCCTTCCCGCCGCCACGAGCTGTGTATACATTAAATTTATTCGATACGTTGGATTCCGTGAATTCGGTGAATTCCTCAATTTCATAGAATTCCGTGAATTTCGTGAATTAAGTGAATTCCGTGAATTCCTTGAATTCCGTGAATTCCTTGAATCCCTTGAATTCCTTGAATTCCGTTAATTTGTGGAATACGATGAATTCCATGTATTCGGGGAATCCCTTGAATTCCGCGAATTCGTTGAATTCCATCAATGCCTCGAATTCCGTGAATGCATTGAATTCCTTTAATTCCTTTAATTCCGTGAATGTCATGACTTCATAGAATTCCTTGAATTCCGTCAATTACATGAATTCCTTGAATTCCGCGAATTCCTTGAATTACAAGAATTCTTCGAATTGCGTGAATTCCTTGAATTCTGTTTATTCCTTGAATACCTTGAATTTCTCGAATTCCTTGAATCCACTGAATTTATTGAATTCCTGGAATTGCGTATAATACATGAATTGCATGGTTTCATAGAATTCCGTGAAATCTGTGAATTGTGTGAATTCTCTCAATTCAGGGGATTCCTTAAATGTATTCTTTGAAATCCGCATATTCCCCGAATTCCTTGAATTCCGTGAATTTCTCGAATTCGATGAATTCCTTGAATACCGTGAATTCCTTGAATTCCATGAATTCCTGGAATTCTGCGAATTCCTTGAATTCCATAAATACCTTCAATACCTTGAATTCTGCGATTTCCTTGAATTTCGTGAATTTCTGGAATTCTGCGATTTCCTTGAATTTCGTGAATTTCTGGAATTCTGCGATTTCCTTGAATTTCGTGAATTCCTGGAATTCTACGTATTACTTGAATCACGTGAATTCCTAGAATACCCTAATTTCTTCGAATTCAGTTAATTCCTTGAATTCGGTGAATTCCTTGAATTCCGCAAATTCTTGGAATACGATGAATTCCATGAATTCGGGGAATCCCTTGAACTCCGTGAATTCCTGGCATTCCGTGAAATCCTCTAATTTCGTGAATTCCATTAATTCTATGATTACATAGAATATCGTGAATTCTGTGAATTCATTGAATTCAGGAATTCCTGGAAATTCGCGAATTCCTTGAATTCCGTGAATGTCTTGAATTCCATGAATTCCTTGACTACGTTGTATTTCGTGAATTCATTGAATTCTTTAATGTTCTTGAATTTCGTGATCTCATTGACTTCCTCAAATTCCTTGAATTTCGTTAATTCCTCGAATTCCTTGAATTTCCTGAATTCCTTGAATCACGACAATTCCTTGAATTTTGAGAATTTCGTGAATTCTGCTCATTCCATAAATTACTTGAATTCTGTGAATCCCCGGAATTTCTTGAATTCCGTGAATCCCTTGAATTCATTGAATTCTGTGAATTCCTTGAATTCCTTGAATTTCGTGAATTCCTTTAATTCCGTGAATGTCTAGAGTCCCGTGAATCCCTTGAAATCAGTGAGTTCAAGGAATCCCGTGAATTCCGCGAATTCCTTGTATTCCGTGAATTCCTTACATTCCGTGAATTCCTTGAATTCCGTGAATACCTTGAGTCCCGCGAATCCCTTAAAATCAGTGAATTCCTAGATTTCCGTGAATTCCTTGCATTTCGTGAATTGCTGGAAGAAAAGATAGCGTCTAGTGTAAATATTGAAAGAGTTTAAAAAATATTTATTATTTCGGCTCTCATGAAAAATGTTCATAAATTGTTTTTTATTATTCCTACATAATGCGGACTGCGAAGAGTATTCTGTGTTTGACGCTAGTGATTCTTACCTATTCTGTCGGTAAATATAAATATATCCACAATTCGAAGTATATTTTCGATATTAGTATACTTATCGGCTCAAATCAGTAAACCCTTTTTCCCCGAACTTTGTAGATTCAATTGAATCAACTAGCTAATTTATTGAGAGGAAACGGACCCTCTAAAATGACTTAGGAGATGACTAGACAATTAAACGGAATATGTACATATTCTATTGCAGAAAACTAATTTCGTAGTGAAAAGTAATAAATTGATTCTCAAACTTCATATAATATTTGAAAAAAGGTTATAGAAATGTGATACGTGGCAACCAGAAAAGCAAAGCTGTTGAAAATATTACGTCGCCTTCACGAACAAACTTATTGACCTAACTGATTGCTGTACAATAAAGAACGTTGAACATTCAGTTAATTTTTTTTTGCGAGATGATGAATACGATTTATTAAAGGATTAATTTTTTACTTAAACATCGCAGTGATGAAAAGAACCTACGTCGTTGCAACTAGTTACTGTAACTAGTCAATTTTGTTAGTAACGATAGTGATAACAAAGTTAGCTTTCGAGAAAATGCTGATTGAACAACGAATCTTTTGAAAAAACATTGGTGGTGGTCGGAGCTATGTTTATCTGAAGAAACGCTTTCAGATTTGAAAAAATTAATATCCAGGACAATGGAGATTTGTAGCCTAATGCAGCAAAATTAAAGTTTTTATCAACCCTCGAATATTGTTCGGGAATGAATCGCTAAATGATAGATTCACGCGGCTACTCTTTTGAAATAAACCAGTGAGATCTCAATGGTTGAAGCAGCGATAACGAAAAAAGGCCTTTTTATGATTCAATGCTTATAATAACTAGTTTTTTCTTTTTTGAAAACTCATACATCCGTGATATTTTAATTTTTTAGAATCAGCTTGGCGTCGTCGTCTTGGTTCCAAGGTTCATCATTCTCCCATTGAAATGAGAATTTGCCTGATTGAGAATTCAAGATATCCAGGTTCAGTTATACCATTACCAACAGGTGAGACGTATCATGTGGGAATAGATGAGAATCACGAGTACATAATTGGATTAATCATGGATAATGAAGATTTGTGCCCATTCATGGTTCCTATTCCACATAGCCTCCATGAAGTCCCTATCTATAAAAGAGTTAAATTACACTTAAATTTACTCAGTGTCGACGAGGTTGTACTGATACCGGAGAATGATCCTTTGAATGATCGATTTTACAAGAGATTCGGGATAGAAAACACGATCCTTGCCGAGATAGTGGAATAATTTGAACTTACTGTATAAAAACAAGGGAGCCAAACCAAAGGAAAATTGCTGGTGGCTTCATGTTCCTGCGTAAATACTAATTTAAATAAGAACATTATACTCGTCCATTTTGAAAATTTTGATGGATTTGAAAGAATGTATCCAGAAAGCGAATCATTGTCTCTAATCAAGTGTCGTTATGAGAAAACTAATACATTTATATGAACTATTATAAGTGAAAGTTAATCATGTTATTCAAAAAAATAAACAGTCTTATATCTAATCTGGAATTCATAATTTTCCCGTAGGACATGAGCTTAATTTAGGATTTTTCTCAAATCGAACCTTGTCTTATGATGCTCTCTGTGGGATCAGCAAACCGAATCAATTCTTTTGAACGAAATTCCACTGACGATTCTTCCCTATTTCTGGTGTTTGATTTAACTTTCTTTTTTATTCGAATCTTTTTAAACGATTTTCGCTGAAGGCACAGATATGATACCAAATCACTTTGAAATATCAGGTCTATAAATGAATTAAATGCCTTTACGTGGATGTCTTGTTGATAATTGTCTTGGTCAGTATTGAATTTTTTCCCAACCTAAGGTAGTTTCAAAAATCATAAGTTAATATAATGGGGTCCGGCAAGAAACATTTGAGACACTGTATTTTCTTTACATTGAAATTGAACAAAAAATACAGTTCAGGCGACTGATGATTTTCGAGGTGAGATCCTTAGGTTCTTTATCTATTATATTCTGTTTCGAAGTTTAAGTTTCTCTTTTGATACCACCTTAGGACGGGAAAAAATTCAAGTTAGACCAAGAATTACAAGACTGCCTATGGAGAATTTATAAAAGTTGGACAGGGCTTTGGAACTTATGGGTGTCTATCGATAAAAGTTGGACAGGGCGTTGGCGCTAATTGAATGCTCAGAGACAATTTGTGATCCATTTTAGCGAGTTAATAGTCCTTGTTTACCTAGGTATAGTTTCATAATGTTGGGCAAAGCGATTGTGGTTCTTGAGTGCGTTGGGTTGGGATAGGTCCCAAAAGTTGGACAGGGCATTTTTGTTATTTGGTTTCTAGAGACAATTCATATAAGTTCATCAAGACGGTGGTGGTTCTTGGGTGTTTGGGCACAATTTATGATAGTTGGATAGGGCGCTGATCGCACTCAAGTGCCTAGGGACGTTTCATAATAGGTAGATAGCGGTGATGTTTTTTGGATGTCTAAGGACAATTTATAGAAGTTGGACAGGGCATTGATGGTTCATGGGTGCCTTTTGAGAATTTATGGAAGTTAAATTGGGCTTTGGAACTTATGGATGTCTATTGACAAAAGTTGGACAAGGCATTGGCGCTTCTTGAATACCTGCAGAGAATTTGTAATCGTTTTCCAAAAAATTAATGATCCTTGTTCACCTAAGTATAGTTTCATAATGTTGGGCAGAGTGTTTGTGTTACATGAATGCGCTGGGTTGGTGTAGTTTCGGAAAGTTGGACAGGGCATTGTTGTTATGAGGACTCTGGAGACAATTCATAATAGTGCATCAGGACGGTGAAGGTTCTGGGGTGTTGAGGAACAATTTTGGATAGATGAGTAGCGCGCTGATCGTACTTGAGTGCCTAGGGACATTTTATGATAGTTAGACGGCGTTGATATTCCTTGTATGTGTAACGACAATTTATAAAAGTTGAGCAGTGCGTTGATAGTTCATGAGTGCCTATAGAGAATTTATAAAAGTTGGATTGGGCTTTGGACCGTATGAATGTCTATTGATAAAAGATGGAACATCCTTCTTATCATCCTTCTCCTTCTCATTCCTTTTCCCTTATATTTTTTTTCGTTTGCATCCTTTCTTCTTTTATTTTTTTCGGCTCTTTTTCTAATTTCCAGATTTCTTTCTTTTCATTCATTTTTTTCCCTTTTTGGTTTTCTTCTACGTCTTTCATCTACCATTAACCCGATGTCTCTTATTTCTCGTTCTCCTTGACCTCGTCAATCTTCTCTTCCTCCTTGTCCTCCTCGTCCTCCTTGTCCACATCCTTCTCCTCGTCCCTTTCCAATTTCTTTTCTCTTGGTTTTCATCCTTTCCTCTCTTAATCTTCTTTCGGCCCTTTTCTCAAATGTTCAGATTTCTTCCTTTCTTTTCTTTCATTTTCCCGTTTTTTACTTTTCTTCACCGTATTCCATCGCCCACTCATCCCGTGTCTCCTTTCTTAGTTTGCTTTCTTTCTTCCCTTAATCTTTTTTTTATCGCATTCCATTTACCATTTACCCAGTGTCTTCTCTCCCACATCCTTCTTATCATCCTTCTCCTTCTCATTCCTTTTCCCTTATATTTTTTTTCGTTTGCATCCTTTCTTCTTTTAATTTTTTCGGCTCTTTTTCTAATTTCCAGATTTCTTTCTTTTCATTCATTTTTCCCCCTTTTTAGTTTTCATCTCCATCTTTCATCTGCTATTTATCACATGCCTTCTACTCTTTCTTGTCCTGCTTGACCTCCTTCTCCTCATATCTTGTCCCTTTTCCCTTTTAAGTTTTTAGTTTTCATCCTTTCTTCCCTTTATTTTTTCGGCCCTTTTTCCAACTTCTAAATTTCTTCCGTTTTTATTTATTTTTTCCCCTTTTTTCAGTTTTTTTTTCACTGTATTCCATCTCCCATTCAGCTAATGTCTCCTCCTTCTACTCGTCCTCTTAGACCGCTCCGCTACATCCTCCTCCTCCTACTCCTCCTACTCCTCCTCATCCTCCTCATCCTCCCTTTCCCCTTTATTTTTTTTTTGGTTTGCATTCATTCTTCTTTAAATTTTTTCCTGCCCTTTTTTTCAATTTTCAAATTTCTTTCCTTTCTTTCTTCCCCCTTTTTTAGTTTTCTTCTCCGTGTTCCATCTCCCATTCATTCCATGTCTCCTCGTCCTCATCCCTTTTTATTTTCTTATTTTTGTTTGTTAGCATACTTTTATCTCTTATTCTTTTATCGGCGCTTTTTTCCAATTCTTAGATTTCTCCCTTTCTTTTCTTTTATTTTTTCCTCACCCTTTCCTCAATAGTTTTGTACCTCTTCTTTTATTTCTTCCCCTCTCTTGTCATTCAAAGAACATTTTATGTATTACTTTCTGTACTTTCTATCTCTTTCTTTCTTTTATTATTTGCCTTCTTCATTTATTTTCTGTAACTCTTGCTATATTTTCTTTAATAGTGTTGAAACTCTTCTTCTATTCCTTTCCCTCTCTTGTTAATCAAAGAACAATTTATTTATTACTTTCCGGTTTCCCTTATTTTTCTGCATTTAATTTATTTTCTTCTTTATTTTCTGCGTGATTGCTTGTTTTCTCCACTTTCTGTCATCTTTCTGAACTTTTCTGTATTGCTTTTCTTCTTTCCCTTAATTATTCGCCACCTTCCTTTGTTTTTTATCATTCTTCCTATCTTTTTCTCTATCTTTTAAGTTCGTTCTCCCTTTTTGATATTTGTCTCTTCCTTAATTTCTAACTTTTATTTGATGAAGAAAAATTCTTGATAATATTTTTTTTCAGAATACTTTTCTTTGTGGATTTAAAGCTGACTATCAAGAAAGAAATTAACTTTTTTACCCACGGTCTGCTATTTATTTCAGAGTCCGCAATCATTTTTTCTTTTTTCTCCCTCACAGGATTATTTCCATTGCAATTTGTGCAGCTTAGCGTGGCAGGATTTTCTTATTGCAACGACTTATTATCCCATTCCATCTGAGTTCCTTTCACTTTAGGAAAAATAAATCTTAACTTAATTATTCATAAAATTCTGATTCTTTTGATTTCACTGAGAGTCTTCATTATGTTTTTATCAATCTTTTCTGACAAATAAATTGAAAATTTCACCTGGAAAATTCGTTTTATGTTTCAGGTAGCGAAGCTATTCTCCTTCACTTGGGAGATGGGTCTTTTCTTATGTAAATCAGTGCATTACATGCAAAGCGTTTCGGCTATCTGCTCAGTTTTGACTCTTACAGCGATGTCTGTCGAAAGGTAAGAAATTTTTTATGTGCGACATTTATATGGTAAGTTGTAATTTATTTCCCAGGGTACCAGATTCCTAGAAAGGAGCAAAAAATTTGATTTTAAGATTCATAGTTTAGTGCTATTTTTCCCATCCCTTCATTCCTTTGATGAGGTTCTTCCCTTATTTTCTTAGTCAGGAAGAGTTAGAAAAGAAGGAAAGAAGAAAAACAATAGTATATAAGAGAGCAAAATGGGAAAGAGACAGAAAAAACTCTTCTCTTTTCTTCTTTGATTCCTTCCCTTTTTCCTTTATTTTACTTCATCCTTTCCTTTCTTTCCTTATTCTCTAACTCTCTCGTCATCAAATTTTCGATTATTCTACAATGCCCTATTAAAATAATAAAGGAAAAGGAATTTGAGTGATGAGGATAAAGTTTCTCTGTCTATACGACTATAAAAAACTTTCCTCAATTTCCTTCACTCTCCTGGGTGGACTTCATGCGGACGCGAATGTACATAGAACACGATCGTTAACTTTAACTTTCTGGAGGAAGGCTTTAAGAACGGCCACTCTCGGTAAATAAAAGTTTGTAGTTTATTTCAAGATCGATTGCCACGTCCTAATGGTACGCAGGAAAACTTCTGTCGTAAGAAAACTTATAAACTCGTTATATAATATATATTGAAACTAAAGTTGGTTTCTTTACTTTCGACACTCTAAAAGTCAATTTAAAAAGGATCAAGTGGAATCTCGTATCAAGCAAACGTCAGTTTTCTAACCTTCATTTTAACTATAAACTCCTTAATTTCTTTCCCCTTTCTTTCATTTTTAGTTTAAATCCCTTCTTCTCTTTACCATGTCTAGCCCTTTTTTCCCCTCCTCATCCTCCTGATCCTCCTCGTCCTCTTCGACCTCCTTATTTTCTCTTTCTCCTTCTCCTTCTCCTTCTCCTTCTCCTTCTCCTTCTCCTTCTCCTTCTCCTTCTCCTTCTCCTTCTCCTTCTTCCGAGTTAAGAAGTGATTCGTCGTATGGTGGAGAGTCATTGTTGTAACGTCAGTCCCACCAAAACTTTTGTTACAGAGTAGGGGGGAGGGGGGCAAGGAAAGGAAACCGAGAGTCGCAATAGGTTGATGTTTTATGCTGAGAAGGTCACCAGTCTTCAGCAGCGTTGTAATAGATAGGAGTTAAAATGTTCCCATCTGCCAATTTCTGGCCTACCTCCAGGCAGGGAACCTAAAATTCAGTGAAAATCATTAAATTAATCCCTTTCTTTCTTAATTAATTAATTAATTCCATTCCAACTACTAAAATCAATTGACAATTTCCTCGAATATTTCAAAACAATTTCAAATCACTATAAATGAATATTTTGGAACAAGAAATAAAAAAACAACAGTCATGGGTTTTAGTGAAAAATTTCAAACCCCCACCCCCCGCCTTATCATCATATGAGACGCGTAAAGGTCTACATTTTTATTAGGAGAAGAAATTCAGCGTTATTTGAAGTTTTTAGCTTTCAAATTTTTCTTTGATCGCAAGATTAATATAAATTGGTATAATCTACACATCTGGCAAAGTAGACTCCAACATTTTCTATTTTCTTTCCGATTTTCAGGTTACAATTTTATAAATAATCAAACTTTAGCATTTTATATTTTGTTTCTTTCCCAAATTCTAGGAGACCTGACGTTCCTCTTCACAAGCACGCCCGCGACTGATTTTGAGAATAAAGGGTACCGATGTGTCAGGGGTCAGTTTACAATTACGTCTTTTTTGTCAAGTCAACTGTTGGAAATATTGAGTGCTTCAAGTGGATTTATCTGAGATATTCTCGAAAATGTGAAAAGAGAAGGAATTCCTGAAATAATGTGATTTATTTTAATAGCAAAATTTATGCAAAATGTAATAATTTTTCAAATTGTAGTTTCTTGCAGAAACTTTAAACTACTGGTATATACAACACAATTTTTAAGTATTTATATGGGTAAAGTAAGTATTTATATGGGTGGGTTTTTTTGGGGTGTGGGCGAGGTTTCTAAACATCAATAAATTTAACGTGGTGTTGACTCCTCACGGTTAGACTTATTACTTTGTTCAATATATATAAGCTTCATCAACTTTCTAGTCCACTTTGCTGTGACATCTACGGAAATCACTTTAGGGGTGGTTACTCACCCCCCCCCCCTCACAATGAAAAGGTTTTCGATATTTTTGCATGAAATGCATGTTTATATTAGCAAAAAGAATGTGAAGACAAAAAATTTCGTTACAAAATTTTTTTTTTTAACGTATATTTCAACGTTCAGATGTTCTTAGTCATACTGACAACCGATTTTGCATAACCTTTTTTCATCTTTTCCTACTTATATAACGACATTGATTCAAATAATGAAAATGTGATTGAGCCGTCTCATCACAATTTTACATTTCGTAACAGGCTTCAATTTCATACTAATAAAAGTAGCAATGTCCATTACAGATAAATAAAAGTACTACCTCGTCTGCTGGGCCGTGTAACAGCGGTGCGAAATGAAATAAGGATGTTCAAAATAACCTGCAGATCACAATTCTTAATTGATTTTCAAGTTTTTTTCGTTATAAAAATTGACCATTACATTCTGAAGAAATCCTTCGAGACCGTTTTTCACATTTTTGTTCATTTTAATTTTTATAGAGCTGAAAATAGCTTGAAATCTCCTGAAATATCTTAAGTCATTTGAAATCACCTGAATTCATTTGGTATCATCCATATACCACGTGGAGAGTTGTGGAGGGGGGGGGGGGGGGGGCAAAAGTTCACGATTGTCCACGAGGGAAAGAATCGTCAATTCTAGATGTATCGAGTTAACCCCGAAAACATTTCTACAGAATTAGCCATAGCATATGAATAAGAAATTACATATTGAATTTCACCCCCATAAATATATTTATAGAGTTGCAGATAAACTCCGTAACTGAAAAATTGGGTATTGCGCGTTTTTTGCGCTATTATTTCTTTGAGGTTTCTGTTAATAAATATTGTTTCTAATACATGAAATATTACTTTATACTGATAACTTGATGTTTAAATACATTATTTAAACAATTTTTTTTTTTAATAGCCATTTTATCTGAATTTTCATCGGTTTCATCTGAATTTTTCAACTGATTTTCAACTTTTCAGTTGGAGTGCGGAAATAATCAATAAAATGTAACAGAAATATTTATTTGAACAATTTATATTTTATAATAATATTCTGCTAGTATAAAGCTAGAAAGTTGCAGTTTTTCCTTAAATTTTCCAATATTTTGGTCCACTTTCCAAGTATAGTAAGGTAATATCAAAATGAAGTTGAAAAAAATAATTGTTGAAACAATTTTTTTTTTTTTTTATTATATTGTCTTTGAATAATGTAAAAAATTTGCGGGTTTTTTCTGACATTTTCCACTTTTTGCCAACTGTTTACTTATAGGACGGTAATAATTAATGAAGTTTAACAAACCTAATTGTTTAAAAAAATTATTATTGTTTTCAACTATCTTCACCTAAAATATTGCTAGGTAGTTGCGGTTTTTTCTGAAATTCTTATCTTTTTGTCCATTTTCTACTTAGTGAGATAATAAGTAATTCATGTTAACAAACAATTGTTCATAAAATAAGTTATACTTTATAACTACCTTCTCTAATAGTAGTGGTAAAAGGTGGGGGGTTTTCTGAAATATTCAGCTTTTCTTTGACTTTCTAATTCTGAGTAACTGCACTCTAAGAAAAAGTCTATTAACAGTAATATTACGTTCCTTTCAGAATGCGTCCTTTGAAATTATGACGATTTCTTTTGTCCATCAACAGGATCGTTTCACTGTTCAAAGACTTATCCGTTAAATGCAAAACGCAAGTAGTTTTACTGATAAACGATTTCTTCTGACTTTGAAGGATTTCATTTGTTGGAAAGCGGAGAAAGTGCGCCTGCGCATGAGTGAATATCGTTTGGCACCCAATGTGCGCAAGTAAATTTTTTCACTGCACGATTTATTTAGTTACTAATAAAGTGAGTGAAAAAACGTGCGGAATGATGTTGA
Source organism: Andricus grossulariae (assembly GCA_011634705.1). NCBI lineage: Eukaryota > Metazoa > Arthropoda > Insecta > Hymenoptera > Cynipidae > Andricus > Andricus grossulariae. The sequence continues at coordinate 39,378,637 of JAABKJ010075445.1, forward strand.
AAATGGATTTTTTCCAAAAATTAGGAACCACGGTCGTATACACAGGTCCGGGGGCTCTCGTGGTGGGGAAGTTCCCTAATGTAAGCCAGAAAGTTTCGCAAACTGACCACTGAATGTAGTGGCGTATGTGTCGAGTAGTGTGTTATCTGAGATGGAGGGTACACTGACTTCAAGTGACTTCAGTGACTTCATGTGAATTCAAGTGACTTCACGCCAGTAACTTCAACGAAGGTGTACACCTGACTTCATGAGTTGTTGATCCCTGGGAATAATCTGAAGAATTTGTTAAGTTTCTAGATCTTGCAAATTTGAGAAGCTTCTGTTTTCCAAATATTGAGAATGGTATGCAGAGTGCGATCGTTAAAAGTAACGATATCAATCGGGCACATCGTGCTCGAGGTGCCTTCTGCCGCCAATTACAGCATTCCGCGTCCTTCTGTTCCCTCTTCACCGTCATCTTGGTGCTCGAGCTCTGAATTGCACGCGATTTCCTGCCAAATTGCAAACTCTCGAAAACGTGTCGTGCTCAGTATGCATTAACGCCTCGGGCATCTTCCAGTACCCCTGCATTTTCAAGATTTTCGTAATATGCGACAATATTCATGAGGTATACCCGCAAACGTCTCTTTTGTGATGTGCGAAACCCAAACTGAATAATTCCATACCTAATTTATTATAATGTCCAATTATCCTTTTGATGCAGACTTTGTAATCTTCATTGGCCTTCCTTGTATTCAAAATGCGGAAAAAATATTCAAGATAAGTAAACAAGTGCGCTCAATAATGTATGAAAAGTTAGTCAAAGTAGGAGACATGCATCGATAAAAAGGATTTTTGAGCCTATTAAATCGTTAATTAAGTCGTTTCAATCTCCCCCACCCCTCATTTCATCCCAACCAACTCTCATCCAGATCCCATCCGACTACATTCAACTCCTATCCCATTACATCGAAATTTCATTCAAATTACATCGAAATTTCATTCAAACCTCATCTCATCGAATCTCCTATCCTCCCCATCTCCACTTCTCATCTCCCGGGAGAAAAATACGTTGGACGGACGGACATCTGACCGAAACTATCAGGTTTTCTGTCCAGTGTTAGGAAACCCCAAAAATAATCGAAAAGATACAAATTCCAGCCAACTACCATCCAAACTCCTATCCAACTCCCATCTAACTTCTATCCAACTCCATCCAGCTCCCTACCAACTCCCATCCAGTTTCAACAAAATCTCGTTAAAATTTCATCGAAATTTCATCTCATTGAATCTCCTGTCCTCGACGCCTCTCCCCTCTCAGGAAAAAATACGATTGACGGACTGACACCTGACCGAAATTAAAAAGTTTTCTGTCCGGAGCTAGGAAACCTAAAAAATGTTCGAAAATATACAAATTCCAGACAACTCCTATCCAACTCCTGTGCAACTCCCATCTCATACCATCAAAATCTCATCGAAATCTTATCATATCTCCTGTCCTCCCTATCCCTCCCCTCCCGAAGTTAGGAAACCCTTAAAATGTTCAATACGATACTAATGATAAAAACTAATCATAAAAAACAGGGTGTCGATTTGACCTGGAATCCTGGAAAACCCTAGAAATTACCTGGATTTTTTTAGTAAGAACTTTTTTTAACAGATTTTTACCTTTCAGGCTCTAAACTACTCGAACACAGAAAAAACTAAGAGTTCAGTAACGTTGCAGCTCAACTAAAAGTTGGTATCATTTAGAACTGAGACTCCAATAGAACTCTTTTTGAGGGTTCCTTTTTAGTTCGTAGAGATATCGTGCAATATTATTTAATTCGAATTTCAAAGTTGTACACCATAAACTTGTAAAATCTTCGTAGTGAGTCAAGGCTGAAGTGAAAAAAGGCTCCATTGGAACAGTTTCAATCCATACTTTGAGTTCATTTAGAAACAGAATGCACAGTCTTCCCCTCTTTTTCTTAGTTTTCTTTTTTTTTCTCGAAATTCTCCTTTTTCTCCTATTCTCAAAAAACTTCCCCTTTTCTCTTCAAGTATATCACAGAAAAAACTGAGGGTTCGGTAATGTTGCGGCTCAAGTAAAAGTGGGTATCATTCAGAACTGATACTCCAATAGAACTCTTTTTGAGGATTCCTTTTTAATTCATTGATATCCGATAGATGGCTATTCATACTTTCAACTGCGCATGTGCCAAAAAGCGCGGACCTATTTGAAATCAATAAATACTATGACAAATCATACGGATGAATATTAACATTTTTTATTCTTTTAAAAACAAATTAAAATGAATGACAGATATACCTTACTTCCTAAACAAATGTAATATTAACGTAATATTGCAAGTGTAAATCGGATTTTCGGATTTTGAACATAACCTTAAAAACTGTCATATTTCATGTGCACTATTTTCCTCTGAAGAATGACTAATGTTTATAATTTTAGTTTCTTCATTAAATTTTTCCTAGTGTAATATTATTTAATCCAAATTACAAAGTAAAATGTGTATCATTTACTTGTAAAATTTTCGAAGTGAGACAATGCAGAAGTGACAAAACCCACTCTATTAGAACCGTTCCTATCAATACTTTGGGTTCATTTAGAAACCATTTATCATTTTGGTTTCCTTTTCAGCAAGAGAGGTTCCTCTTTGTTGCAGCTTCTTTGGAACCGAAAATCGGTTCTAATAGAAACCCTAGTTTTTTCTGTGATGATATTTGAAAATACAACGTTTGAATTTCGCGGAAAATACTCTGAAATTAGTAAGTGTACCCATTTTTGAATAATAATTAAAGCAATTATAGCATTTAAATAAATTATTTATGAATAAATAAGGTGCACGTTTCAAGTTCTGAACAATTAAAAATAAATACTCTTGAAATAAATGTTGAAGCTGAAACATTTTAAAGCATGTTGAAAATGTGAAAGTTGGATACAGAAGTTGTTATCTAATATAAAATTGAAACAGTTACAAAATATATAGTACTTTTTAAATAAGTATTAGAAGGTGAACACTTTTTACTTACCAAAATTTAGAGGTATACTTTGAAGTATGTTAAAGTAATTTATAAGTATTATAAGTCTGTAACATACTGAAAAATTGAATTTTAGGAAAAAAATTGAAACTTTTTTATTTCTTAATATTTTATGCTAAAAATTTATATGGAAAGTCTTTCTCTATCAAAAATTTTTTGTGGCTCAAAATGACCCAGTGTATACTCGAAGGGTTAAAAAGTGGAATATTCCAAATTCATCAACTGCAATGTCAAATGTTGTAACTTGAGCAATTTTTAATTTGAGTTTTAGAGCACTAAAGAGTTGGGCGGAGTGAAAATGCTAAAATAAATCAAATCAAATTTCGTCCCAGATGCTCTCCCGAGATCAGGAGAACCAGCAAAAAATCTAGCGTTGTGCGTTAGCTTGTAGCGTGGAACACAAAAAAGTGGACGTTAACGAGAAAACAGATGACTGGTGCTCTTCTGAAGTCAGACAAGTTACAAAAAAATCCGAAGAACATGAAAAATGGCGAATCAGAGATTCGCAACTCTATTTTCACAAAACTGACCAACACAAATCTACTCTATTACCAGACTCAATCCCCTTGGGAATTAGTCGTACCCCAAAGCTTGAGACATTAAATTTCACGGGGAAGCCACGACGAAACCTAAGTAGAACATTTAAACCCAGAGAAAACTTACACGAACATTTCCGAATATTACTTCTGGCCAGTGATATATTCGGACGTGGTCAAATGCGTAAAAAAACTTCCAGACTTCAATTTAATCGGCGGAAATAGAACGCAGATAATGATAAAGTAAAACATCTGTGACTGGTTGAGAAATGTAGAAAAATTATTGGAATACATTTCACGTCGTCTATTAAGAAAGTCAATCATAATTTACCTAAATTATATCATTTTATAAAAATTGATGAAATACATTCTGATTCAGTAAATCAGGATTTTACTCGAAGAATAAAAAAAATTACAGCTAGCATGCGCACTATCAATGGAGATTAGCTGTTTATATATGCTTTTAGGATGTATAAAATTTGTTCATAGCAATGAAGTCAGTTATAAAATTCATAAGTCTGCCGAGTTTAATTAGTTTTTCGCTGAAAAACATAGTCATAATAAACATAACATAACCGAAGAACAAGAAATACGAAACAGAAGTCTAGAAAACAGATTGTTACATTGAAAAACGAAAATACGCGAAATCGCCTTTTCAACAGGAATATGTATAATAATTATAATTTAAATTATTACATATATATATATATATTGAGAAACAGTACATTAAATAATAATTCTTATTTTATTGAAAATCAATATTAAGTTAAAGACTAGAATACTACATTATTATAGTAAAATAAATCACTGTTTTTCATTTAAAATAAAAATATTTGCATAGTTGAGGCATCAACCATGTAGTATATTTTTTGTTGAGAATCAATCTTTTTTTATTGAACATTCAACTTGTCTACTATAGTAGTTATCTCACAGATTATATGTGCCTCGAGCTTGTCCTCGTGAGATATTTATATTTTATGAATCCGTATGGGTGTAAACATTTCAAAGTAATTCCACGAATTGCTAAAAGACATTTAAAAAGATAATATCAGATGGTAAGGAATTATCAAAATATTTATCCCATATTCAGATATACAAAGTAAAGCTTAAGCTAAACTTACGTATATGCAATGAACACGTTTCTCTTGCTAAAGCAGATTTTGAAAATGTAGAGGAAAATCACGAAAATGTTGTGTGCATATACAATAAATCTGCACTTAAGTCAAATTTTATAAAATTTTAATTCAAATGCTATATAATGCTAAAATTATCTGAATTTCTCACTGTAATTGTTTTTTGTCGACGGAAGGACGGCTTTTGATCTACATATCTAAACCAAAATGGGTTTCCTCATTTTTGATATCCTCTTCCTCATCTTTTTCCCTTCCATATTTTCCTCCTTTCCTAACATTCTTCTATATCCATCCTATCAAATCCGTGAAATTTTTTTTTCCATTCTACCATCTCACTACCCAGGTTTACTCATTTTCTTCTATTTCTCTCTCTAATTACTACCTTCCCAACCTCTTTTTCCGTTCCTTTTCCGCATCTTCTTCAAACCTCTTATTTTTCTCTTTTTATCACACACCTCAGTGTACGTTTCCTTTTCTGTCCTATATTCTTCTCAACTACTTCTCCTTTTAGTCTATTTTTATAATTCCTTTCTCACTTTTTTCTTTTTTACATTCCACATCACATCAACTTCTACCCCCTCCTTCTCTCACTTCTTTTTTTACAGTGCCTTCTAATACTCTTTATTTATCTTACTACTGTTTCCATTTTTTCGTTTAAATTTCCCTCTCCTATTTTGACATTATTGACGATTCCCTTAAATTGTTCTTTTCTTTCTATTGATCGATCCTCAATTTATAAATAAAAATAATTCATTAACCTCAGCCTTAGCCTTATCCTGAAATACATAACTCATCTATGTCTCTCCATTTTATCCTAATTATTGATACTCCTTCTAATGTCACTATCAAGGGAGAATTATCCGAATGCATCTGATCATCTATCCCTAGTTTTTTTTACCTTTTTTCTTACTCGCCATTCACTATCAATTACCGTTACTTTTTCTCTTCCTTTGTGGTTATATTCCCCTGCAACACCCCCTATGTTTCCGTTTAAGATGATCCATTCCATCTCCTCCAAACTTTTCAAGATTATCTTTCCCTCCTCATTCAGTATCTTGTGTCTGGATTTTCTAACTCGCTGTCATCCGATTCCCTCTTATTTCTCCTGCATATCTCCATGAACATTTTTTTTGTTGATGATTCATCAATTTAGTTCAAAAATCTTTTACATTTGTTCAAAATTCAACTATTTTGTAGAAAGTGATTTTCATTAGTTCGAAATTAATTAATTATTGTTAATTCAGTTGAATATTCAACTATGATGTTGAAAATTCATCCATTTTGTCGAAAATTCATCTTATATGGCAGAATATTAATCTTCTTGACGCCCTCTAATACTCTTTTTATTTCTCCTATCGGAATTTTCAACTTTTTGTCTACATTTCACTCTCACATTTGGTATTCTTTACCTTTTTCTCAAACTGTTCTTTTTCTTCTTTCAACAAATATTTTGCCTGAAGGTTATAGTTCAGTTTTTAAGAATTAACATAAATATTACATACTAAGTCATTATGTTACAACTAAAATTCTAACACATATCAGTCAAGGTAAAACCCCCTGATAATTGAGTCGAAAAATCGATAAAATCATTAAATATTGTTTTACCTTATTTAGGTGATGAAGAAACAAATAATTTCAATATAATCAAACTTTATTTTCAATAAACCAATGAATAATCTAACTCGATTGGAGTTTTAGGTGGTACATAAGAGAATCTTTTCGAAAGTGGAGTCTCATAATATTTTCCTTAGGATTCAAAATAGCGGCTATTTAAAATTGCAGTTTACACGTGGTTTATCCGCTCTATTTGAAAATAACGTGTGATTGGGCGTCCGGCACCTACTTGGCCAAGGATCTGACTTCGTTTTCATTGTGGTGGACTGGCCCTGATTGGTTGCCTGTATCTTCTTGTTGGCCAGGGTGCCCTTCTTCACAAAACCAGGAAATGGATATGGAGGAGCGAACCTTAAAGGTTCACACAGCAAGTGCTGTTCCGATAATGTGGGTACTTCTACATCGTTATTCCACATTGGCATTAGAAACAAAGACTACTATCTCACCTAAGAGCAAATTGGTTTCCTTGACTCCATTCCTCGAATCCACTCAATTGCTTCGCGTAGGAGGTCGACTTAAGCATTCAATCCTCAGCCCAGATGAAAAACAGCCCCTTATCCTGCCATCAGAATCAACCATGACTACACTGATTATCACTCGTGAACATCATCGATGTCTCCACGGTGGAGTTCAGTTGACTCTCGCTACCTTAAGGAAGCTTACTTGTGCCAATCAGTCGTCGTCAAACCAATCAAAAGTACGCTTGTCTCATCGTTTCGGATTCAAGATACCTTATTATAATTTGTATAAATCAAATTATTAGAGTTTACCTACTTTAAATAAAGACCACTCTTAGTAGAGAGTAATTGTTACTTATTAATCCATGTGCATTGCAACATTTAATTCCACCTACAGTTCAAGTGCTCACAATGCGTATTATTAAAACTTTATTTCAAAACTTTAATTTAGTTTGCTCGCGAAAACTGGCTGAAACTTCATCCAAGAGCTTTATTCAGAGATTAAAATTGAAATTGATTATCATTGATATTAGCAATTTTGCCGCTGTATTTGTGAAAGTATTGCTAAACTCAACAACAAATACAATAATTGGCTTTTTCACGTTTGTAAGGAATTTACGGCCTAGTATTTCTAAAAAAAAAGTTGAAATCGGTTAAGGTTAAGAAATATAATCTGCGGACATATATGTTCGCCAAAATCCATTTGGAGCGTTTCCGGACATTTTATGAAGAGCATTAAGCTCAAAACGTGATGCTTTGGGGGTTTCAACCACATTTTTCTCACAATCCTTACGTGATGAGCAATCTTCGCTGCCAGATTCGAATTCAGCGCATGAGAAGCTAAGAATAACGATTCCTTCTTCTTATAAACAGCCGGACTCATGCAGGCCTATGATTATTAACTTTTATTTGAAATGAACGTTCATAAATAGATTTTTAACTACACTAAAATCTTCGTAAGTATAAAAGTAACAATTTACAGTCCGCATAATGAATAGTTTGAATAATTATTTGTGAGATTTATCCTAAAATAGTAGCACAGCGTGCCCAGAAATAAAATTTATGGGACAGACTTTAAACTGATTTTCAATATTATCTTGGCGTACTTTTGTAGTTGTAATACCTAAAAGAAGTTATTCAAAATTGGTCGAATATTGAGCTCCGGCAAATTTTGCCGTATTTAAATTTTCTAGTCCGGCAAATTTTTGTGTCGATAAGGAACATTCTGTTCCTATGATATTATTTGCTTGTTTGAAAAAATAGTACAATATTTTACTATTATACCATATAATGAGATATATTAAGTTGTAAATGCGCACAAAGTGTCATATAATCAAGAACATTACACACTGAAAGCACACTAAAGAATTGCTCATCACTTCACTATTCCCACAATAATACACTTTATCACTAATTTGCGAATTGTTTAACAGATGGCAGCACTTCAGATTCGAATCATGAATATTCACGATCACTATTTTGTGACCAGTCGCTAACACGCGTATTTTTTAAAGGGTGACTTGGAAAAGTCGTTCGAGATGTGACAGATCACTCTTCTGTGACCAGTCACTAACACTCGTATTTTTTAAAGGAGACTTGGAAAATAGGTTCGAGATGTGACAGGTCGCTCTTCTGTAACCAGTCACTAAAATGCCGTACTGAAAAATTAAAATATGGCAAAAAATGTTGTATCTACCCTCGTGAAAAGAAATACCTTATTTCCCAGCCAGCAGTTTAAACCCCTAATATCCCATCATTATCAGGGTCGTCGCGAGTCAGGACCATAAATATAATCTTTTCTGCTTCATGGTATAAATATAACGGAAATTGGTTGAAGCCTCTAGACATCATAAATCACCCCAGCTTCTTTAAGACTTTCAGGTATAGCTAGTTTGTTGATACAGACAGCTATGTTTATTTCAGAGAGAGAGAGAGAGAGAGAGAGAGAGAGAGAGAGGTGTCTATTTTCATGCCCTAAAAGTAATGCAGGTATAGGCTAAAAGGTACATAACAGAAAAAGACCAAACGTTGTTTGAAATTGGTCTTAACATGGTATTATATTGGAATTTCTTCTCACGATGGGTATACACTACACTCAAAATTTTGTAACTTATCTCCAATCTGAGTTGACATAAGCACTCGCCCATTATGGTTTAAAACGGATTTGGATAGGCTTAGCGTGTCAAAATGATTTTGAAAAAGTTTTTGAAAATGTGCAATAGCTGTATGTATTTTGTACAAAATTTTTGAAAATTTTTTTGAGATTTTTTTCAAATTCGAAAAACATTTAAAATAAAATGTTGTAAAACGAGCATTTTAAACTGATTTAGAAAGAATTAGCTAGGGAACATAATATAGAGGAAGTTTTTTAATTTTCACGAGATTTATCTGAATATTCTACAAACAGGTCAAAAAATAAAAAATAAAGTTTTCAGAAGTTAAAAAATGTTTAAAAACAAAATTTTCTGAAGAAATGTTGGAAACTTTTCTTGAGGTTTTTTTCGATATTAAACAATTGTAACAGAAATGTCAAAGGATCTTCCATCCTCCCCACTCCTCGAGTCCTAGAAGCAGAAGCCCGTTGATACTGCTTCTCTTGTACGGTGCAGTTAGTCCGTTTGGTACCTCTGACCTGCAAAGATCTTTTATAATAAAGAAGTCCTGCAATATAGTTTCAATGGAGCAATTTTGAGATCAAACGACTCTATCTTTGAAAGACAATCTGAAAAGCGGACATCATTACTGTGGTTAAAATCGAGGAACTCCGGACTGTTACTACGGTGCAGCCCTACAACCAGGAAGCAGAATTTGCAGCAGTGGCAACGAAATCTCTACGGTGGTTAATATCGAAGGATAAATCCAAGAGTCTGGACTGTTACTACGGTGCAGCCCGACAACCAGGAAGCAGAATTTGCAGCAGTGGCAACGAAATCTCTACGGTGGTTAATATCGAAGGATAAATCCAAGAGTGGATAATACACTTGAAATCTGCAGTAAATTAAGTAAGTTGGAGTAATCCAAGTATTCCGGAGTAATTCACTTGTTAGCAAGGGTAATACACTCGTAATCGGGAGTGATTTAAGTCAATCGGAGTAATATGTGTATTTCGGAGTAATTCAATGAAAATTCGGAGTAATCCACTTGTAATACAGAGTAATCCACTTGTAATAAAGCGTATTTCAAGTTATACGGCGTAATCTCAGTATTCTGGCGTAATTCACTCAAGGCCGGAGTAATCCTCTTTTAATCTGCAATAATTAAAGTAATTTGGTGTAATACCAGTATCTTTGTGTATAATCATGAAAGTAATTCGAAGTAATTCAAGTATTCTGGAGTAATTAGACTTTAATCCGCAATAATACACTTGAAATCTGCAGAAAATTAAGTAAGTTGGAGTAATCCAAGTATTCTGGAGTAATTTCATAATAATCCAGAGTAATACACTTGTAATCTGCAGTAAATTATGTAATTACGTATAATTCACGTATTCCGGAGTAATCCACTTGCTAGCAAGGATAACAGACTCGTAATCCTGAGTGATTTAAGTCAATCGGAGTAATACTACTTTTTCGAAGTAATTCACTAAAAATTCGGAGTAATCCACTTGTAATCTGCAATGATTAAAGTAATTTCAAGTAATACTAGTATCGCTGTGTATAGTTACTAAAGTGATTCGGTGTAATCCAAGTATTCCGGAGTAATTTGAGTAATTCAGAGTAATACCAGTATTACGGGGTAATCCACTTATAATTTGGAGTAATCCACTTGTAATACAGAGTAATCCACTTGTAATCGAGCGTCATTCAAGTTATAAGTCGCAATGTCAGTATTCTGGCGTAATTCACTTATAAGATGGAGTAATCCACTTGTAATCTGCAAAAATTAAAGTAATTTGGAGTTACACCAGTATCTCTGTGTATAGTTATTTATGTAATTCGGAGTAATCCGAGTGTTCTGGATTAATTGGATTGTAATCAGGAATAATACACTTGAAATTTGCAGTAAATTAAGTAATTTGGAGTAATCCAAGTATTACGGAGCAATTCACTTACAATTCGGAGTAATCTACTTGTAATCCAGAGTAATCTCCTTATAACTCATAGTTATCAACTTGTCCTAGCATTCTGGACTAATTTACTTGTAATCCCAGGTAATCCAATTGTCATCCACGTTATTTCAAATAATGCAGAGTAATCCCTGTACTCAGGAGTAATTTAATTGTAAGCTATAGTAATCAAATATTATTACAGAGTAATTCCAGTATTCTCCAGTGATTCACTTTTAAGCTGGGGTAATCTATTTGTAACCGAAAGTTATCTACTCGTAATCTATAGAAATAAAGTTACAATCTAAAGTAATTTAGCTCCAACCCAGAGTAATCCACTGGTAATCCAGATAATTTGTAATAATGCAGGTTACAATTTTATTAGAAATTTTTTTGTTGCTATTGAAAATTAATTTTCAAAAGTGAAAATTCAGGTAGAGTGAACTCTTTCCCATTTCAAGATGTACCTATTTGAAGGCTTATGTATTTCAAGTCCTCCAAGCCGAGATATTTCAAATCTTGTCTATCTTTTTCAATCTCTATCTTCTTACCTGAATAAATCCTTTTCTATATTTTCTGGAATCTAAGATAGCCCTATCTTCTTGAGTCCCAGTCTTTCTATCTAAATGTAACCACAGCTTATCCACCTCTATCGTTTTCTATCAGTTTCTATCCGTTTCTATCCGTTTCTATCCGTTTCTATCTGTTGTGCAATCCAAAATATTGTCGTACTGTCCAAACAAATCCTCCGCTTATCCACCTCTATCCTTTTCCATCCATTAGGCAATCTCAAATTTCTTCTTTCTTTTTTAATCCCTATCTTCCTATCTAATTTTATACTTTTCTATCATTTCTGAAATAAAAGATAGCCCTATCTTCTTGAATCCCAGTCTTTCTATCCAAGTGTATCTACAGCTTATCCAACTCTGTCTTTTTCTATCCATTATACAATACAAATTTTTTCTATACTTCTTAATCCATATCTTCCTATCTGATTGAAACCTTTGCTATCTTGTTTCAAATATATGTCAGCCCTAACCTTCTGAATCCCAGACGTTCTATCGACATGAATCATCCTATTATGCAGCTCTATCCTTTTCCATCAATCAGGCAATCCAAAATTTTGTCTATCTTTCTCCATCCCTGTCTTCCCATCCAAGTGAATACATTTATATCTTTTCCGAAATATAGGATAGCCCTATCTTCTCGAATCTCAGTCTTTCTATCTAAATGAATTCTCTGCTTATCCATCTCTATCCTTTCCCATCCATTGAGAAATCCCGAATTCTGTCTATCTTTTTCAATCCCTGTCTTCCTATCCAACCTAATCCATTTCTATCTTTTCCAAAATATAAGATAGCCCTATCTGCTTTTATCCCAGTCTTTCTATCAAACTGAATTATCTGCTTATCCATCTCTATCCATTTCCATCCATTATATAATCCCAAATTTCGTCTGTCTTTTTAATCCCTATTTTTCTATCTAATTGAATCCTTTTCTATCTTTTCTGCAATGTAAAATAGCCCTATCTTTCCGAATCCTGGTCGTTCTATCCAAACGAATCCTACGCTTATCCACGTCTCTCCTTTTCTATCCATTAGGCAATCTAAAATTTTGTCTATCCCTTTGAATCCCCATTCATCCATCTGAATGAATCCTCCGCTCACCCACTTTTATCTTTTTCTTCTTCAATCGTCTTGAATCCCAGTCTTTCTATCTAAATGAATCATCTGCTTATCCATCTCTATCCTTTTCCATCTATTAGACTATCTCAAATTCCGTCTATCTTTTTTAATCCCTATTTTTCTATCTAATTGAATCCTTTTCTATCTTTTCTGAAATGTAAGATAGCCCTATCTTTCTGAATCCTAGTCGTTCTATCCAAAGGAATCCTACGCTTATTCACGTATCTCCTTTTCTATCCATTAGGCAATCTAATATTTTGTCCATCCCTTTGAATCCCCATTCTTCCATCTGAATGAATCCTCCGCTTATCCACTTTTATCCTTTTCTTCCTCAATCTTCTTGAATCCCAGTTTTTGTATCTAAATGAATCATCTGCTTATCCATCTCTATCCTTTTCCATCTATTAGACTATCTCAAATTTCGTCTATCTTTTTTAGCGTTGTACTATATAGGAGTTATATATATATATATATAAATATATATATAATTTTTTTGCTTGGAATGTTAAAATTAGAATAATTGAATTGAAAAATTATAGTTTTTTCAGAGAAAAGTACATGTATATTTAAAATGCTTTTAAGAATCTTGCAATATAGCGCGTCAAGGGAACCGTCGTCAGTTTATCTGATAGAAATGAATAGGTGGTATAACAATATTTATGATTAGATTAACCCTATTTTATTGCTGGTTTAAATACAGCCATACAGAATTTCTGTTTCGGCAATCCGATTCTTGTTGTTTACGAAAGTAGACGCGCAGGCGCGATCAAGATGCGCCTGTTGTAAACAAAACAAAGCGAGTCAGGTAAATCAGTCATGCAAAGGGTATTGATAAACATTTTTGTTAAAAGATACACTCTTGGTGCGTGATGTGTATTAATAAAGGGTACTCATGCAATATTTATTGCTCTGTGGTAGGTTGTAGTTCAGTAAACACACACAGGATCATCTTTCATATAGAACCTCACTGTATAATTAATAATTCAGTGGACTGTATTACATATTAAAAGTTTATAAAATTTAGTGCCTAAGTTAACACCGGACTGGAATTGTACCTTTTCGTAAGAAGGTTCTAACGCGTATCTGCTCTCTCATAGCAAATCAAACTCAAACATACATTCCATCAGATGGCACCACTCACATTAAGTGCCACAATGACTTAAATTTTAAAATTACAAATTCGCTTCGCGACAAATATAAATAACTTGTATTTACCATATTTCAGTATGTGCATTTCGTACTCTTTATGATTGAAGTACACGTATTATATTATAAATATACTCGTAATTTTTCAACCCACGATCATATGGTTAAATCAACGTTACCATTTCTATATATTTTTCGAATTTTTAACCACTCTAAAGTTCCTTTGGATATCAAAACCACCCCCCCCCCCCCTCTGCCCGCTTCATCATTGCGTGAGCCGCATCAGACTGAATTCTTCTCAGACCGTTAAAATCAATTCAAAATTCCCTCGAATGCATCAAAATGATCCAGAATCACCAGAATTGTATATAAATATTATTATTTTCGTTTAACTTTTAAATTTTCCACCGAGTGTACGAATAAAGTGTTTTATTGCAATATGATTTATAATATAAAAAGAGTATGATCCCCCCCGGATAAATTTATGAAAATCGCAAACATCACGTAAAGTTTAAAATATGTGGTTTCTTTTATCTTCAAAATTAATAGTACTTAAGATACTCATCTGGAAAAGCTACACCAATTATTTCGCTTTTTGTCTTAGAAGATTCTTGCCATTTAATAATGTGCACATTTGGCTTCCACTTTGTGATATTTTTTTTTTTTATTGAAAGTGAATTAAATTGTTCGTGAACGGGAAAATAATTACAGAATAATCGCGCATGCATAGACCAGATTATTGGGCGACTTAAATTTTATTTTACAAGAACATGGACGATTCGAGGCGGTCAAGTTTCATGTTTCTTTCTTCTTTTATTTATTTTTACGAATTTTTACGGTTATTTTAACGAAAAATTTTAAAATATCTCTTCTAGAATTTTTTTTTAATTTGTTGAAAATCCTTTTTAAAATACTCCACATTAGTCCAATTCTTCAAAATTCTTCGAAATATTTCCATATTATGAAAACAAATTGAAAATTTGTTCAAATCATTATAAATAGTCTAAAATCTTAAAAAATACTTTTAAATTCTTGGAAATACTTTGGAGTATTTACAAGTCTTTGATATATTATGAAATTGCTGAATTCTTGTGAATAAATACTTTGAAAAATTATTTAAATTATTACAAAAATTCCGCTGAAGTCTAATCAATCCCTTAAAAGGCCTCAACATTTCTTCGAAATATTTTGTAGTCTTTTCAAATTACTAAAATCAATTGAAAATTTCTTCCAATATAAATTCTCTGTTCCAAGTCAGAATTGGAATTCTTTCGGAAATTTCACAGTTCGAAGTAAGAATTATAATGCTTTTAAAAAATTCCTTTTTCCAGATTTAAATTATAATTTTTTTCGGTTACAGATAAACGTAATACTTCGACTTTCTAAACCTATTCTGAGAGAAAATAGCTATAAATAGTGATAAATTGTTAAAACAATTTAGGTAAACATCTAATTATCAGGAAAATGCAATATTTAATGCATCAGAAATAATTTTTACTAAAAGAAACCTCAAAAAACTAATAATGCTAAAAACTCGCAAAACCCAATGTTTCACTTATGGGTTTCTTTGGACCCTATAAGACAGATTTATGGTGGAAAAAATTCAAAAAGTAATCTTTCATTCCTATTCGGTGGCTAATTGTGAAAAGAAATTTTGAGGATCGACTCGATACAGCTAATATTGACGATTCTGAATCAAATTGACAAAAAAGTCTTTTTTCTTATGGGAAATACGTGTTAAAGTTTATTCGAGAGTTCGAAAAAAAAAATTTGAATCATCCTAGTAGACATAGTAAATAACCGCCTTTCTCTAATTATCAACCCCCTCAGCCACATGAAAATATCAATATTTTTAATTCAAATGAACTCAGAGATTAATGCAGTAATGGTTTAATTTTTAGGTCTAGAAAATATTTACACTTAATACATTCATATGTTTGAATTATTTTTATTTTTAGTACAGTTCAATAGTTATACATGTTAATATTGTTACACCCAATTTCAAGATATGGTGCCATTTCGCTCCGACTTTGGGTACGAAACTACCGTCTATTGCTTTTGCAGCAAAATTGTACAAACAATTGAGAGTAGGTGACTTTTCGTACCCACACACTACCAAGGTTAATTTTTGTTGCAGCTAAATGGTACCCTGAACTAAGGGTTAGATTCACACTTTATTTTTTCTGTTAAAAAGTCCACCACCTGTGTTAACTGGATATACATGTCCCTTTCGGGGGTTTGCCTTTCCGAACAAGTGTAATCCTTAGAAAACTGCAACCCTCTGTATTCTGCAAAAACAAAAAATTGGTCAATTTTATTTAAATTTAATTTTTGGATATTAAATTTTCAAAAAATTAACATTTTTCAAAATCCCTGCACCATAATGTGTAGACTAACTCAGTACAAGTAGAATTTTTTTTTATTATATCATTAAGCCGTTTCCCTTTCGGGGTAGGCGTGAATTGCTCGGTGGTAAAGTAGTGATGTGGTATGAAGCTTGGTGGTGTATTCGTAGATAGTACAGATGAAGATTATTTTAGTGAACACTGTGGAGGAGAGAAGTACCCACTACTGAAGACTGCAATTCGAGTCCTCAAAGACAAACGTTGAGCTGTTGTATAAACCCAATTCGGAAAAATAAAGAATTAACCGCACCTCTAAAAAGACACATCTGCATGTATTTTTCAGTGTTGGCTAATAACTCGTTGGGGGCCGTGCATAAATTACGTGAAGTCTTTTTCATCGTGCATGCGTAATGCACAATGCGAATGGAAAACCGCTGTGAAGTATGACTCCGTGCATTCATGATAAAAAATAGTGTGTGCAACTCGCATGGTATCAATGGTATCAATCAAAAAGGATAAAATTTCTACAACGAAGATAAGTTTTCTACCAAAAAAGACGAATTTTCAACAACAAATACATAAAGTTTTAACTAAAAAAGTTCAGGTTTTGATGAAAAATATCATCTTTCAACACAAAATGAAAGTTAGTTGCATTTTTAGTTTTAAAAAATTAGTTCTCAACCGAAAACAAAACGAATATTTCACAAAATAGTTAGATTTTTTAATGAGATGAATTCCAAACGAAAGGTATAATGATAAACTTTTTAGCCAAAATAGCTTCTACAGTGATTCGTAAAATAAAATAAATAAATTTTCTCAAGTTGAAAAATTAAAAACCTTAAATCTCGAACTAAATTACCTACTATGCTGTACAAGTATTGCCAGTGTAATTACCAAACATTATAATCAACAAATCTTTTCAATCTGTGAAATAAAAAAATTAGAAAATTCGTGGATTTAAATTAAGGATTTAAAATATGACATAAAGCGCCAAATTGTAAGAGAAAACGATATTTTAACGAAAAACAGTATTGCAGTTCAATCAATATTTCTCAATAATTCAATGTTAATTACAGATATAAAAATCGCACTGTAATAATTTTTATCACGGGACAAGTTTATTATCTATGCTATGACGAGTGATACTTTCCGAATTAAATCATTGTTAAACATGACTTTTATTTTTAGAATCTTTACGAGGTTTCAAATAACAAACTTTGTCGGATTGAAATGGAAATTATAAAAGCTGAATGCTATTCTTTATTATTTAATGATATTCTATTATCGCCAAACTAAATAATTATCTATTAGCAATTATATACAATTTATTTAAAAGGGTAACTTTTTTTAAACAGTGAAGGGTGGTTCTAAAACGATTGGGTATTATTCAAAGTCATTATTAAGTCTATTGAAATTTCTTTGTGATTCGTGAATATTCTTTCTGTTTATATAATATTTCTTTCAGTTCTTGTTTTCAATACCGGAGCTACGAACATCAAACTATAATTATATTTACGAAGAACGCTTATTTATCTAATCACGCAATTTCCAGTTTTGAGTTAAACTTATTTTTTATTTTCACACCTTGACAAGAGTCGAAATGAAAAATCTCGTCTGAATGAAGTTGATGTTTGAAAAAGAGGTTTATATTTTACAACTTTGACAAAACTGATAGAATATTCACGATTTTATGGATTTTTTCTATTCTAAACTAAAATGCAATTCCCGCGAGTTTGGGACCCCCCACCTGAAGTTCGTTACGTAATACATGAAAGGCTCATAAAAATATATGGGCATTTCCAAAGATTTTTTTAATTCCAGCCGAAATTCTGCGCGAACGTGTCTGTGATTTAGCTAGCGATTTTTTTCCTAATGGATGGTGCCTTAATGCCCCCCTCCCCTCCACAAAAAAGGATTATATTTTTCGAATCATAACTTTATGTAAAATTCTCTTTTCAAATTGGATTTTGTCGACAATTTTACTTTTAACTTCAAACGTTAATAAAAAAGGCAATTCATAACCCAGTTTAACATTCAATGGCTAAATTTATTCATTTCAGAGAGTATTTTCAGGACAATTATTCGCTATATACGTATATCAAAAACTCAAAAAATAAGATCATCTTCAAAGTAGTCTAAAAATTCACTAAATTTCACCAAAGTCAAAAGAGTTGACATTTTCCAATTTTTAAAGTTCAGCGATCTTGCTTCTCTATAAAGTTATAAGGTTTTGTTATAAGGTTATAAGTTATAAGGTATATAAGTAAAAAATTCATGGAATAATTTAAGTACAGCCTTTGTTTTTCATTTACATGAATATTTATAAAGCTAAAGAGGCTAGTTTTCATGAAATTTACCATTTTCACCTTGTCAAAAAAAAACCCACAGAGTCTTTTCTATGCATTTCAATTTCTGAGGTACAGGGCATTTTTGAATTGACCTCTATTTTATTAGATTTCATAATTTATTTTAGAAAATATTGTTTTTATATAAAAATATATGACAGAGAAATTGTGTATTTCGTAAACAGACAACTTTTTATGTAGAATATTTTTTGGTGAAATCATTATTTAAAAAAAAATCGACCGAAAATGAAGATCACGCTGATTTTTTATGATTTTTGCCCCAAAAAAACTGTACCATGAAAAGTATGGCGAAATGTGACATGCAGCTTGTCACGTGATCCTGGATCAGAGACGCACCAAAGTAATTGATTCATAATTACTTGCAAAAAACTGTTAAGCCTTCATACATTTAAAAATTAATGTTATTACCACATACGCATTCTATCGATCGAAATAAAATTTAAAATTATTGTTCACTATTATAAAATCAAAATTGATTTTTTTTTTTTGAAAACTATTAGTTGTAGGGCAAAATATCAAACACAAAATAGTTGTCTTTCTTCAAGTCCACTAAGCCTGTTATACAAGTGCATTATGAAAAATAAAAACCCATCTTCATAAACTAGAAAACTACAAGGAAATTTTTATTTTTATCGTGAAAACAAGTGTCACTCTTAAATTATTGACCACATCAAAAAAATTTTTGCAGAATCATTAGGATTTACAATATACTGTCTAAAAAATGTTCTTGTTTATATTAGGATGAAAGTGAGAAAGCTTCAAGATCTATAATATTACATTTTATTCAGTCAACAGTACTTCAATTTACATTTGACGTAAGCATAATTAAGTAGTTTTATTGTTAATTCACAGTCAAAATTATATTTTTACAATAAATGAAAAATGTGTTTTTTCTTTATTGCATTACTCACTATTAAATAGAAGTTCTGAAAATCAAAACTTATCACAAACGGTTATTAAAATCAGTTCTTTCTCTGTCTAAAAAAAGGAGAAAAACAGTTCATCCTTGTGCAAAGTGAGGTTGGGACGCCGTACGGTAATGACGTTTGGGTTGTTCTTTTATCAAATTAAAGTAAATAGGAACGCAAATAAAAAAAAGAAATGACCATTTTGTAGAGGATGATGATAACTATTTATTAAATTTAAAAAAAAATCAGTACGAGTTTCTAAGTTATTGTTATATTACTGGGACTTCAAGTTTGCCTGTGATTTGACAATTACCCAAATATGATTTTTTAATTGAAGCACACGAATTTTTATAAATTTATATATATATATATATATATTTATTTATTTTGTTTATTTTTATAAATTTAGTTAAAGTCGCTTGAAATAAATTTTCTTTTCTTTAATTCAGTGAAATTGACTTGATGAAGTTCTTGGATTTTATTTAAATTCTCGTGAATTGAGATGAATTTACTTTGATGTAAATTAATTTCCATTTAATTAGGTTAATTAAAATTGTCCTGATTAGAGTAAGTTTTTGTATATTCAGATGCAGTTACTTTTATTGAGTTGAATTTGATTTTACTTTAATTTATTTCCATTCGATACAGTTAAATATGTGTAAATTTAATTGAGTTCCGTTTGGTTCTGGTAAATTTATTTTAATTCTCCTCAGTGCAAATCAATTTCCTTGATTTCAGTTTAGTCTTCTCAAATACGGTTGCTTTTTCTTAAATTAGTTTGAAGTTTCTGGAATTCAATATCAAATTTCATTATTCGTTAATTTGGTAGAATTAATTTTAATACAATTGAATTTATTTGGAGTTTAATTGATGTGCTAAATTAATTCCATTGAATTGACATTATTTTGTTTAGAAAACAATTGTATTTTCCATGCATTTGGGTTGAATTAGATAACGAATTTGGCTACAATGGTATCATATATGGATTTCTTCTCCATCAATGGTGTATCATGCACTTTTGAGGTGATATTAATAAATTCTAGTTTCGCTCACTTCGAACTACTTGAAGAGTTTAACGCCACTAAAACCACTAAAGGGAGATATATTTCTTCCTTGATGATCTTTAAAAATTGTACACCTAAGACAACGTGCATTACGCCCTTGGCTCGAGGCCATCTAAGGTGTTTTCCAAGACTTTAACGGAAATCAGGATGAGATCGGAACCCGCTTAAAGTGCTCTTTGGGTCCTCAAAGTAGTTGACCGAGATCGTTCGAGTACAGCTAGCTAGAAATAAAAGAGATCAGCACTCCCTATAGAAAAGTTGAGAATGAGTCTCGGGTAGCGAACACCTCGATTATTGTATTTCTTTTGCGCACATGAAGGTAGAAAAGTACGGATGTTCTTGTCAGAAAATTGTATACGACCACCGACGCTATCGTACGTAATCAACCGTAAATTGTACTTCCTATAGAACCCTTTTATACTTAATTACTTTCTGCCACTCACACTCCGAGAAAAAAGCCTCATTTAGTTTACAGTCTCACAGAATTTTAGCTCTCACATTTCATTTCTATAGTTTAGCTTCATTTGTGCAAATTCAAACATTTTTCAGGATTGCTACAGGTCAGGGAATTCCAGAAAGTCAGGTATTGTTCGGGAAAATCTGAAAGTGTCAGGCAATTTATGATAAACTAAAGTTGAAGTTAATTTTATTATTTTGTTGAAAATTCAACAAATTTGTTCAAATATAATTCTATTTTGGTAGAAACTATATTATTTTTCGTCAAAAATCACAACTGTTTGGTTGAAAATTAATCTGCTTTGGTTGAGGATTTAACTATGTTGTTCAAAATTATTTTTTTTTACTGAAAATTCAACTATTCCATGTTTGGTTGAAAATTTATCTTCTTCAGTTGAAAGTTCAACTATTTGGTTGAAAAATTTTGTTAAGAATTTGTCTTTTGTGGCAGAATATTAATTTTCTTGGTAACTAATTGATCTTTTCTGGTAGGAAATTAATCTTCTTAGTTCAAAAATCATATGTTTGGTTGAAAATTTATATATTACGATGAAAATTTATTTTATTTCGTTGAAAATTAATTTTTTTACTGAAAATTGAACAATTCTTTTTTAAGTTGAAAATTTATGTTTTGGGTGAAATATCAACTTTTTTCATATTCGTCTTTTTTGTTGGAAAAGCAATCTCATTAGTTGAAACTTCATCTTTTTGGTTAAAATTCATATCTTTGGTTGACAATTGATCTTTTTTAGTTTTGTTCAAAATTGGTATTTTTTTGGAAAAAATTAATCTTTTCGGTTGAAAATTAAACTATTTAGTTAAAAATTCATTTTTTTTTTGAAGATTCATCATTTTAGTTTAAAATTCATTTCTTGAACTGAAAATTTAACTGTTCAATTACTTCTGGAAAATTTATCTTTTTGATAGAAATTCAATCTTCTTGGTTGAAAATTTATCTGTTTGGTTAAAAATTTAACCATCTCGTAAAAAATTTATTTTATTTGGTTAAAAATTAATTTGTTTACTGAAATTTAACTATTCTATTTTTGCTTAAAAATTCATTTCGTAGGTTGAAAATTGTTATATTTTGTTGGAAATTGATCCTTTTTAGTTGAAAATTCATGTATTTTGTTCAAAATTAGTCTTTTTTTTGGTAGAAAATTCATCTTTTGGGTTGAAAATTCAACTGCTTGTTTGAAAATTCACTTTTTGGTGAAAGATTCATCATTTTAGTTAAAAACTTATTTCTTTGGTTGAAAATTCTACTATTTTATTGAAAATTCGTTTTTTTCCCCTAGTAGAACATTAATTGTCTTAGCTGAAAATGTAAAAATTCCATTTTTGTTTGAAAATTCATCTTTTTGAGTTAAAAATTTATTTATTTTGTTGAAACTCGTATTTTTTGGGTTGAAAATTTTCGATGGAAAATTTATATTTTTGGGTTAGGAATTCAACTTTTTTGTTAAAAATTCATATTTTTGGGTTGAAGAGTCAACTGTTTTGTAGGAAATTCCTCCTTTTGGGTTGAAAATTAGTCAGTTTTGGTTAAGGATTCAGCTAATTTGTCGGAAATGCGTATCTTTATGGTTGTATTGAACTGTTGTTGATTGAAAAGTAACATATTTTTGGTAAAGATATCAACTATTACCATTTTTCTTGAAAATTCATTTTTTACATTCTCATTCATGAGAGTGTAATGTAATCGTCCAAATTTGCGATCTCTGGTTTTTAACGGATCTTTACCATATTTTATATTTTCCTCCTCCTTAGGCACAAGGGACCCCCGCTAATAAGGGTTGCATTATGTTCAACACTTTCATATCGAATGTATATTATATCTCTTTATCTACCTCTGCCTGAGATTGCTCATTCAGATTTTGCAAAATAAAGTAAAAATTTCACTTAGCATGATTACTTTAATAGTATTTTCTTTGATAATAGATTTGATACTTTTACGATGATTCATTATGATAAATTTAAATTTTTAAATTAAAGCTTTTGCAGGTTTCAATCGTGTGCAAAACTACAAAACTTGCCGACGTTTCGTGAACATTGCAGTTCACGGAACGCCGGCAAGTTTTGTAGTTTTGCACACGATTGAAACCCGAAAAAGCTTTGAATTTATCAGTATTTTATTATTCTGGATTACATTTTCTTCTCAGCTACTACGGAAAATGTATCATTTCAATAAATTAATATTATTATAATTCATAATATGCATTCGTATTGAAACATACGTATTTTCATTGCCTTGTTTTTATAATTAAGACAGAAGTTCGAAACTTATAAGAAACAAGATAAATTTTGACCAAAGAAGAATATTTTTCTATCAATTGAGAGTATATTCTAACTAAATACATAAACTCTTACACAAATATTTGAATTTTAAAACAAATGCTTGAACTAATAGTTCAAATAAAAAAATGCATTTGAAACCAGAAATAGAAGAGTTAAATTTTTAGTAAAAAATTAATCTTCATACAAATGCAATAATTTCCAACGAAATAGTTACATTTTTAACCAAACAGATGACTTTAACATCAAGACGATTACATTTCTATAAAAAAAGATGAATTTCTCACAAAAAATGGAATAGCTAAATTTTCAGTAAAAAAAAAATAATTTTCAAAAAAGAACTAATTTTCAATAAACGAAATAAATTTTCAATCAGAAATAAAAATTTTCAACAAACTAGACTAATTTTCTACCAGGCAAAGATTAATTTTCAACAAAGTAGACGTGGTTGAGGTGCCACAGCGATTTTTGAAAAGGTTTTGAGAGGAAAAGTGTGAGAGAAGTTGATAAAAAGTTGTGAAAAGGTGAAGAAAGATGCTTGGGTCCAGTGCAAGTGAACGCGAGGAAGGAAGTGAATCAGGGAAGATAAAAAGTGATTGGGTAAAAGTGGAACGTGCAAAAGTGAGGGTAAGGTCAGATCGGAAGGACGGAGGAAAAGGACGGAGGGCCAGCGCCGCCTAGTGGTGGAAAAGCAAAGGTGAAGAAAGGAGGTTGACTAGGGTAGTAGTGCGAGGATCAGCTGGGTTGAGAGAAACAGAGAGTGAGAAAGAAGGAGTGCTGACGCACGACAGCAGAGAAGAGAGAAATGGAAGACAAGAAGAAGCAGACGGTGGAGGGAGACTGGAATGCAGTGAGGAAGCTAGAAAAGCATCAGGAAAAATTCTTCATAATTCATAACTGAAGCTAGATTGGGAATTGGCGAGGGCGTAAATCAGAGGGGAACAGGAGATATATAGGAGAAGCTTCAAGGCAACTCTGCAGAAAATGGTAGCGAAGTTCGAGCAACTCAGCGCGAGGTGTGAGGCAGAGAAGAGCAAGAAGGAAAAGGAAGAAGTGAGAGACACAGGATGCCAAACAGGAGAAGAGAACAGAACGTAGAGGGACCAGTCGAAGAAGCTTACATAAGAAAATTGGTTGAAAGAGAAGGAAGAGGGCGCGGGAAGGAGAAGGAATTTAAAAGTGCAGGGAGTGGGGAAGGAAGAAAATGAACTGAGGAACGTGGTGGGATGCTTGGCCGCACATACGAAAATCGCGACGAAAGTAGGAAGGCCAAAGAAAATAGGTGGTAGGATGCAGCTCCAGTTGAGGATATGGGAGAACAAAAGGGACTTACTTAACGCCAATGAAAAATTGGAAGGCTCGCGTCTCTGGATAGAAGAGAACTTAATTAAAAGGAAAGAGGAAATCCAGAAGTGGTTGAGAAGGGAGAAGAAAAGGATGGAAAAGGCGGAGTGTGAATAGACTTGAGATTTATGAAAGCGAGAGAAGGAGAGGCGATCTGGCAGTGGAGCGAGCAGGAAGGAGAGATGATAGTGACCGGTAGAATAACAAAGAAGACAGAACGAGAACAAGATGGTAGGAGGATTAGCGCGGTGGAGCATGGTGGAGGAGGAGAATAAGTTAGTGAGTGCAAAAGTGGAAAACGAAAAATCAACGATGGGGGACAGTGATAGTGAGAAGGAAAAAGTGCTGGGGCACCAAGTATGGAAAAAGGACTTGTTTAAAGACGCTAAGGAGAAAGGAAGAGAAATAATATTTTCAGATAATATTTTTCGAAAACTTGTTGCTGTTTGTGAGTATGGGTATAGTTATGTTGTAAGATAGTGTAAGATGAGTTTCTGGATAAGAAAGAAGAACTGTTAAATGGAAGATTGGCTCTAGGTGTGATGGTTGACGCTACGTCATCGTGTAGGTTAAAGTTCTGTTGTTTTATAACTTTGCTCTTGGCTATAATGCTATTCTTGGGTGTCATAAAAAAGGAAGTGCGAGTGAAAGCAGAGAAAGGGAAAGTAAGCCTTCGGGGCTAGGTTATCGCGTCTGTAAAAAGGACAGGTGTCAATAGATGGTATGGAAAAGACTGTATTGGTAGGGAAGTATAAGATGGGAGATGTAGGAGGAATGTCATGGTGAGAAAGTAGGGTATGGGTAGTAGGGATAGTATGAAAAGGACAGTGGAAGAGGGAAGGGCAAATGAGAAGTGGGTAGAGTTAGGGAGGGGAAGTATGAAATGTGAGTGGGGTGTGGGAGGATATGCGAAGAAGTAGGAAGGAAGTAGGTGAAGTGATTTAGGGTTAAGGGAGTATGAAAGGTGTGGTAGGGGTATTGAAGAAGTGTAAGTACATAAGGGGCAGTAGTAAAGGGCAGTGTAATATGGAAGAGGAGTGAACAAGTGAGGGATGGGATAGAAGTGTGGAAAGGTGTAAAAATTCATCTCAAAAATGAGTGTGAAATTTTATATAAATCATTAAGCGAACTTACGTGGTCATATAGTAATCCACTTTTGCTTTCACTTTGTCATTCGCCGCGCATTGTAGCGATACTTTTACAGCAGCTTCTGCTGCCCTTCTCAAAGTGGCATCTGCCGGTTTAGCTTGGCCAGACTGCATACTTGAAAGCATATCAAGAAAAGGTTTTGCAGTGCTCATCTCTTTCTCTTTCTCTTTCTCTTTCTCTTTCTCTTTCTCTTTCTCTTTCTCTTTCTCTTTCTCTTTCTCTTTCTCTTCCTCTTCCTCTTCCTCTTCCTCTTCCTCTTCCTCTTCCTCTTCCTCTTCCTCTTCATTCAAGAATTCAGGAAATTTAGAGAAATCAAGGATTTTAGGGAATTCAAGTCATTCAGAGAGTTTCAGGAATTTAGAGAATTCAGAAAATTCCAGGGAATTCAGATAATTTCAGGGATTTTAGAGAACTTGGGGAATTCAAGGAATTTCAGGAATTTCTAATTTTCAAGGAATTCAATGAATTCCGAATATTCAAAGATTTCAGGGATGTCGGAGAATTTCAAGGATTTTATAGCAGTTAGGGAATTTAGAAAGTTCAGGAATTCAGGAAATTTAGAGAAATTAAGGATTTTAGGGAATTCAAGTCATTCAGAGAGTTTCAGGAATTTAGAGAATTCCAGAGAATTCAGATAACGTCAGGGATTTTAGAGCAATTAGGGAATTCAAGGAATTTCTAATTTTTAAGGCATTCAGAATATTCAAGTACTTGTGTGAATTTCGAATATTCAAGAATTTCAAAGATTTCGGAGAATTCAAAGGATTTCATATCATTTAGGGAATTCAGAATTTTCAGGAATTCAGGGAATTTAGAGAAACCAAGGATTTCAGAAAATTCAAGGCATTCATAGATTTTCAGGAATTTAGAGAATTGAGAAAATTCCAGGGAATTCGGCTAATTTCAGGGATTTTAGAGCAATTAGGGAATCCAAGGAATTTGAGGAATTTCTAATTTTCAAGGAATTCAGCGAATTCCGAATATTCAAGGATTTCAGGAATTTTATAGCAGTTAGGGAATTGGGAAAGTTCAGGAATTCAGGAAATTCAGAGAAATCAAGGATTTAAGAGAATTTAAGGCATTCAGCGATTTTCAGGAATTCAGAGAATTTCAGAGAATTCAGATAATTTCAGGGATTTTAGAGTACTTAGGGATTTCCAGGAATTCCTAATTTTCCAGGAATTCAGTGAATTCCGAATATTCAAGAATTTCAATGATTTCGGGGAATTTCAAGGATTTCATATCAGTTAGAGAATTCAGAAAGTTCAAGAATTCAGGGAATTTAGAGAAAACGAGGATTTTAGAGAATTCAAGGCATTCAGAAATTTTCATGAATTTAGAGAATTCAAAAAATGACAGGGAATTCAGATAATTTCAGGGATTTTAGAGCAATTAGGGAATTCAAGAAATTTCTAATTTTCAAGAAATTGAATCAATTCAGCATATTCAAGTAATTCTGTAAATTCAGAATATTCAAGGATTACAGGAATTTCAGAGAATTTCAAGGATTTCATAGCAGTTAGATAATTCAGAATGTTTAAGAATTCCGGGAATTTAGAGAAATCAAGGATTTGACAGAATTCAAGGCATTCAGAGATTTTCAGGAATTTAGAGAATTCAGAAAATTCCAGAGAATTCAGATAATTTCAGGGATTTTAGAGCACTCAGGGAATTCCAGGAATTTCCAATCTTCCAGGAATTCATTAAATTCCGAATATTCAAGAATTTCAGGGATTTCGGAGAATTTCAAGGATTTCATATCAGTTAGAGAATTCAGAAGGTTCAAGAATTCAGGGAATTTAGAGAAAACGAGGATTCGACAGAATTCAAGGCATTCAGAGATTTTCAGGAATTTAGAGAATTCATAAAATTCCAGGGATTTCAGAGCAATTAGGGAATTCAAGGATTTTCAGGAATTTCTAATTTTCAAGGAATTCAGTGAACTCCGAATATTCAAGGGTGTCAGGGATTTCGAAGCATTCCAAGGATTTAATTGCAGTTAGAGAATTCAGAAAGTTCAGGAATTCAGGGAATTTCGAGAAATCGAGGATTTTAGAGAATTCAAGGCACTCAGAAATTTTCAGGAATTTAGAGAATTCATAAAATTCCAGAGAATTCATAAAATTTCAGAGAATTCAGAAAATTCCAGAGAATTCAGATAATTTCAGGGATTTTAGAGCAATTAGGAAATCCAAGGAATTTCAGGAATTTCTAATCTTCAAGAAATTCAGTGAATTCAGAATATTCCAGGATTTCAGGTATTTCGGACAATTTCAAGGATTTCATAGTAGTTAGGGAATTCAGAAACTCCAGGAATTCAGGGAATTTAGAGAATTCAAGGATTTTAGAGAATTCAAGGCATTCAGAGATCTTCAGGAATTTATATAATTCAGAAGATTCCAGGAAATTTAGATAATTCCAGGGATTTTAGAGCACTTAGCAAACTCAAGGAATTTCAGGAATTTCTACTTTTCCAGGAATTCAGTGATTTCCGAATATTCAAGGATTTCAGGGATTTCGGAGAATTTCAAGGATTTCATAGCAGTTAGAGAATTCAGGGAATTTAGAGCAAACAAGGATTTTAGAGAATTCAAGGCATTCAGAGATTTTCAGGAATTCAGAGAATTCCAAAAATGACAGGGAATTCAGATAATTTCAGGGATTTTAGAGCAATTAGGGAATTGAAGAATTTCTAATTTTCAAGGAATTCAGAATATTCAAGTAATTCTGTGAATTCCGAATATTCAAGAATTTCTGGGATTTCGAAGAATGTCGAGGATTTCAAAACAGTTAGAGAATTCAGAAAGTTCAAGAATTCCGGGAATTTCGAGAAATCAGGGATTTGACAGAATACAAGGCATTTAGAGATTTTTAGGAAATTAGAGAATTTAGAAAATTCCAGTGAATTCATATAATTTCAGGGATCTTAGAGCACTTAGGGAAGTCAAGGAATTTATAATTTTCAAAGAATTCAGTGAATTCAGAATATTCCAGGATTTCAGGGATTTCGGAGAATTCCAATGATTTCATAGCAGTTAGGGAATTCAGAAAGTTCAGGAATTCTGGGAATTTAGAGAAATCAAGGATTTTAGAAAATTCAAGGCATTCCGAGATTTTCGGGAATTCAGAGAATTCATAAAATTCTAGGGAATTCAGATAATTCCAGGGATTTTAGAGTAATTAGAGAATTCAAGGAATTTTTAATTTTCAAGGAATTCAGTACATTCAGAATATTCAAGGAATTCTGTGAATTCCGAATTTTCAAGGATTTTAGGGATTTCGGAGAATTCCAATGATTTCATAGCAGTTAGGGAATTCAGAAAGTTCAGGAATTCTGGGAATTTAGAGATAGAGAAAAGAAGTGGGAAGAGTGGAAAGCAGATGTGGCTGACGTTAGTAACGGATGTCTGCCGAATGTTGAAGAATGGTGAGGGGAAGTAAGGGTATAAAGCAAAATTAAGAGAATGGAGGGAAAGTAGTGAATGGAATCATGGAAGGGGGAGCTTTGAACGACTTATTTACGTCAAGTGAACTACAAAACCCTTTCTTCTATGCGCGAGGCGCCTATCTTCAGTAATTTTCCAAATGAACACCTTGTTAATTCCGCTTCACTTTTTTCTCCCAAAAAAAATATTTTGAATTCAGATTCTCATTTTGAAGTAAGGTAAAATAGATTAAGTGTGTGAATGGGTTTTTTCACTATAAAGGAATCACTTGTTAATACGTTATATTGGTGGAGTTGACGTAAACGATGAACAAGTTGTACAATACTCTTCTATCATTGTGTAAATTAAGTGGAAAATGTTACACATTCGCGTTTTTTTCCAAGCTTTTCACAATTATAGGTTTGTAATTGATTTGAATGAAAGAATTGGATATCATTTGAAATGCCTAGAAAAACGTTGATTTTACAATTAATGTTGAAATTTAAGTTTAACTTGAATACAAAAAAGATATTTGCTTTGTTTTTTACTTAGGGACGATTCACTACTGCGAATCACTGAAAGACTGCAAGCGAAATATACGAAAGAAAATGGAATAATGAAATTACGCTTTTACAATTTTGGAAATATTTTCAACATTACAAATTCATAAATCTCTTTGTCTCTTTATAGATATATCATCAGGTATGCCGCCCAAAACAATGGACTTTCTGGCAAATTTTGGGATGAGTAGTGAACACGATAATCATCAAGGTAACCCTAGAGCAAATGAAGATTGATAACAGAAGTGTTCATTAATAAGCAGTTGACAACTGTCAATAACCTCTGGAGCGAATTTCTTGAACGAATGTAATTATTTCAGTTTGAATTTTGTTGCAATTCTGATGACGTATTTCGAACGTTCAGAAAATTTTTCATTAGAATTCATTGTTTTTAAATTTTTTAGCAATCAAATCGGTAGCAGAAAGTGTCGCTAAAAAAAGTGTTGGAAAACCGGACGTTTGCTCTTTAACGGATCAAAGAAAAAATTTTCAAAATGTTTACAAAAGCGGCATGTATTTCTTATATCGATTACCTTTTTCAAGGCTCTCTTCCTTTGGCAGCATAGCGTCCCATTAGATATTTTGTGCAAAAATATACTCCAGGCAACAAATATCTGTAAATACCCTTGGTATCTTTAAAATTGCTTGAAATTTCATTGAAATCTTGAAAATCCTCCAGAATCTTTTGAAATCCCTTAATACCTTTGGAACTATTTTGAAATCCATTCAATTATTTAATATCTGTTTAATTTTTTTAAAAACCCCCTCATAATTGTTCAAATGCCCTAAAATCATGAACACTAAATGGTTGTTCTTGATCAAAGCATTTAGCGATATTTTAATTTTTGACAAAATCCCGCATGTTTAAACACAACTTTTTTTGCCGAAAAAAACGTCTACTTTTTCGCTATAACGAAAATCGATGAAATCAACAATCCTTCGATCAAGGACAACAATTGAGTGTCATAAATGACTACTCAAATGTTGATAACGATCGGATAAGCCGATCCTTGGACATCTTCATCAACGCAAAACGCCTTTTTTTTTGGTTTTCTGAGAGATTGACTGAACTGATAAATCTTTCCAAAGTTATCGTGCCTACACGATACTACAGACTGCAGGTTAGATAGACAGACTAACAGACACCTTCGTAAAAATCGAAAGAATTGCAGGGCAATTCCAACACGTATAAAAATACACCTCAGAAACAATATGCTGGAATATGTAGGAAATGAAAATTGGAAAAGGCAACGAGTGTAACCGAAATTGTTCTTGAATTCTTCGTAATTCCTGAAAATTCAAGGTCCATTCCAGCAAGTTTATAAATTTATCCTTGTCAAAATATTCCGAAATAGGAAATGAAAGTACTCGCCTACTCAGTATCTAACTTTACATCGTACGTCATCACCGTTTTTACGGTCCCTCAGCACTTTTTCTCCTCAAAAAGGGTTTGGGATTTTACCCGAAGAGAAATGCATCACTTCCTTCTTGCACTCCTTCATATGATCTTGCGATTTCTATTGAATAAACGGGTTTGGCTACGTCTCTCTCCAAAAGAGAGAAATATGCCGGAAGATAAAATGAATATCCGTCAAAATATGCCAGAAGATAATATACAAGGAAATTTAATCTTCTGTTCCTTGTTGCAGAGTCGAGTTCATTCTTCCGAACCTCCTCATCGTGCCAGGTCCAGGTCTTCTTCTCCCACGCATTCTACTTTACGGGTACTTGGATATGAACCTGATCAACTTAAATTTGCTCGGCTTATTCCCAACACAAATCGAAACCAGCGTTTCGAAATTCGAAGATACACTTTTCCTCTCGATAAACGTGTTCAATTGAGAGGAAGGCATAAAGTATTTGAGTCCGTACCAACCGAAGAAGAAACTGTATTATCAACGTCCAGTGGTGACGCTTTGCGGTAGTTGAGCATAATATTAGTCTTCGTGGACTATATTCAATAAGCATTAGCTTACAAAACCGTGTAAAAATAAACATATACAGCGGCATGGTTGGAGAGATGACCCCAGAAGAAATGAAGGAAGCTCCCGTAGGAAGAGCTCACCCAATCTCAAGGAATTTTAAAACAGTACTTTAATGCACTCTCCGAGACATCGGTGGGGACAGTCGGACTCGTTTCGGTACCTTTGAAGAACCGAGACTTGGTGTCCCAGACCCGATTATTTGGAACCGGCTCTCCAATCCGTTTTTCGGTTCTCTCCTCCTCTTTCTAAAAAAACTAATGTGAGACTACGCCCGAATGCACGACTAGTGATTCCAACTTTGGCATGCAGACGTACTGCGCATACGCTAGGACGCTTAAGAGAAACAAGACGCGACAAACGGTTACCATAGCAATTATAAGCCGCGCCGTGTTCCTTTTACACAAAGCTAGTATATATGCGACTGTAGAATTAGTGTAATGTCAGCGCATGCGCATTCTGATGGGCACTTAAGAAAAAGTAATTTGTTTCCTTTTCTGACTACACTCTTTCGTGAATCAGAGTGAGAAAAGGAGAGAACTTGCTTGAAACAACTGCAAACTACTGCGCATGCTCACCGAATCTTTTTCATGCTCCTTTTGCATAAAATTATTCATGATAAAATAGATTTCTTTTCGATCTTAATTTAAAAAACATTTTTTACATTTTTTTACACCAGATTTCAAATATTTCTATGATTTTAAACGAATCCAAAAGATTTCAGAAAGATTTAACCAATATTTTAAATAATTCATAAGGATTTCAAAAGATTTCAACAAAATTAAATTTTGTTTCAAGGGATTTCGAAAGATTTCAAAGGATTAAAAGTTTTTGAAAAAGCCTTGAATGTGATAAAAATAATAATAAATAAAAATAAAATAAATTTAGAAAAATTATTTATAATAATTTAATCAAATATAAAAATGTACACCAGATTTCAAAGATTTCAAAACATTTCAAAAATTTCAAACGATTTCAAAAGGATTCAACAAATTTGAGAACATTTCAAAAGATTTCAATGATCTCAAATGAACACAAAAGATTTAACAAACAAAGATTAAAGAAAGATTTCACAAATATTTCGAGGATTTCAAGAATGTTACCATATTTTTTAAAGATTTCACAAAGATTTAAAAGTATTCTCTAAATACTTTTAGTTGACCGGGAAAATTGAAAAACTTGACCGGGAAATGACCCCATATGTATCCATAAAAAAATGTTTAAATATAAAACAAGTTTTTTTTAGAGAAAAGGTAATATTAAAAAATGATTTGATAAGTAACAAATAAATCCTTTTCTTCGAACGACAATGTTTAAGAATTATAAATTTTTTAAGTCTTCCGGTCCACATAAACTTACATAAAAATTGAGCTAAAAAAAATTTTTAAACTCAGAATTTATTAATTAAAAAACTCCTTTCTCCACCCTTTACGTACGTTTCGGTACAATTGCGTACCTTTTTCAAGCGGTTTTTAAAACCAAAATACAATAATATTTCAAATTATAAATATTAAACAGAAAATTAAAAATAAAAAGAATAATTCCATAAATTAATGTACCTGAGATGCACTCGATTTTGTCCAAAATCTGAAAAATATATCATTTCAATAAATTTATATTATCACGATTCATAATATGCATTGGTATTGAAACATACATATTTTCATTGTCTTGTTTTTATAATTATAAAAAAGTGTGCATCCTGTACAAAAAATGTTGTTATTATACATTTCATTGCGACTTGTGTCGTTTCTCCATAAATCCAATTTGTTTATTTTAAACGATATTTTTTATGATTTAAACTGAAAATACACATACTAGTGTAAATTGCTTCTAAACAAACTTGTAGATATAATTTGAGCGAAGACTTTTGTTAAATAAAAAGTTATTGTAGCTTGTGTCGTTTTTCCACAAAGAAATTTTTTTATTTTAGACGTATTTTTATAACAAGAGTTTATAACAAATTTTCAGATAATTTTTGATTGAACAACTTTTGACTTCTCATTTTTTTTCGTCGCTGGTGTTGTTTATCCAAAAATTAAATTTTTTATTTTTATTCTTCTTTTTTTACGATTGAAAAAACGTCTACTCGACTTTTCTAAAAATTATAAATAACGAATTTGTAGATACTCTTCGAGTGAACAACTTTTGCCTATTAATTTTTTTTTCTTTCCTTGCGTCGTTTTCCAAAAAATTAATTTTTTTTTAATGTTATTTTTTACGATTAAAATAAAGACTAAGCGTCCTATCGAAAAAAATTTCATGAAAAATTTGTAGCTGTTTTTTTCAATGAGCAACTTCTGTCTTAATTTTTTTCATAGCTTGTGTCGTTTGTCCAAAAATTTAATTTTTTTATTTTTTAATGTTGTTTTTGACGAATAAAACAAAAACTACGCATCCTATCAAAACGTGATTCATAACAAATTTGTAGATCTTTTTTGGGTGCACGATTTTTGTACCTTTATCTTTTTTTTTATTTAGCATAATTTGACCGCAAAATGAAAATGTTCATTTTTCATTATTTTTTGTGCGATCAAAATTGGAATTTTCGATTTTTCGAACAAATTCAAAAAGTTGTTGTGATAATCTTGTAGGACTCTCAAAAAGAAACGTTTTTCTTCTTCAGAATTTTCCTAATATCGTGCGTTGTTCGGCTTGAAATATTAATTTTAGTTTGTTTTTTTGGATATTGAAAATGCTGTAACTCTGATAATTTTCTTTTTATCGAAAAATGACATAAAGATAAATTGTTTGTCTTTTTGAGTGCTACTAATAAACGTCCATAGAATTTTCAAATCTTGGAAAAAAGTGTTTTCAAAAATTTTCAAAATGTGCTCACTTTTTGAATTTTCATCAAAAATAGCTGGCTGACGAACTCGTTCTTTCTTTTTAGGCCTTTAAAAAGTGTGCCAAATCACAATCCAATCTGATCAATTTTTCGAAAGTTATCGTGCCTGCACGATACTACAGACTACAGACAGACGGACGGACAGACACCTTCGTAAAAATCGTTTTTTCTGACTCAGGGGGCCTTAAAACCGCGAAAGTCATTTTTCACATAAAACCAATACATTCTCACTAGGATGAGCATGTAATTAAAGAGACTTCACTCACTTTCTTCTCTCTTTGAAAATTTTTAATTTCTTTAATTTTTTTGGAGACTTCTATACAAATTTTAATGTTTACTAAATTTTTGACTCAAATCCTTTGAAAAAAATTTAATTTTGTTGAAATCTTTTGAAATCCTTATGAATTCTTTAAATTCTTGGTTAAATCTTTCTGAAATCTTTTTATTCGTTTAAAATCATAGAACTATTTGAAATCTGAATTCGTTTGCACTTATTTAAACTTTACTTTTTTTTTTTTGCACTGGAATATTTAAAATTTTCTCAAAAGTGTTGAAATCGTTTAAAATCCTTGAACTTTTTAAAAGTTTAAAAATCTTTGTGAAATATTCGAAATCTTTGGGAAATCTTTGAAATCTGGTGTACACGCCTTTTTCAAATCATTGAAATCCTTGATATCTTTATGAAATGTTCGAATTGTGTGGGAAATTTTTGTGAATTCTTTTTAATGTACAGTCGTTGGAGATCCATTCGCAGTGATATAAAAAAGCCAGAAAAAAATTAGTTAAATACACAATTTTAATATTTTTAACATTTTTTTTATTATTATACCCATTATTATCACCCCACGTGAAGAGCCTCACAAAATTGTTATGTGTGGTTCTCCACTTGGGCCCATTAGTATCCAAGGTCTTTGTTTCAGGCTTCATTGCCTTCTCCGTTGAACATTTGGCCATCATCCGTGACCATAGTGCCGGTTTAATCGCTGCTTCCGTAAAATAGTGTTCGCACTGGCTGACGAACGTCTCCGGATCCTCGTGGTCTAGGCCGGTCAGCGTTGGGTGTGGAACATCCAGGTTCCGAAATGCTTGGATGAGTGCTCGCCAGTCGGTGGTGTTGGTAACAGTCGGTGTTGGTTGTCAAGCTGTAATCGTTTCTTATTGTCGAGGAGGTGGTGCCGTTTTTATCCTCAGGGCCGGATTTGCCGGTGGTGTAAGCACCCTTGGAATAAATACCGGATCTGGCTGGCTGCTTGAACCACGCACTGGTTCGAAGGTTCCTATGGGTTCGTGAAACAGAACCAGTCGTGCGATGCGGTTGCTTTTCGTTAACGACTGGCTTCTACCCCTCGTGGAAGCCGGAGATGCTGGTCGGACTGCTGCTCCTGCGTATGCTGAAGGCAGTAAGGTGTGTCTCTCCAGAGGGCCTTGTTCCGCCGGTAAATCTGCTGGTGTGTCAGGCGCCACTGATTCTTGAGGCGTAGGCTCAGAAACCGGGTTGTTTCGGGTGGCCATTGTCCTCGGTCTTCCTGGTGCACGGCGGGACGAAGAGGGCGAGTGGATCATTGGTTCGGTTTCGACCACTTCCGAAACTCTCAGAATAAGGCCAGAATCAAGGCGGCTGCTAGACGGGCAGACGAGCCGGTTGCCTTTCCAATACGTGTTTGTCTCTTGCCCCGGGGCCGCGCATTGACTGTTTGTAGTGGTGGGCCCCTGTTTCCGCCTGAAAGGTGGAGGGCACCACGTGCTGGGTCCAAGGTGGTCTGGTTGGGACGGGAGCTTGGACGTTTTTGTCCTCTGAGCATACGGAGAGATCTTCTAGGCCAGGAGGAAAGAAGAGAAAAATAGAGGAAAAGTAGGAGAGAGAGAGAGAAGAGAGCGTCGAGGACAAGAGACACCACAAGGTAGAGTGAGAGAGAAAGGGTTTTGGGGCCAGTGAGCACCACAGCACAGAGAAAAAGAAGAGAGAGAGAGTATCTGGGACACAAATGCACCACAATACAAGGGAGAAGAGAGAGAGGTTGCTGGTGCCACCAAAGCATCACAGCACAGAAAGAGAGAGAGAGAGAGAGTATTGTGGCCGCGAGGGCACCACAATACAAGAGAAAGAAAGAGTAGGAGAGAGAGAGTGTGTGTTGTGGCCATGAAAGCAATACAACAAGAGAGAAAGAGGGAGAAGGTGCTAGGGCTACGAAAACACCACAGCACAGAGAGAGAGAGAGAGAGAAGAAAGAGAGAGTATCGGGGCCACGAAAGCACCACAATACAAAAGAGAAAAAGGTAGGAGAGAGAGTGTTGAGGCCACAAAAGCACCACAACACAAGAGAAAAAGAGAGTAGGAATGAGACGGAGAGAGAAAGATAGTGCAGGAGGGATTGGATTGATAAGATCTTTATTGCTCTATGTACAAGGTAGAATTCCTTTGATAGACGTGAGGCCAAGGCGGCACCGCACAGTCCCAGTCGCTCAAGCGTTGTACAAAGGTCAAGTGCCGAGTTATGCCCCTGCACCAGTATTTATGTGCGAGAGGGGCGGGAGCTGTAGCGAATAAGAAAGCGGCTGCTGGCCCGCTGATTGGCCGAGACTCCCGAAACTGGAGTCGCAGAGTAGCGTTAAGGACAACGCACTCTGTGATTTCTTTTGTTTGACATGCTTACATGTCCGGGGAAAAATCACTTCCGAGGAGAGTATTTTAAATGTATTTGAAAGCATTTTTGAATCACGGAGGCAACGACGCTCGTGTTGAGCTTTCCTGTGTTAAGTGACCGTTGGAATGAGAGAGAAAGGGAAGGCAGCGTCATTCGCGTACGTGGCGGCCTGGGCCATCTCTTGTTTTGAGTGGTTGTCAAATTACTTTAGGCCCACTCGCTTATAACAATTAATTTTTACATTCTAATCTCAATGAGAAGGTATTGGTTTTATGTGAAAAATGACTTTCGCGGATTTTGTTGAATTTCGACGTTTTGAGGCCCCCTGAGTCAGAAAAAACGGCTTTTACGAAGGTTTCTGTCTATCTGTCTTTCTTTCTGTAGTCTGTAGTATCGAGTAGGCACGATAACTTTCGAAAGATTGATCAGATTGGATTGTGCTTTGGCGCACATTTCAAAGGCCTAAAAAGAATGAACAAGTTTGTTAACCAGCTATTTTGGATCAGAATTGAAAAAATGAGCACATTTTGAAAATAGTTGAGACTACTTTTTTTTTAATTTGGAAATTCTATGTGTGGTTATTTGTAGTACTTCAAAATACAAATTATTTATACGAATGAAATTTTCCAACAAAACAAAAATTATCAGAGTTACAGCATTTTCGAAAATTCAAATTTTTGTCGCACAAAAAAAAAATTAAAAAATTAAACAATTACATTTTGCGGTTCAACTATGCAAAATACGAAAAAAAAAACTAAAAAAAATCGTGCACCCAAAAAGGATCTACAAATTTTTTTGTCTTGACTTTTTAATAGGACGCGTATGTTTTGTTCTATTTGTGAAAAATAGCATCAAAATTTTTTTTTAAATAATGTCTTGGAAGACGACACAAGGAAAGAAAAAAAATAACAACAGGAAAATTTTTTTACTTAAAGAGGATGTCCAAATATGTTATTTATTATCTTAAGAAAGAGCGAGTATATTTTTCAATCGCAAAAAGTAAGCATAAAAATAAAAAAAATTAAATTTTTTAAATATGACACAAGCTGCAATAACTTTTCATTCAACAAAATTTTGCCCCTATATTGTATCCGCGAATTTTCTTAGAACTACTTCACACTAGTATGCGTATTTTCAGTTTAAATCATAAAAAAATAACGTTATAAATATACAAATTAAATTTATGGACAAATGACGCAAGCTGCAATAAGATGTATAATAACAACATTTTTTGTATAGGATGCACACTTTTTCATAATTTTTAAACAAGACAATGGAAATACTTACGTTTTAATACCAATGCATACTATGAATTATGATAATATACAATTATTGAAATGATAGATTTTTAAGGGTAGTTGAGTATAAAAATTAGTGCAAGATAAGGAGCAAATATTGAAGTCATCATGAAAAATAACATCTGTACATTATTTTGAAAAATCTGAATAAGCAGTACCAGCTTGACATACATAATTAAATACGAATTTTTAACAAAATACATTAATTTCAATCCGGAAATATGATTTCTCAACGAAAAAGTTCATTTTTTACAAAAAAGGCGAATCTTCAACAAAATACATGGATTTTCAGTCAACTAGTTGAATTTTCAATTTTCTCAACCAACAAAAAAAGAACTATTTTCATCAAAATAATTAAATTTTCAACAAAATACATTAATTTTTAAGAAAATTGTGGAATTTCGAGGCGAAAAAATGAATTATCTACAAAACAGTTGAATTTTTAACCCGGAAATATGATTTTCCAACAAAAAGGTTAATTTTCTACACAAAAAAAGAAGAACTTTCAACAAAATGCATGAATTTTCAACCAACTAGTTGAATTTTCCAATAGAAAAGATCAATTTTTAATTAAAAAGATCACCTTTCAACTAATAATGGAATAGTTATATTTGAGATAAAAAATGCAATTCTCAACCAAAAAACAAAAAACTATTTTCAACGAAATACTTAAATTTTCAACTAAATTGTTGATG
The DNA here is from genome assembly GCA_011634705.1 of Andricus grossulariae. Classification (NCBI taxonomy): domain Eukaryota; kingdom Metazoa; phylum Arthropoda; class Insecta; order Hymenoptera; family Cynipidae; genus Andricus; species Andricus grossulariae. Next base: position 39,417,655 of record JAABKJ010075445.1, read on the forward strand.
TTTGAAGCCAAAAAATGAATTTTCTATAAAACAGTATAATTTTCAACCCGGAATTTTCAACAAAAAAGTTCATTTCTTACAACAAAAAAGAAGAATTTTCAACAAAATACATGAATTTTCAGCGAACTAGTTGAATTTTAGAAATAGAAAAGATCAATTTTCAATTCAAAAGATCATCTTTCAACCAATAAGGGAATAGTTATATTTGAGATAAAAAAACGAATTGTCTACAAAGCAGTTGAATTTTCAACCCGGAAATATATTTTTTCAACAAAAAAGTTAATTTTCTACAAAAAAAAGACGAATTTTCAACAAACTACGTCGATTTTCAGACAACTAGTTGAATTTTCCAATTGAAAAGATCAATTTCCAATTAAAAAGGTCACCTTTCAACCAAGAATGGAATAGTTATATTTGAGATAAAAAATGCAACTCTCAACCAAAAAAAAAACTATTTTCAACAAAATTCTTGAAGTTTGAAGACAAAAAATGAATTATCTACAAAACAGTAGAATCTTCAACACGAAAATATGATTTTTCAACAAAAAAGTTAATTTTCTACAAGAAAGGACGAATTGTCCAAAAATTCATAAAAATTTTCCACCAAAAAAATTAACGTTCTACCAAAAAAGACGAATTTTTAACAATATACATTAATTTCAATCCGGAAATATGATTTCTGAATGAAAAAGTTAATTTCCTACAAAAAAAAATACGAATTTTCAACAAAATACATTAATTTTCAGCCAACTAGTTGAATTTTCGAATTGAAAAGATCAGTTTTCAATAAAAGTGGTAACCTTTCAACCAATAATGAAATAATAATAATATTTGAGATAAAAAATGCAATTCTCAACCAAAAAAAAAAAACTATTTTCAACAAATTAGTTAAATTTTTAACAAAACTGTTGAAGTTTGAAGCCAAAAAATGAATTATCTACAAAACAGAATGTTAAACCTGTAAATATGATTATTCAACACGAAACTTAATTTCCTACGAAAAAATACGAATTTTCCACAAAATACATGAATTTTCAGCCAACCAGTTGAATTTTCCAATAGAAAAGATTAATTTTCAATTAAAAAGATCACCTTTGAACCAATAATTGAATATTTATATTTTCGATAAAAAATGCGATTCTCAACAAAAAACTGTTTTCAACAAAATAGTTAAATTTTTAACAAAATTATTGAGATTTGAAGCCAAAGAATGAAATATCTATAAAAAAGTAGAATTTTCAACCCGGAAATATCATTTTTCAACAAAAAAGTTAATTTCCTACAACAAAAAAGAAGAATTTTCAACATAACACATGAATTTTCAGCCAATTAGTTGAATAGAAAAGGTCAATTTTCAATCAAAAAGATCATCTTTCAACTAATAATGGAATAGTTATTTTTGAGATAACTGTTTTCAACAAAATAATTAAATTTTTAACAAAATACATTATTTCTCAACAAGATTGTTAAATTTTGAAGCCAAAAAATGGATGGTCTACAAAACAGTTGAATTTTCAACCCGGAAATATAATGTTTCAACAAAAAAGTTAATTTTCTACAAAAAAAAAGACGAATTTTCAACAAAATCATCAAAATTTTCCACCAACAAAATTAACGTTCTACCAAAAAAGACGAATTTTTAACAAAATACATTAATTTCAATCCGGAAATATGATTTCTCAACGAAAAAGTTCATTTTTTACAAAAAACGCGAATCTTCAACAAAATACATGGATTTTCAGTCAACTAGTTGAATTTTCAATTTTCTCAACCAACAAAAAAAGAATTATTTTCATCAAAATAGTTAAATTTTCAACAAAATACCTTAATTTTTCAGAAAATTGTGGAATTTTGAAGCGAAAAAATGAATTATATACAAAACAGTTGAATTTTCAACCCGCAAATATGATTTGCCAACAAAAAAGTTCATTTTCTACAAAAAAAAAGACGAATTTTCAACAAAATACATGGATTTTCAGCCAATTAGTTGAATTTTCCAATAGAAAAGATCAATTTTTAATTAAAAAGATCACCTTTCAACTAATGATGGAATAGCTATATTTGAGATAAAAAATGCAATTCTCAACCAAATACAAAAAACTATTTTCAACGAAATAGTTAAATTTTTAACCAAATTATTGATGTTTGAAGCCAAAAAATGAATTTTCTATAAAGCAGTAGAATTTTCAACCCGGAAATATGACTTTTCAACAAAAAAGTTCATTTCTTACAACAAAAAGGAAGAATTTTCAACAAAATACATGAATTTTCAGTGAACTAGTTGAATTTTAGAAATAGGAAAGATCAATTTTCAATTAAAAAGATCATCTTTCAACCAATAAGGGAATAGTTATATTTGAGATAAAAAATGCAATTCTCAACCAAAAAAATACTATTTTCAACAAAATAGTTCAATTTTTAACAAAATACATTATTTTTCAACAAGATTGTCGAATTTTGAAGGCAAAAAACGAATTGTCTACAAAGCAGTCGAATTTTCAACCCGGAAATATAATTTTTCAACAAAAAAGTTAATTTTCTACAAAAAAAGACGAATTTTCAACAAACTACGTCGATTTTCAGACAACTAGTTGAATTTTCCAATAAAAAAGATCAATTTCCAATTAAAAAGGTCACCTTTCAACCAAGAATGGAATAGTTATATTTGAGATAAAAAATGCAACGAGATACACTTAATCTTTTTGCTAAAAGATTCATTTGTTTGCTTAAAACTATATATCTATTTTTTATAGAAAATTGATCTTTTTTGTTTCAAAATTCATCTATTTTGTTGAAAAATTGTATTTTTGGGTAGAAAATTAGTTTTCTTTTTATTGAAAGTTCATTTTTATTTTGATAGACATTCAATATTTTTGGTTGAAAATTAATCTGATTTTGTTGACAATTTTACTGTTTCACTTAAAATTAATTTTATTTGGTTAAAAACCTCATTTCTCTAACTCGAAATTAAACTTACATTTTTTGTTAAAATTTTTTTTATTTGAAAATTCATCTATTTTGTAGTAAATTTGTCTTTTTTCAAAGCAATATAACCTCTTGTTAAAAATTTTATTCCGTTAAAAATTAAAATATTAGGATTGAAATTCATGTATTTTATTAAAAAATAGTTATTTTTTGGTAGAAAATTAATCTTTTTGGTCGAAATTTCATTTCTTTGGTTGAAAATTAGTTTTTTTATTGGAAATTAATTTGTTAAATAATAATTCAACTATTTAATTTGTATTCGAATTTTTTATAGACATTCAGTCTTTTCAGTTGAAAATTAATATGTTTAGTTGAAAATTTACTATTTCAGTTGAAAGTTCATCTATTTTGCTGAAATTTTTTTTTTTTTATCAATATAAAATTTGTGATTCTAGTTAAAAGATCATTTCTTTGGTTAAAAATATAACAAAATTTGTCGAAAATTCGTTTGTTTTTGTTTGTTTAAGAATGAATTTTTTATTAAAAATGAAGCTATTTCATTTTTGATAGAAACTTGATCTTGTTCATTTACAAATTTAATTATTTTGTTTAAAACTCATATTTTTGAGGAAATATAAACTATTACACTTTTTGTTGACAACTAATTTTTTGTTTATGAAAAATGCATCAGTTTGGTTGAAAATTCAACTATTTTGTTGCAGATTCTTTATTATTATTTTAACTGAAAATGTAATAATAAAATTTTTAATTAAACAAATTTTTTATAGAAAGATGACTCACCTCAAAAATGATTAAATGAATAAAAAAAAGATTTTTTATTCCCAATGATAAAAACATAAAATACAATCGGCTGGCAGCGTTACATTTTTTAATGGTAATTGTAGGAGCAATTTAGTTTATTGCAACTGCAATCTGTAACTCATAAAATTCTCAATTCATAGTCGCTCTGGGCATTAATGGGCATGTGCAACCCATTGTAAAGCTTTCGCTGACTTTCGAAATGTTACACTGTCTTAACCGTACTCATAAATTGAAAAGCTAATTGCAACATTTTAATTATATCGTAAATAATAAATGAAAAACAACAAGAAAGTTCAATTAATAACTAACTTAATAATTATAATTATAATTTTCAAATAAAAAATAAATAACTTAAACCGCAAACCAGAAAAGATGAATTTTCAATCCAAAAAGAAGAATTTTTAACAAAGCAGTTGCATTTTCAAAAAAAAAATGCATTTTTGAATAAATAGTGGTTTTTTCAACAAAATATTTTCATTTTTAAACAAGTAGTAGAATTTGTAACCATATGGTTAAATTTATTACCTACGTAATTTTAAACCATTTTTCAAACTATAAAGATGAATTTTTATCCGAATGATCCAACTAGGCCAAAGACGAAATTTTTTGAAAGACAGTTGAATTTAAAATAAAATAGGACGAGTTTTTTATCCTAAAAGACAATTATTCAACAAATTAGTTTGATTTAAAAAAAATTAATTTTTAACAAAATACAACAATGTCAAACAAAATGATGAATCTGTAACGAAACAAATAAATTTTAAGCAAAAAAATCAACCTTCAACCAAGTAGTTAAATTTTCAATAAAAAAATAGGAATGATATAATACATAATTGATATTTTCCTAGAAAATAGTTGAATTTTCCAACAAAGAAGACGAATTTTCTACAGAAAAGTAGATTTTTCAACCCAAAAATATAAATTTTCGATAAAAAGTTCATTTTTAATCAAGAAATGGAATTTCAAACCTAAAAAGTTCATTTTTGACTAAATAATTGAAACTCATACACAAACAGACGAATTTATGACAAAAAAGTTGATTTTTCAACCCGAAAATATTAATTTTCAACAAAAAGTTCATTTTTAACCAAATAAATGAATTTCGAACAGAAAAGACGAATTTTTTACCAAAAAAATGATTTTTAACCCAAAAATATGAATTTCCAAAAAAAAGTTAATTTTCAACCAAATAATTTAATTCCAAACCCAAAGAGACGATTTTTCACGAAAAAGTTGATTTTTTCACCCGAAAATATGAACTTCCAACAAAATGTTAATTTTCAACCAAGTAATTGAATTTCAAACCAAAAGAGACGAATTTTCAAGCAAGAGAGACTAATTTCTTTTAAAAAAGTTGATATTCAACCCGAAAATAATAATTTTCAACAACAAAATAATTTTCAACTAAATGAATGAATTTTCAACCCAAAAAGACGAATTTTCAAACAAAACAGTTGAATTTTCCAACAGAAAAGACGAATTTATTACCAAAAAGTTAATTTTTCAACCCGAAAAAATTAATTTACAACAAAGAGTTAATTTTTAACCAAATAATTGAATTTCAACCCAAAAAATAGAATATCAAAATAAAACAGTGAAATTTTCCCACAGAAAAGATTAATTTTTTACGAAAAAGTTGATTTTTAACCCGAAAAAATTAATTTTCAACAAAAAGTTAATCTTCGACCAAATAATGAAATTTCAACCCAAAAAATAGAATTTTTAAATAAAACAGTGGAATTTTCCAACAGAAGATATGAATTTTTTGCAAAAAAGTTGATCTTTTGACCCGAAAAAATGAATTTACAACACAAAGGTTATTTTCAACCAAACTGATGAACATAAAACCCAAAGATACGAATTTTCAAAAAAAAACA